>OW028583.1:35606021-35991021 GCA_932294295.1 Alitta virens
TTCTAAGGTACAATTCAAATCGATGTTCAGCTTGAGAGAACTTGGGAAAATCAGACCTGCAAGTTGACTTAAAGTCTGTCAATTATACATCATTTCAAATTGTTTCACATTTGCAGAAAGATTTTCATTGTGAGTTGATCTGACTCATGATTGAACTCACATAAAGGTTAGAACAGCAATGACATTAAGTTCCACGACTTTTAACATTAACTAAGTTCTAAACTCTTTACACTGTTAGCACCACGAAAAACCAATTGGTGTCAAGTTTAAAACTACTACTAACAGTATATTCTAAATATAAGATATTATACACTGTGATTATTTTAACTCAACTTTAAACCTTTTACAGCAGAACAACTTTAACATAGTTTGTGAATGCGAATGCAAGCTTATCTTGATATTTGTTTTTGCATACATGATTTCCTGTTAATTATTTCTCTGACAGCGACTACTTAAGAAGTTCTTAATTCTGAGCGCAGAGGGCGACAACATTCCTAAAACATTCCATACATTATTAATCATGCTGGAGAATGTGTCTCAGCGGAATACGATGCCCTTTAACGTTTCAGCATGACGTGACTTTAATGTTGATATATTTGACAAATAATGTACTATGCATCTAAAATGTATATCGTCTGTCATAAATAATGCTTGGAGATAATTAGTAATCATTTTTGTGCTATTATCAAATATTGCATGGACAAGCATACACAATTTGCTTCTATTAGGCCAAAGTGCAAAATTTAATGTTGCGAGATGACAAAGTGTACAGGAATTTGCTGGTGTTTGATGTACATTTAATTAAGCATAAACATATATTTAAGGATTCCAAGTTTGTTAGCTCAATAATGACCGTAGTGGATAATGATATATTTAAAAAAAATTAATTTATAAAATGAAGACATGAATCGCTCAGACAATATAATCTTCACATCACACTTATATTGTGCAGCCTTATATGGAATGATGAAATTGGTTCAGAGAATTAGCCCTTATCAAATACTCAGTGTCAAAACAGTGTTTAATTGCAATATACTTTTCTGCGATAGGATTATGTTTTATAGCTAATTCCATAGACGCGGAAACAATATTAGAGACCTTAAAGCTAAACTCCTGAGGACATCATGTGAAACCAGGACTCCCATTGGTTAAAGCAGTCAAGTCACTCAACCAATAAGAGTCCTGGACTCATTTGACGTCCTCTGGCATTTAGTTTCCAATTCTATGAGACTGGTTTCCAAGTCTGTAAAATTGGCCATAAAGTTCATCCAGAAGTTGTGCATAAAAGTATGTCTGAAGCTCATGGACCTTTTGCATAATTTATTGTACGTTGTGCAGAATACTTACATTTCTCAAAGGTCTTGTTGCTCACATGCATCACTCCCAGGAGGCCTATCGTGGATTGCTTAATGATAATTTGCATTCATATGAAACAGCCTGGCATTCTGATGTTCAGTTTTGTTTTGTTTCAATTGATTACATGCATATGTGCAGATGAGTTATATAATTATTACATTGTATATGATGATTATAGCCTATAATTAGTATAAGAAACTCTCACGGAAATATACAATTCAGGGTTGGTGCCTGCTTTCTTGAGCAACTAAAAGGTTTTGAAACATAAGAAGAATAGAAGCTATCTCCTAGTGTTACGAATGTGCTATAGTGACAACATGCTGGAATCAGCTGATCTTATTTACAACATATGAATGCCTTAGACACAAATCTGCCATGTGTCACACAAAATGTTATTAGAAGTGTCACATGCAACACTCCAGACTCTTTCAAGAGAATGTCCTTCTGACATCACTCGTTGGGCATTTCATTCCATCCTTCACCCCGCATTACATGGAGTCGCTGGGTTTCCTGCCTCAGGCACTTCTTTTCAATGCAGTTTATGACTCCTTCAGTGTGAGTGCTGCGGCTGAGTGAGAGGGTGCGGATTAATCTCTCTGAGTGTAAAGTAGTTCCAGGGCTCATGCGTCATTTATTCTGACATATGGGGAACTATTTCTTGACCCTTAAAAAGCAAGAGCCTCAACTCCCATCATTCAGATCAGCTTTCCTTATATAGGGGATTACTTGGTTGTTGGTAAAATAACTACTACAGTAGCGAGTAGCAATTTTCTCTAAATAGAGTTTTGGCACAATGGGCAAAATGTAAAATTATTTTTCTTACAATAATTTTTGGCTCTTTTGAAGGACGAAAATCACACTAATGTAACATAGCATTAATCCATTAGGTATTACATGCAGTTGGTCAAGTCATTTGATTGTGCCAGCGATATAAAACTAGTGATTCTTGAAAATCCTGGTTCAATAATATAAGCTGAATTCCAAATAGCCACTGGAAGTATTCCTAAGCAGGGACCAAAGTATATGAAGTGTTATCATTGTTTGTTCCAGTTTGTTGATTTATAGGTTATTGTACAAAGTAGCCTTACTTGTTTTTCAAAACATTAATGGCACTCTTCATGAGCTTCATCCCAGCTGGATGTTTATCGCATGAGACGTTAAATTGGAGGTGCCTTGTACTTGGTGTCTGTGCTGAGGCAAGTAAAACACCCCACCCATGGGGTAAATGTGCAAGATTTTGTGCTCTCCAATCCTTATCATCTTATCATTACATCTGCCTCTGGCAGCTGGTCATATAAGCTGACTGAGCTTGAGACCCAGTAACATTGAGAGGTTTTAGCACTATATTTGCTTTTGGGTTAATTTGAGATGAATTTCTCTTGACTATATATCAAAGAAAGACACTACAAGAATCACAGCTCTGGCCCTGATAACTCAGCTGATCTGTAACTGTCAGAGGGAGACATCTTACGTCTCTAAGTCTTCCAACCAGATTTCCTGATAGAGCAGGCTGAGATCTTCCTGACTTTTGAAAAGCAGAGATCTAGTCTGAAGAGACTTCTAGATGGCCTGGTCACTCTGTCATACTGTCATCTTCCAACTTTTCCAGGTTACTTTGATCCAACTGTACTTCTGCAGGAGATAATTAATATAAAGGATTGCAGATTGTTGGTACGGTATGGTCATTAATTTCACCGATATGAAACGTAGAAGTAGTGTCAGATGTGTACCATGATATGGTATTTGACATAGATTGATAGACAGTTCAACAGACAGATAATGTGTAACATTAGTGGACTCTTCCTCTAGCTCCCCCACAATCAATCAACCCTTGCTAGCAGCAAGAACTTGCCTTAGAGGGCTGCACTTTCCATATCTATCTCATCTTATCTTATCAGAAGTTCAGATTACACGGAGTCAATACCTTGCAATCTTTTTGACACAGTACTGAAATATTCATATCAGAGTTTAATATAGCAATTGCTACTTACCTGCATACCAATTAGGACTGCTTTGGCTTTATTCGCAAACATTTTAATCTATTCAAGCTTTTTGGCTTGCTCACAAAATGATGGTTCTCCAAGGGCCACATTTGGCATCTGGATATGATTATTATTGTATTTGGTTCAACTGCAAACTCTGCGAGTCTGGTAGAACTAGGGGTCATATATCAGTGTTGTTTTTCTCTATAATGGCATATTTTTGTTGTGTGACTGACAAACTAAAATTGATCAGACTGTTTGACATGTCATGAATATCTCAAAGTTAAAAATAACATATAAAATTATTTAAAATAAAAAACGAACAGAAAAACATTGCTATTATCAGTTACTAAAGGTGAATTTTAGTGACACTTTACAGTGATGTGCATGAGCAAGTCTACCTTTCCAAAAAACAAAATTTTTTAATTAATTTGAATTTGAAGTTCTTTAAAAAATCTTGAAGTGAGTCACCTAGATCTCTACCCTTGATTTCTGCTAGATTGTTATAAATTATTTCAGTATGAATTTCACACAAGCACCACATTACATAAACCAAGATGAACTTAAGTAAAATGTTTCCAAGAATTTGTGCTCTTGGGTCGTCAAGCCCATAATGACGTATGACAGAATTTAAAGTATTTGATCTGGGTTTTTTAGAAGAATATTCACAAATGTCTCCCAAAAGATTAAATCCTCAGGTTTCTTCGTCATAGCGTATAGCTCATATTGCAAGGTGTCAAGATTCAGAATACAATGGAATATGTGTATTTTGAGTCTATGAAACAACAATTTGACATCCGTTTTATAGATATTATTTTCTAATTTACAGCGTTTTTCTGTTTTACTCTTAAAGGCCAGATTACCATTAATATGAAATATCAACTTGGAATTTTAAAACATGCTTGGTTCAAAGTCTATTGTCTTTATACTCTGGGTGGTCTAGTATGACGACAGAGAACAAAATATGTTTGAGTTGCACATGAAGTGCTGTTGTTTATTACAATATACACAACTTTCATTTTATCTTTATTTCATCTTGTGATTCTTTTAATCACCAAAACTAGTGTCGGATAAGTGGTGGTGGGTGGATTAGGACTTCACATCCTGTATTTTTCCACTGATGGCTAATTAGCACAGGCAGGAACCATGGCAATAAGATGAAGGATGAAACAACCATCCAATATCGAATCAGTGGTAAAAATACAATTGCCCTGTCCCAGGTTAGAAGCCAAGCTTGGTCAAACTCTGAGGCTGTCAGTGAGGCATGTCAGTGCGGCATGTCAGTGAGGCATGTCAGTGAGGCATGTCAGTGAGGCATTACTCGTGAGGCATGTCAAATTAACAACTCGCCCAGTTTGTTCATTGAGGCAAGTCAAAGACCCCACACGGATTGTGTAATTCAATTTGTCCCATATTTCATAATGCTTTATCTAGAAGGAAATAACACCATTATCCAAATTGAAGTTTCTAAAACAAGTTGTTTTTCATGAATTAATCCTTGCTCAGTTTAATTAAAACAAAACAGCCCAGAGCATCAATTTGATAGAAAGCTTATTATCTTCAAGATGTCCAATGATTAAATGATTGAACTCATTAAGAAAATTTACACTAAAGCGTAAATGTTTGCAAAATCATACAAGTTAAAGATCTTAAAAAAAACTGATACATAGTTTAACAAATTGTAACTGTCTGACTACTTTATTCATTCAGAAATATTGACAATGATAAATTCATGTAACATTATTTATAGGCATAATCGCTGTCTGTATATAAAAAGGAAAAAGAAAAAAAAGGAGCATTTTGTAATGGAATTTTTTTTATATATATACAATAGCATATATTTTTTTTGTATGATCATGTAACTAGCATTTTATGATAATCAACGTCTTGATGTGAGTTACAATTCATACTTAAAAAAAAAAAAATATATATATATATATATATATATGTATGTTATATTATCGAAGAAAAGATAACACTTGTCTTTTTCAGTCTTAAGGAATGTCTCAGCAAAATGCACAATTAATCTAATGCGATGTTACATATACAAGTTATATGTTATAAAAAATTAATAAAATTTAAATTAAAAAAAATATTGCAAATTTAATATATATTTTTCTAATATGAAGGAAACGCTGGAAAACAGAAAAACCGAGATACAATTGAAAATACAAATATAATAAAATAACCAACAAAAAAAATCCTATTAAAATGCATTTATTATCAGCTGTCTGGTTTCTAGATTCATTTGTTTTTCAGTTGCATTTCTTTTTTATTGGTTTTATCCTCTAAAACCTCTAGTTGCCACTAATGGGCGTGGAGAGCTCATGTGCAAGGCTATGTAAGACATTTACCCCATGTGTGGTATCTTTCACTGCCTCAGCATATCGATTGAGTTCAGAATACTGTCAAATTAAATACAAGTCAATAAAGACGCAGGCTTGGGTAATTTCAAAATGCCTTTATATTTGATTAAGAAACAAGAATTATACAAAGTTATGATACAATGTACAGATTGAAATATTTCATGTTTTCATGTATTATATTCCATTATAAACAAGATTCAATAAAGAACCTTAAAGAAGACAATACAATAGACCTGCAATACAATACATGAGCAATGAACAATGAACAAAGAACAAAGAGAACATCCCATAATACCTTGCGCAGTCACAGAAGAAAGTTAAGCTGAACATCAAAAAGAAATCAGAGCTTTAACAAAAAAAAAAGAAATAAAATTAGTGCATGAGAAAATCAATGCAGGGAGATAGCACACTGCTGTATGACACTTGTGCACCTATGTCAGGATATTTTTTTACAATATGAAGTGGGCCATTGAGTATTAAGTATGTCACAGAACATATAACATTAAAGTAAAACAACATAAGTTGATATAATGCATTCATAAATATTGGCCATGTAAGTGAAGTTTTAAGGAAATTCAGGACCTATAGTTCAAAGAAATTGTGGAATTAACAAATATAAGTTTTGTTACAATACCTTTATACGTGATTTGTTTCCCTGCAACTTTAGCTCTCAACATACAGTGGACAGCAAGTGATATTGACATACTTTAAACAGTGAGCCGCATCTACAATTACTATATTATAGTTTGTCCAAACATTCATGACAAGGCTAATCTGTTGAATGCTTTTTTTAAAAATGGTATGATTACTGTAAATAACCTGCAGTGATGTAATGAATTATGTTGCATCATTCAAGCATTTAGCAGAAAACTTATTCCCAATACAACAAATGTACAGAATTTTAATGTACCATATTGAGTTGAAATCAAATCTAGTTATTCGGCTCACAAATACAAGTACCTTTGGTAACAATAATATCTCACGATTGACCAGTGTTACATTTGTACTCATATCACATTTGTACTCATATCACATATACATGAAATTCTCAATCATATTTTTCAACTATTTCTATAGGAAATATTAGAGAAGCAAATCAGTAATGGAAGCATAAACATTAGGTTATATATTAGGTCTTTTGTTCCTTTCTCATTCTGGTTAATTAGAAATTTGATCAAACAAATCTCTGCGTGTGGGTAAAATTTAAATATGACCCAGTGGAATAAAATAATTCACGATTAGAGACAGACGCATAAAAAAACAGACCCACACCAGAGACTATTAGTTTGGAGACATAAAGTACATTATTATTGAGAATATTTATCTATTTATGGAAATTAATGCTGCCATATTTCATTTTTGCTGCACAATGCCAATTTCCTGTTTGATGTGGGGGCTTTTAATAATCTCCAATATCTGTTGCATAACGGGCGGTGTGACATTACACTCAAATGCTCAACCAACTCAATTCTATAATGTTTCCAAAATGTCAGCACACAAAAAATTTTCTAATTCTAAAGACGTTTATATAACTGTGATATAATCAACATGAATGAATTGACCTAATTAGCTTAGAATAGAATGCATAACAGACCAGTAGCCTAGTGGTCAAGGTGCTAGGCAATTTCTGGAGAAGTTCAGGGTTGGATTCTTGTCAAAACCTATGCATATTACATTCGTGAACTGTAGGTTATTGACCAGTTCAGATACAGGCTAAAGTAAGTAGAATATCTCACTTGCATAATGACTCAAACGTTAATTATTTTCTCTCTACAAACTTGGAGAGTGGTAAATCCTCACTGAAGTGCAAACCTGAACTTCGGAAGATGTCTTCGATCACATTAAACTAAAAGACTCTCAGTCTCATATTTCTTTAGTATTTTCTACAATTGCCAAATATATTGCATATACATTACATTAAAATAGGAAGATACAGTTTAGATAAGCCATTAAACATTAAGGCAACCTTAATTTTAACCTAAAATTATATATTGCCATACATTAAAATTAATGGGTGTCAACTGATGCTGTGAGTTTTAAATGACAAACTCTTTGCTCTTGTAATGGGGTAATGGTCTGGGTGTGATGGATGGAAATAAGGCTATGGTTTTGACCAGTTTCTCTTGTCACTTCATTAGGCAAATACCTTTCTATTAAGATCACCTTAGTAACATAACGTGCCTCCAATATAATACTTCATTATTAAGAGTATGATGCTTTACTGTAAAGACCGCCTCCCCATTAATACCAGTTAATCTTCCATGAATGGTGCATTGGAACCTTGCCATTAAGATCACCCTTGGTGCAAATTTGCTGGTCTTAATGGTGAGGTGGTCTTAATAGAGAGGTGACATACAATGGCAAAAATACAACTTGGTCCAAAATGGGATCTTTAAGGAGAGGTTGTTTTAATAATAAGCTGATCTTAAAACTGGGTTCCACAATACTGTAATACTTTAACTACCCTATATTTCAACCATCACACAAACAATTACCCACATGGTAAGAACATAGATTCGCCATTTAAAACTCACAGCAGCAAATGATCCCTATAGTGCATGGCTATATATCAAACTCAGTTCAGTGAACTAACATAATCAAGCATTTAAAAAAGTGACACACCCTAACATTGTGTACTTGAGATCCAAAAAGATCTGATGTTGTGTAGTGTAGTTTCATTTTTGCTGTGAATTATATATATAATGTTTTATTGACATTTTGGAATCATGGTTAGATACATTCGTCATGCACAATAAACAAATATTACAAATTGAACAACTACAATTTTAACAATACATGCAATTTCAAGTGTTAGAACAATAATGGTTGTGAAATAAAAGCATAAAATAAAATATATACATGATCAGATCATGGATCCTAATTAACTTTCATTGGATAGGCATGTTATTTAGTGGTTTCTTTTCCCAAACAGCATCATAGTTTATGTATAAGAGAGCAAATACTTAGACGATGACAAGTACATCCCATGTGATGAGACAGCCACTAAGATGTGGGTCATAAACAATGCAGGGAGTTTGGCTGGAACCCATGTACCCAGAGTCAGTGACTTGAAAGGTTAACATGCTAACCACTAAACTACTGAGAAGCTCTAGATAATACTCTCATCCTGCAACTTGCAACTTATCTATGGAGAAACCTTGTTTGTCTAACTGCCTCAGATGTGATATTTCTGTGTTAGCAATACAAGAACTCATGGAAGGGAGAATCATTCATTGAAACCTTGTTTGTTTCTCTAACTGCCTCAGATGTGATATTTCTGTATTAACAATACAAGAACTCATGGAAGGGAGAATCATTCATTGATATTGCCTTTTAAGACTTCTTCAGTTTTATCATCGGTTTCCGCGCGATTAACAGATACCTCTAAGCGAAGCAAATAATGTATTACATCTGATGAATGACAGAAAGCAACCAGACAGACAATCATCCGACCAATAATAGCACAGTGTGAAATGCCCTGGCTCATTATTGGGCTTTGGGCAATGATAATATCGCTTTTAAAGGGTCAACAAATTTCTCTTAGCAATGTAAGTATAACCTCGTATCTGCAGGATACCAGGAGGCATCCAGGCGCACAATCCAAAGACAAATAAGAAGGTAATAAAAGACGGCTTTGCTCATTATTGGTCCTCAGACACTGGTCTGTCCCCTAATTGACCTGCCTGGCTAGGTGTATGACCGATCGAGTGAACCTTAGACTTAAAGGGGAAAGGATAAGTCTCTAAGGAGTGGGAAAAGTAAAGTCGGAACAAAATAATCGTTATCTGTAAGCACTGCTTTGAGCAGAATATCTATGCCATGACAGAGATCAAAGGAGTAGGGTTTTCATATACTCTGATTTAGAATACAGTAACTCCACAGTAAGAACCTGCAAATGTTTTGAATACCTAAGATTTAAGGCTACTTCACCATGTGCTAAAACTGTGATAACATAAACGGTTCTAGTAAGGGCTTGACACAAGAACAGGAGATTGTTTTCGAGGACGAGTACAAGTACAAACCCATGCTGTGAGAACAAGTATGAGTACAGCCCTTGGTCGATGTACTTGAGTATGAGCAAGTGTACTTTCCAATATACTCGAGTATGAGTACTTTCGTTGAATGATAAACAAGCCCAATTTGTAAACAATTTAATAATGAGAACTTCTAGGGTTATATAGCAACTCAAAACTGATGCTCTAACCAACTGAGCTACAGGGAATTTACAGCTGTTCATGCAGATGGTTGCTGTAGATATATTTCACTATATTATGACAATTAATAGATTGCAGTTATCCATGGAGTAACAATAATCTTAGTGACTTCTCATAGTGGTTCAAATTGTAGGATTCAGTTATGGTACAATTTTAAATACATAAAAGCTTAATTGTCAATTTACACATTTCTTATTGTCTCGGGATTATGTCAAGAATGATGCTGTTAGAAAGAGCCTTTTTAATGCTTTCCTTACGCATGGCATTAGTTTCACAACTACCACAACTCACATGCAGCATAATACATTTTCATGGCTCATATCCTCACACCTGCCTGATATCATAGATGAATAAAAAGCATTTTGCAAATACCAGCAAAACTTCTTAAAACATTTGACGCCTAAAGGCATGTGAAGGACAATAGTGCATATAGCTGGTCTTTGTACTGCAATGAATAAATGATCTAGAAACACATATATGGGGCAAAATGTGTAAATGTCTGGCTGAGCTTCAAAACATTTCTTTTATGAGCAGTAGCTTTATGCCTTTTGCTATGTAAGCATTAACACCGTTACAGACATAAAAAGTATATGGAAGGCCTAGCTCAGTGGTAGCGTCCAGGGTTCAGTTCCCTGTTGAGCCTGAGTTGGATGGCTGTTTCACATTGCCATAGTCCCTGCTTATCCGAATTAGCCCACCCGGTGCGAAAATACAGGACGTAAAGCCATAATCCACCCACTCACCACATCTTATATGCAATAAAACAGGCAAGTAGCATAGCTTGTGGCATATCTAGCTATAAGGCTTATATATCTAGTTTAAGAGCTTAAATGAACATAACATTGAAATAATATTAAATAGAGTCTACCTAAGATAACAATATGCACTTTTGTTTGCATTTAAAATATCTATTAACACACACAGTATGTGTTTCTCGCAATGTTAACCAAGGTTATGTCTATATGTTATTATTCTATATGAACAAAGAAAACCAGAATTTTCAGATTTGTATTGTTCTAGATTCTGAAAATGTGTTTAAATAAATCTATTTTAAAGCATGCACCAAACCCGACATACAGGCCTCAAGTAGTCTCAACAGCCAAAAGAACGTGTGATTATACAGCGCAATATGAAAGACTCTCTATGCTACATTGTCAGGACTATGTTGAGACTACCAGAAATGACAAAAGAAGAAATATCGAAAAAAGACCAGATCGATGCAAAACTTTTTGTGTGGATGAAGAGTTCAAACATTGTACTCGGTGACTTCCTCAGACTTGAATGCCTTACAAGTGCTAGAATTCGAACATCAGGATGTCACAATTGCAAAATGCAGACTCAGGAGAAAAATGCATTGATTATAGTGAGTACAGGATCTTCAGCAAGGGAAGAAGGAAGGATGAAACTTTTTGGAAAATTTTACTCTTTCTAAGGTACAATTCAAATCGATGTTCAGCTTGAGAGAACTTGGGAAAATCAGACCTGCAAGTTGACTTAAAGTCTGTCAATTATACATCATTTCAAATTGTTTCACATTTGCAGAAAGATTTTCATTGTGAGTTGATCTGACTCATGATTGAACTCCCATAAAGGTTAGAACAGCAATGACATTAAGTTCCACGACTTTTAACATTAACTAAGTTCTAAACTCTTTACACTGTTAGCACCACGAAAAACCAATTGGTGTCAAGTTTAAAACTACTACTAACAGTATATTCTAAATATAAGATATTATACACTGTGATTATTTTAACTCAACTTTAAACCTTTTACAGCAGAACAACTTTTACATAGTTTGTGAATGCGAATGCAAGCTTATCTCGATATTTGTTTTTGCATACATGATTTCCTGTTAATTATTTCTCTGACAGCGACTACTTAAGAAGTTCTTAATTCTGAGCGCAGAGGGCGACAACATTCCTAAAACATTCCATACATTATTAATCATGCTGGAGAATGTGTCTCAGCGGAATACGATGCCCTTTAACGTTTCAGCATGACGTGACTTTAATGTTGATTTATTTGACAAATAATGTACTATGCATCTACAATGTATATCGTTTGTCATAAATAATGCTTGGAGATAATTAGTAATCATTTTTGTGCTATTATCAAATATTGCATGGACAAGCATACACAATTTGCTTCTATTAGGCCAAAGTGCAAAATTTAATGTTGCGAGATGACAAAGTGTACAGGAATTTGCTGGTGTTTGATGTACATTTAATTAAGCATAAACATATATTTAAGGATTCCAAGTTTGTTAGCTCAATAATGACCGTAGTGGATAATGATATATTTAAAAAAAATTAATTTATAAAATGAAGACATGAATCGCTCAGACAATATAATCTTCACATCACACTTATATTGTGCAGCCTTATATGGAATGATGAAATTGGTTCAGAGAATTAGCCCTTATCAAATACTCAGTGTCAAAACAGTGTTTAATTGCAATATACTTTTCTGCGATAGGATTATGTTTTATAGCTAATTCCATAGACGCGGAAACAATATTAGAGACCTTAAAGCTAAACTCCTGAGGACATCATGTGAAACCAGGACTCCCATTGGTTAAAGCAGTCAAGTCACTCAACCAATAAGAGTCCTGGACTCATTTGACGTCCTCTGGCATTTAGTTTCCATTTCTATGAGACTGGTTTCCAAGTCTGTAAAATTGGCCATAAAGTTCATCCAGAAGTTGTGCATAAAAGTATGTCTGAAGCTCATGGATCTTTTGCATAATTTATTGTACGTTGTGCAGAATACTTACATTTCTCAAAGGTCTTTTTGCTCACATGCATCACTCCCAGGAGGCCTATCGTGGATTGCTTAATGATAATTTGCATTCATATGAAACAGCCTGGCATTCTGATGTTCAGTTTTGTTTTGTTTCAATTGATTACATGCATATGTGCAGATGAGTTATATAATTATTACATTGTATATGATGATTATAGCCTATAATTAGTATAAGAAACTCTCACGGAAATATATAATTCAGGGTTGGTGCCTGCTTTCTTGAGCAACTAAAAGGTTTTGAAACATAAGAAGAATAGAAGCTATCTCCTAGTGTTACGAATGTGCTATAGTGACAACATGCTGGAATCAGCTGATCTTATTTACAACATATGAATGCCTTAGACACAAATCTGCCATGTGTCACACAAAATGTTATTAGAAGTGTCACATGCAACACTCCAGACTCTTTCAAGAGAATGTCCTTCTGACATCACTCGTTGGGCATTTCATTCCATCCTTCACCCCGCATTACATGGAGTCGCTGGGTTTCCTGCCTCAGGCACTTCTTTTCAATGCAGTTTATGACTCCTTCTGTGTGAGTGCTGCGGCTGAGTGAGAGGGTGCGGATTAATCTCTCTGAGTGTAAAGTAGTTCCAGGGCTCATGCGTCATTTATTCTGACATATGGGGAACTATTTCTTGACCCTTAAAAAGCAAGAGCCTCAACTCCCATCATTCAGATCAGCTTTCCTTATATAGGGGATTACTTGGTTGTTGGTAAAATAACTACTACAGTAGCGAGTAGCAATTTTCTCTAAATAGAGTTTTGGCACAATGGGCAAAATGTAAAATTATTTTTCTTACAATAATTTTTGGCTCTTTTGAAGGACGAAAATCACACTAATGTAACATAGCATTAATCCATTAGGTATTACATGCAGTTGGTCAAGTCATTTGATTGTGCCAGTGATATAAAACTAGTGATTCTTGAAAATCCTGGTTCAATAATATAAGCTGAATTCCAAATAGCCACTGGAAGTATTCCTAAGCAGGGACCAAAGTAAATGAAGTGTTTTCATTGTTTGTTCCAGTTTGTTGATTTATAGGTTATTGTACAAAGTAGCCTTACTTGTTTTTCAAAACATTAATGGCACTCTTCATGAGCTTCATCCCAGCTGGATGTTTATCGCATGAGACGTTAAATTGGAGGTGCCTTGTACTTTGTGTCTATGCTGAGGCAAGTAAAACACCCCACCCATGGGGTAAATGTGCAAGATTTTGTGCTCTCCAATCCTTATCATCTTATCATTACATCTGCCTCTGGCAGCTGGTCATATAAGCTGACTGAGCTTGAGACCCAGTAACATTGAGAGGTTTTAGCACTATATTTGCTTTTGGGTTAATTTGAGATGAATTTCTCTTGACTATATATCAAAGAAAGACACTACAAGAATCACAGCTCTGGCCCTGATAACTCAGCTGATCTGTAACTGTCAGAGGGAGACATCTTACGTCTCTAAGTCTTCCAACCAGATTTCCTGATAGAGCAGGCTGAGATCTTCCTGACTTTTGAAAAGCAGAGATCTAGTCTGAAGAGACTTCAAGATGGCCTGGTCACTCTGTCATACTGTCATCTTCCAACTTTTCCAGGTTACTTTGATCCCACTGTACTTCTGCAGGAGATAATTAATATAAAGGATTGCAGATTGTTGGTACGGTATGGTCATTAGTTTCACCGATATGAAACGTAGAAGTAGTGTCAGATGTGTACCATGATATGGTATTTGACATAGATTGATAGACAGTTCAACAGACAGATAATGTGTAACATTAGTGGACTCTACCTCTAGCTCCCCCACAATCAATCAACCCTTGCTAGCAGCAAGAACTTGCCTTAGAGGGCTGCACTTTCCATATCTATCTCATCTTATCTTATCAGAAGTTCAGATTACACGGAGTCAATACCTTGCAATCTTTTTGACACAGTACTGAAATATTCATATCAGAGTTTAATATAGCAATTGCTACTTACCTGCATACCAATTAGGACTGCTTTGGCTTTATTCGCAAACATTTTAATCTATTCAAGCTTTTTGGCTTGCTCACAAAATGATGGTTCTCCAAGGGCCACATTTGGCATCTGGATATGATTATTATTGTATTTGGTTCAACTGCAAACTCTGCGAGTCTGGTAGAACTAGGGGTCATATATCAGTGTTGTTTTTCTCTATAATGGCATATTTTTGTTGTGTGACTGACAAACTAAAATTGATCAGACTGTTTGACATGTCATGAATATCTCAAAGTTAAAAATAACATATAAAATTATTTCAAATAAAAAACAAACAGAAAAACATTGCTATTATCAGTTACTAAAGGTGAATTTTAGTGACACTTTACAGTGATGTGCATGAGCAAGTCTACCTTTCCAAAAAACAAAATTTTTTAATTAATTTGAATTTGAAGTTCTTTAAAAAATCTTGAAGTGAGTCACCTAGATCTCTACCCTTGATTTCTGCTAGATTGTTATAAATTATTTCAGTATGAATTTCACACAAGCACCACATTACATAAACCAAGATGAACTTAAGTAAAATGTTTCCAAGAATTTGTGCTCTTGGGTCGTCAAGCCCATAATGACGTATGACAGAATTTAAAGTATTTGATCTGGGTTTTTTAGAAGAATATTCACAAATGTCTCCCAAAAGATTAAATCCTCAGGTTTCTTTGTCATAGCGTATAGCTCATATTGCAAGGTGTCAAGATTCAGAATACAATGGAATATGTGTATTTTGAGTCTATGAAACAACAATTTGACATGCGTTTTATAGATATTATTTTCTAAATTACAGCGTTTTTCTGTTTTACTCTTAAAGGCCAGATTACCATTAATATGAAATATCAACTTGGAATTTTAAAACATGCTTGGTTCAAAGTCTATTGTCTTTATACTCTGGGTGGTCTAGTATGATGACAGAGAACAAAATATGTTTGAGTTTCACATGAAGTGCTGTTGTTTATTACAATATACATGACTTTCATTTTATCTTTATTTCATCTTGTGATTCTTTTAATCACCAAAACTAGTGTCGGATAAGTGGTGGTGGGTGGATTAGGACTTCACATCCTGTATTTTTCCACGGATGGCTAATTAGCACAGGCAGGAACCATGGCAATAAGATGAAGGATGAAACAACCATCCAATATCGAATCAGTGGTAAAAATACAATTGCCCTGTCCCAGGTTAGAAGCCAAGCTTGGTCAAACTCTGAGGCTGTCAGTGAGGCATGTCAGTGCGGCATGTCAGTGAGGCATGTCAGTGAGGCATGTCAGTGAGGCATGTCAGTGAGGCATGTCAGTGAGGCATTACTCGTGAGGCATGTCGGTGAGGTGTCAAATTAACAACTCGCCCAGTTTGTTCATTGAGGCAAGTCAAAGACCCCACACGGATTGTGTAATTCAATTTGTCCCATATTTCATAATGCTTTATCTAGAAGGAAATAACACCATTATCCAAATTGAAGTTTCTAAAACAAGTTGTCTTTCATGAATTAATCCTTGCTCAGTTTAATTAAAACAAAACAGCCCAGAGCATCAATTTGATAGAAAGCTTATTATCTTCAAGATGTCCAATGATTAAATGATTGAACTCATTAAGAAAATTTACACTAAAGCGTAAATGGTTGCAAAATCATACAAGTTAAAGATCTTGAAAAAAACGGATACATAGTTTAACAAATTGTAACTGTCTGACTACTTTATTCATTCAGAAATATTGACAATGATAAATTCATGTAACATTATTTATAGGCATATTCGCTGTCTGTATATAAAAAGGAAAAAGAAAAAAAAGGAGCATTTTGTAATGGAATTTTTTTTATATATATACAATAGCATATATTTTTTTTTTATGATCATGTAACTAGCATTTTATGATAATCAACGTCTTGATGTGAGTTACAATTCATACTTAAAAAAAAAAAATATATATATATATATATATGTATGTTATATTATCGAAGAAAAGATAACACTTGTCTTTTTCACAGTCTTAAGGAATGTCTCAGCAAAATGCACAATTAATCCAATGCGATGTTACATATACAAGTTATATGTTATAAAAAATTAATAAAATTTAAATTAAAAAAAATATTGCAAATTTAATATATATTTTTATTTTTCTAATATGAAGGAAACGCTGGAAAACAGAAAAACCGAGATACAATTGAAAATACAAATATAATAAAATAACCAACAAAAAAAATCCTATTAAAATGCATTTATTATCAGCTGTCTGGTTTCTAGATTCATTTGTTTTTCAGTTGCATTTCTTTTTTATTGGTTTTATCCTCTAAAACCTCTAGTTGCCACTAATGGGCGTGGAAAGCTCATGTGCAAGGCTCAGGAGAGATCCATGTCATGTAAGACATTTACCCATGTGTGGCATCTTTCACTGCCTCAGCATATCGATTGAGTTCAGAATACTGCCAAATTAAATACAAGTCAATAAAGACGCAGGCTTGGGTAATTTCAAAATGCCTTTATATTTGATTAAGAAACAAGAATTATACAAAGTTATGATACAATGTACAGATTGAAATATTTCATGTTTTCATGTATTATATTCCATTATAAACAAGATTCAATAAAGAACCTTAAAGAAGACAATACAATAGACCTGCAATACAATACATGAGCAATGAACAATGAACAAAGAACAAAGAACAAAGAGAACGTCCCATAATACCTTGCGCAATCACAGAAGAAAGTTAAGCTGAACATCAAAAAGAAATCAGAGCTTTATCAAAAAAAAGAAAAGAAATAAAATTAGTGCATGAGAAAATCAATGCAGGGAGATAGCACACTGCTGTATGACACTTGTGCACCTATGTCAGGATATTTTTTTACAATATGAAATGGGCCATTGAGTATTAAGTATGTCACAGAACATATAACATTAAAGTAAAACAACATAAGTTGATATAATGCATTCATAAATATTGGCCATGTAAGTGAAGTTTTAAGGAAATTCAGGACCTATAGTTCAAAGAAATTGTGGAATTAACAAATATAAGTTTTGTTACAATACCTTTATACGTGATTTGTTTCCCTGCAACTTTAGCTCTCAACATACAGTGCACAGCAAGTGATATTGACATACTTTAAACAGTGAGCCGCATCTACAATTACTATATTATAGTTTGTCCAAACATTCATGACAAGGCAAATTTGTTGAATGCTTTTTTTAAAAATGGTATGATTACTGTAAATAACCTGCAGTGATGTAATGAATTATGTTGCATCATTCAAGCATTTAGCAGAAAACTTATTCCCAATACAACAAATGTACAGAATTTTAATGTACCATATTGAGTTTAAATCAAATCTAGTTATTCGGCTCACAAATACAAGTACCTTTGGTGACAATAATATCTCACGATTGACCAGTGTTACATTTGTACTCATATCACATTTGTGTACTCATATCACATATACATGAAATTCTCAATCATATTTTTCAACTATTTCTATAGGAAATATTAGAGAAGCAAATCAGTAATGGGAGCATAAACACTAGGTTATATATTAGGTCTTTTGTTCCTTTCTCATTCTGGTTAATTAGAAATTTGATCAAACAAATCTCTGCGTGTGGGTAAAATTTAAATATGACCCAGTGGAATAAAATAATTCACGATTAGAGACAGACGCATAAAAAAACAGACCCACACCAGAGACTATTAGTTTGGAGACATAACGTACATTATTATTGAGAATATTTAACTATTTATGGAAATTAATGCTGCCATATTTCATTTTTGCTGCACAATGCCAATTTCCTGTTTGATGTGGGGGCTTTTAATAATCTCAAATATCTGTTGCATAACGGGCGGTGTGACATTACACTCAAATGCTCAACCAACTCAATTCTATAATGTTTCCAAAATGTCAGCACACAAAAAATTGTCTAATTCTAAAGACGTTTATATAACTGATATAATCAACATGAATGAATTGACCTAATTAGCCTAGAATAGAATGCATAACAGACCAGTAGCCTAGTGGTCAAGGTGCTAGGCTATTTCTGGAGAAGTTCAGGGTTGGATTCTTGTCAAAACCTATGCATATTACATTTGTGAACTGTAGGTTATTGACCAGTTCAGATACAGGCTAAAGTAAGTAGAATATCTCACTTGCATAATGACTCAAACGTTAATTATTTTCTCTCTACAAACTTGGAGAGTGGTAAATCCTCACTGAAGTGCAAACCTGAACTTCGGAAGATGTTTTCGATCACATTAAACTAAAAGACTCTCAGTCTCATATTTCTTTAGTATTTTTTTATACAATTGCCAAATATATTGCATATACATTACATTAAAATAGGAAGATACAGTTTAGATAAGCCATTAAACATTAAGGCAACCTTAATTTTAACCTAAAATTATATATTGCCATACATTAAAATTAATGGGTGTCAACTGATGCTGTGAGTTTTAAATGACAAACTCTTTGTTCTTGTAATGGGGTAATGGTCTGGGTGTGATGGATGGAAATAAGGCTATGGTTTTGACCAGTTTCTCTTGTCACTTCATTAGGCAAATACCTTTCTATTAAGATCACCTTAGTAACATAACGTGCCTCCAATATAATACTTCATTATTAAAAGTATGATGCTTTACTGTAAAGACCGCCTCCCTATTAATACCACTTAATCTTCCATGAATGGTGCATTGGAACCTTGCCATTAAGATCACCCTTGGTGCAAATTTGCTGGTCTTAATGGTGAGGTGGTCTTAATAGAGAGGTGACAAACAATGGCAAAAATACAACTTGGTCCAAAATGGGATCTTTATGGAGAGGTTGTTTTAATAATAAGCTGATCTTAAAACTGGGTTCCACAATACTGTAATACTTTAACTACCCTATATTTCAACCATCACACAAACAATCACCCACATGGTAAGAACATAGATTCGCCATTTAAAACTCACAGCAGCAAATGATCACTATAGTGCATGGCTATATATCAAACTCAGTGCAGTGAACTAACATAATCAAGCATTTAAAAAAGTGACACACCCTAACATTGTGTACTTGAGATCCAAAAAGATCTGATGTTGTGTAGTGTAGTTTCATTTTTGCTGTGAATTATATATATAATGTTTTATTGACATTTTGGAATCATGGTTAGATACATTTGTCATGCACAATAAACAAATATTACAAATTGAACAACTACAATTTTAACAATACATGCAATTTCAAGTGTTAGAACAATAATGGTTGTGAAATAAAAGCATAAAATAAAAAAATATATACATGATCAGAAAATTGATGAATGGTTAAGATAGAGCTAAATATATATACATTAATTGAATAAGTAACTATGTGATTAAGTAATAGTTTCTGGTCTCAGTTAATCAAGGTAATAATAGTACAACAAAATGTCACGGTAATGTTAGGAAGCTCAGCGAGATGAGGTTATGTTTTAAATTTTTATTATTATTATTTTGAAATCAACTATTAAACTTTATTAAGGAAATCACCTAGTGCATGTATCAGTTTAGGTTCTTTGCACGATAATATGGCTTTAAATTGCTCTGTTCTACCTAAGATGAAAAAATGCGGAATCACATGAGCCGCTTTTGTTATTAATTGGGTTCTCTGTATAATATTTGCACTACAGGTTAGGAGGCAGTGCAATTCATCTTCTATCACATTGCTTTGACATTTATCACATATTCTGTTGTCTAATGGTTTTTTTGGCGTCTCATGTCGACCAGCTTCTAAAATTATAAGATAATGTGTGTAATATTATAGTATGGGAGATGTTGTAGTATTCATGTTACTAAATTAGCGGGAAATCATAAGTATTTTTAGTATTATGTTGCTATGATACGGTGTATAATGATTACACACTGGAGAAGTAATTAAGAAATTTTAGGAATAATTTTCATCATAATATTAAAATTAAGTGCTCACATTACAATTATAATTTTTATAGTTCATCCCAATTGGGCAACTTTGCCAGTTTGAATGGCGTTAAACAGATTAGATAGGTTATTGTTCATCAGAGGTTTATCAGATGTTTCTGGTGAAAATAGAAGCAAACAGAGATAGACAGATAGCTAGCCTGACAGACAGACAGCAACACAACTATACACAGACAAACAGACACTTTGACAGACAGGCAGACTACTCACACATAGAGAGTACAATAGCGCTACAGACTGCACAAAGGACAGCAAAACAGACAGACAGATAGCTAGCCCAACAGATGGACAGACAGACAGTGAAATAGTGCCACAAACATGTAGACAGCGTCACAACCAGCCAGACTACTAGCACAGAGAGACAGTGCAACATGTAGACAGACAGTGCAACATGTAGACAGACATAGCAGCGGAAAAAAGGACCTTTATGGTTGACGTTTACACCTTAAACAGTCATGCAAACACACCTGAGATCTGAAAAAGCACATTTGTTGAACCTTATCCACAGAAATTACACCAGAGTAATGGTTTACAATAAAGTAATGGTTTACAATACGTGTACACTGTACACATCCTTCCTTACACATTACTTCCATCTGCAATATGTGTGTCAACATAGGGAGACAGTTTGCACCTAGGTTGACACCACAAGTCCATATCTCATTGTGTCAAAATGACAAAGTGTAAGGTGTCATATTTCCAGCTCTTAATACAGAGGGTGTGAATATGCTGAGAAAGAGTTTTCCTTTTCTTCTTTTAACATAAGGTATTTTATGCAAAAAGGCTTTGATATACTTCTCTTTGGTAACAAACTTTCAAAACCGTTTAATATTTTTACTCTTATCAGAGTTCAAACATATCCACAGCCTGACATGAAATAATGAAAGAGAAATATGAAGATAACAGAAAAGAGCAGTAAATTGTTTTGATGACTTGCTGAATTATTATTGCTGATCCTATTCTAAATTTTTAATAATCATCGTTTTTGAACCTATGACAATCTGAGCTCGTACATTAGGCATTTTATTTGTTTCAAATAATACTTTATTTTCACCTACTCAAACACCGAAGAGTGTAGCATGCCATAAATTGCGATCAAATTGCAAACATCATTGTATGTGAGGTAGATTGAATAAGCAAAAGACCTTGAAGCCATTTTGCATTTTTATTTAATAGAGTTCAGCACTTGCCTCAGTGGAGACATAAAGTAAGCAGCTGTGGTTAAGGCATCTGCCAATTTCATATTGGCCAGCTCCCGCCAGATTCGATTCCTGGCCCAGACACTCTTCATGAGCTACATCCCAGCTGCTGGATGTCGATGGCATGAGACGTTAACTGGGAGGTACCTTGTACTCGGTGTCTATGGTGAAGTAATATACCATACCAATGGGGTAGATGTATGATGTGGACTCTAAGCCTCATCCTCTCATTATTACATCTGCCTGCAGCTGGTCATATAAGCTGGCTAACCTTTAGCGTCCAGTAAGAATTGAGACATAACGCATTAACATCCGAACATACTAAAACCAAGCTCTTCTAAAAGCTTATATACTCACTTCCATCAGTAACAGTTAAGATTATCTTCATCCCAGATGACAGTTTTGCAATTTCCTGGAACTCACTACACTTGCGTTTATCATTTCTGCCCCTTAAGAAGTCGGTCGTTATGGCGACTACTTAAGAAGTGCGTAATTCCGAGCATAGAGGGTGACACTTTCCCAAAAACATCCCATGAATTACTAATGACCCGCAGGAAGGTGTCTCACAGGAATATGTGTCTCTTGTAATTTTTCATCCTGGCTTGATTTTCATCTTGATTAAGGTTTCCTAACACGTAGTACACTGCATCCCCTGAGTGGACATAGTCTACATAATCCATCATCGTAAATATTAATGATGTATCTTGTCATGATCATGAATACTACACAGCATAAGAGCTAATTTACATGAAATGCACCATGTCATTTATTTGTATTATGAAAAATCCATCACATCTTGGATTAATTGGTTGATTGATTAATTAATGAAATGATGCTCAATTTTCCTGAGATGCAATCAACACTGTGGTTGACACACACACATTTGGCACATTTTCCCTACTTTTCAAAGTTTCATGAATGCTACAAGCAGCTGGGTGACCTAATGGTTAAGGAATCTGCCAATTTTCACATTGACCAGCTCTGCTGAAGCTCCTGGGTTTGATCCCCAGCCCATGCACTCTTCATGAGCTACATCTCAGTGGTATATCATTTGCATGAGATTTTAAATTGGCGGTGCCTTGTAGTTGGTGTCTATGCTGGGGCAAGTAAAACACCCCATCCATGGGGTAAATGTATAACATTGTGCGGACTCCAAGCAGTCATATCATCTCATCATTATGTCTGCCTCTGGCAGCTGGTCATATATACTGACTAAGCTTCAGACCCAGTAGCATTGAGACATTGACAATAATATTCTATACATTAATAATCTAAGTATACATTCACTTTGTGCACTGTGTGACCCAGATTACTTAATGCTGCATTGCAGCTGAAGTGGTGATATTACTGAATACAATGTGAATACTATCTTTTGTTGATGTTAGTGATGTAATGATGCTATCAACCACAGAAATTATGACATTTTTGCATGGGGAGGTAACATTTGCACAGTGCAGAGATTTCTAGCATTGAATAATGGATGAATAGCTGAAATTATCAGACAGTACAAAGCCGTTACTTTAATAAAGGATCTACTGCAATATGGCATATTATACATTACATATAAGTTGTTGTACTATGTGAGGATACACTTAGCTCACGAACTGTGAATTACATGATAATATGCAACCCATACAATAGAATAATTTCTCTTGGGACTTGTTAATCCTGTTTACAGCAACCTGAATTACTCATTTGAGAATAATCAAACTTCACTCCATCAGAATTTGCATTCATACAGTAGCAAGATTTTAGACAGGATGAAAATAAAAAGGTAATCGGGGTATTTATCCTACATTGGGATTGAAGCATGTCATAACATGTGTTGGATTGCGAAATTAGATTTCCAAATACCGGAATATCCTAATTAACTTTCATTGGATAGGCATGTTATTTAGTGGTTTCTTTTCCCAAACAGCATCATAGTTTTTGTATAAGAGAGCAAATGCTTAGACGATGACAAGTACATCCCATGTGATGAGACAGCCACTAAGATGTGGGTCATAAACAATGCATAAACAATGCTTGAACCCATGTAGCCAGAGTCAGTGACTTGAAAGGTTAACATGCTAACCACTAAACTACTGAGAAGCTCTAGATAATACTCTCATCCTGCAACTTGCAACTTATATATGGAGAAACCTTGTTTGTCTAACTGCCTCAGATGTGATATTTCTGTGTTAGCAATACAAGAACTCATGGAAGGGAGAATCATTCATTGAAACCTTGTTTGTTTCTCTAACTGCCTCAGATGTGATATTTCTGTATTAACAATACAAGAACTCATGGAAGGGAGAATCATTCATTGATATTGCCTTTTAAGACTTCTTCAGTTTTATCATCGGTTTCCAGGCGATTAACATATACCTGTAAGCGAAGCAAATAATGTATTACATCTGAGGAATGACCGAAAGCAATCAGACAGACAATCATCTGACCAATAAAAGCACAGTGTGAGATGCCCTTGCTCTTTATTGGGCTTTGGGCAATGATAATATCACTTTCAAAGGGTCAACAAATTCCTCTTAGCAATGTATGTATTACCTCGTATCTGCAGGATACCAGGAGGCATCCAGGCGCACAATCCAAAGACAAATTAAAAGGTAATAAAAGATGACCCTGCTCATTATTGGTCCTCAGACACTGGTATGTCCAGTAATTGACCTGTCTGGTTAGGTGTATGACCGATCGAGTGATCCTCAAACTTAAAGGGGAAAGAATAAGTCTCTCAGGATTTGAGCTACAACCTGAGGTTAGTTTTCTATTATAGTCGAGTGAGAAAGTCGAAACAAAAATAATCGTTATCTGTAAGCTGCTATGAGCAGAATATCTATGCCATGGCAGAGATCAAAGGACTACGGTGTCCATATACTCTGATTTAGAATACAGAGAAACTCCACAGTAAGTACAGCCTTTGGTCAATGTACTTGAGTCCAAGTACGAGTACTTTCAAATTTACTCGAGCACGAGTACGAATACTTTTGCTGAATACCGGGAATTTACAGCTGGTGGAGTAACTGTTCATGCAGATGGCTGCTGTACAGAATATAATGACACTTAATAGAATGCAGTTAGCCTTGGTGTAACAATAATTTAGTGACTTCTCATGGTGGTTCAAATTGTAGGATTCAGTTATGGTACAATTTTTAATACATAAAAGCTTAATTGTAAATTTAAACATTTCTTATTGTCTCGGGATTATGTCAAGAATGATGCTGTTAGAAAGAGCCTTTTTAATGCTTTCCTTACACATGGCATTAGTTTCACAACTACCACAACTCACATGCAGCAAAATAAATTTTCATGGCTCATATCCTCACACCTGCCTGATATCATGGATGAATTAAAACATTTTGCAAATACCAGCAAAACTTCTTAAAACATTTGACGCCTAAAGGCATGTGAAGGACAATAGTGCATATAGCTGGTCTTTATACTGCAATGAATAAATGATATAACACATATATGGGGCAAAAAGTGTAAATGTCTGGCTGAGCTTCAAAACATTTCTTTTATAAGCAGTAGCTTTATGCCTTTTGCTATGTTGGGCGGGGGCCTAGCTCAGAGGTAGCGCTCTGGGCTTCCAACCGCTGGGTCCCGGGTTCGATTCCGGTTGAGCCTAAGTTGGATGGCTGTTTCATCCTTCGTTTCATTGCCTTGGTCTCTGCCTGTCCTAATTAGCCCAACTGGTGCAGAAATACAGGACGTAAAGCCCTAATGACCCACCTACTCACCAGCCTTTTGCTATGTAACACCGTTACAGACATAAAAAGTATATGGAAGGGTGGGTTTCTAGCTCAGTGGTAGCATGCTGGGCTTCCAACCACTGGGTACAGGGTTCAATTCCCGGTCGAGGCTAAGTTGGATGGCTGTTTCATCCATCATCTCATTGCCATAGTCCCTGCTTGTCCGAATTAGCCCATCCGGTGCAGAAATACAGGACATAAAGCCCTAATTCACCAACTCACCAACATTTTATATGCAATAAAACAGGCAAGTAGCATAGCTTGTGGCATATCTAGCTATAAGGCTTAAATATCTAGTTTAAGAGCTTAAAAGACCATAACATTGAAATAATATTAAATAGAGTCTACCTAAGATAACACTATGCATTTTTGTCTGCATTAAAATATCTATTAACACACACAGTATGTGTTTCTCACGATGTTAACCAAGGTTATGTCTTAATGTTATTATTCTATATAAACAAGGAAAACCAGAATTTTCAGATTTGTAATGTTCTAAATTCTGAAAATGTGTTTAAATAAATCTATTTTAAAGCATGTGCTAAACACGACATACAGGTCTCAAGTAGTCTCAAAAGCCAGAGTGTGTGATTGTACAGCGCGATATGAAAGACTCTCTATGCTACATTGTCAGGGCTGTGTTGAGACTACCAGAAATGACAAAAGAAGAAATATCGAAAAAAGACCAGATCGATGCAAAACTTTTTGTGTGGATGAGGAGTTCACACATTGTACTCGGTGACTTCCTCAGTCTTCAATGCCTTACAAGTGCAAGAATTCGAATATCAGGATGTCACAATTGCAAAACGCAGACTCAGGAGAAAAATGCATTGATTATAGTGAGCACAGCATCTTCAGCAAGGGAAGAAGGAAGAATGAAACTTTTTGTAGTTCTTTATTCTTTCTAAGGTACAATTCAAATCGATGTTCAGCTTGAGAGAACTTGGGACAAACTAAACTGCAAGATGACTTAAAGTCTGTAAATTATACATAATTTCAAAGGTTAGAACAGCAATGACATTAAGTTCCAAGACTTTTAACATTAACTAAGTTATAAACTCTATACACAGTTTGCACCACGAAAAACCAATTGGTGTCAAGTTTAAAACTACTACAGTATATTGTAAATATAAGATATTATACACTGTGATTATTTTAACTTTAAACCTTTTACAGCAGAAAAACTTTCACATAGTTTGTGAATGCGAATGCAAGCTTATCTCGATATTTGTTTTTGCATACATGATTTCCTGGTAATTTTTTTTCTGACAGCGACTACTTAAGAAGTTCTTAATTCTGAGCGCAGAGGGCGACAATATTCCTAAAACATTCAATGCATTATTAATCATGTGCGAGAATGTGTCTCAGCGGAATATGACGCCCTTTAACGTTTCAGCATGACGTGACTTTAATGTTGATTTATTTGACAAATCATGTACTATGCATCTACAATGTATATCGTTTGTCATAAATAATGCTTGGTGATGATTAGTAGTCATTGCTGTGCTATTATCAAATATTGCATGGACAAGCATACACAATTGGCTTCTTTTAGGCCAAAGTGCAAAATTCAAAGTTGCGAGATGACAAAGTGTACAGGAATTTGCTGGTGTTTGATGTAAATTTAATTAAGCATAAACATATATTTAAGGATTCCAAGTTTGTTAGCTCAATAATGACTGTAGTGGATAATGATATATTTAAATATTTAAAAAAAATTAATTTATAAAATGAAGACATGAATCGCTCAGACAATATAATCTTCACATCACACTTATATTGTGCAGCCTTATATGGAATGATGAAATTGGTTCAGAGAATTAGCCCTTATCAAATACTCAGTGTCAAAACAGTGTTTAATTGCAATATACTTTTCTGCGATAGGATTATGTTTTATAGCTAATTCCATAGACGCGGAAACAATATTAGAGACCTTAAAGCTAAACTCCTCCTGAGGACATCATGTGAAACCAGGACTCCCATTGGTTAAAGCAGTCAAGTTACTCAACCAATAGGAGTCCTGGACTCATTTGACGTCCTCTGGCATTTAGTTTCCAATTCTATGAGACTGGTTTCCAAGTCTGTAAAATTGGCTGTAAAGTTCATCCAGAAGTTTTGCATAAAAGTATGTCTGAAGCTCATGGACCTTTTGCATTTATTGTACGTTGTGCAGAATACTTTCATTTCTCACAGGTCTTGTTACTCACACGCATCACTCCCAGGAGGCCTATCGGGGATTGCTTAATGATAATTTGCATTCATATGAAACAGCCTGGCATTCTGATGTTCAGTTTTGTTTTGTTTCAATTGATTACATGCATATGTGCAGATGAGTTGTATAATTAGTACATTGTAATTAACGATTATAGCCTAGAATTAGTATAAGAAACTCTCATGGAAATATACAATTCAGGGTTGGTGCCTGCTTTCTTGAGCAACTAAAAGGTTTTGAAACATAAGAAGAATAGAAGCTATCTCCTAGTGTTACAAATGTGCTATAGTGACAACAGGCTGGAATCAGCTATTCTTATTTACGACATATGAACGCCTTAGACACAAATCTGCCATGTGTCACACAAAATGTCTTTAGAAGTGTCACATGCAACACTCAAGAGAATGTCCTTCTGACATCACTCGTTGGGCATTTCATTCCATCCTTCACCCCGCATTACATGGAGTCGCTGGGTTTCCTGCCTCAGGCACTTCTTTTCAATGCAGTTTATGACTCCTTCAGTGTGAGTGCTGCGGCTGAGTGAGAGGGTGCGGATTAATCTGTCTGAGTGTAAAGTAGTTCCAGGGCTCATGCATCATTTATTCTGACATATGGGGAACTATTTTGTGACCCTTAAAAAGCAAAAGCCTCAACTCCCATCACTCAGATCAGCTTTCCTTATACAGGGGATTACTTGGTCGCTGGTTGTTGGTAAAATAACTACTACAGTAGCGAGTAGCAATTTTAATGCAAAGCTTGCCTCATAGTTCTCTTACTCTAAATAGAGTTTTGGCACAATGGGCAAAATGTAAAATTGTTTTTCTTACAATTATTTTTGACGAAAATCACACTAATGTAACATAGCATTAATCCATTAAGTATTACATGTAGTTGGTCAAGTCATTTGATTGTGCCAGCGATATAAAACTGGTGATTCTTGCAACTCTTGGTTGAACAAGTTCACCCAGTAATATAAGCTGAATGACCTTACTGGCAACGCCATTGATAGATACCTCACCATACAGAAAATTCACATTGCTGCCAAATAGCCACTGGAAGTTTCCCAAGCAGGGACTAAAGTAAATGAAGTCTTTCCATTGTTTGTTCCAGTTTGTTGATTTATAGGTTATTGTACAAAGTACCCTTACTTGTTTTTCAATAACTTAATGGCACTGTTCATGAGCTTCATCCCAGCTGGTTGTTGATCGCATGAGACGTTAAATTGGAGGTGCCTTGTACTTGGTGTCTATGCTGAGGCAAGTAAAAGACCCCACCCACGGGGTTAATGTGTAACATGTTGTGCTCTCCAATCATTATCATCTCATCATTACATCTGCCTCTGGCAGCTGGTCATGTAAGCTGACTGAGCTTCAGACCCAGTACCATTGAGACGTTCCAGCATTATATTTAGTCATTGCTTTCGGGTTAATTTGAGATGCATTTTACTAGACTACATATCAAAGAAAGGCACTACAAGAGCCACAGCTCTAGCCCAGATATCTCAGCTGATCTGTAACTGTCAGAGGGAGACATCTTATGTTTCTAAGTCTTCCAACCAGATTTCCTGATGGAGCAGCCTGAGATCTGACTCTTGAAAAGCAGAGATCTAAGTCTGAAGAGACTTCAAGATGGCCTAGTCACTCTGTCATACTGTCATCCAACTTGTCCAGATTACTTTGATCCTACAAAGAATTGCAGATTGTAGAAACGGTAGGGTCACTAATTTCACTGGTATGAAACGTAGAAGTAGTGTAGATAGATTGATAGATAGACAGACAGATAGATAAATAAATAAATAGATAGATAGATAGATAGAGAGATATGGCAAATGCAGCCCTTTAAAGCAACTTTGTGCAGCCCACAAGGGTCACAGGTGGGGTCTGTTACTTGCTTTAGCATGACCACTAAGTACAAGGGACCACCAATTTAATGTTTCATCCGAACGACATCCAGCTGAGATGTTCCTCATTTTGGGTGCCCAGGCCAGGGATTAAAACAGGGTCCTTCAGAGGTGCAGGCAAGTGTCTTACACAATGCCTCTTTCACGAGAAATACCTTCAGTCTCTGTAAGAGCTTACAGAGATTATATTACGATGAGTATGCAATGGAGAGATTCCGAGATGTGGCTCATAAACAATGTTGGAAGTGAGGTGTGATCTTGTTCCCGAGATCACTTGCCTTTGCTGTTGAGTACTGACCCTTGGTCATCCACCTACTTTGGACAATATGGAAAACAACCATCAATAATCCACACATAAGGATGGTAAAAGGTTGATAAGCAAGAGCGAGACACTGGTGGACACTGGTAGACATTATCTATTCACATCTGTCCATACTCTGTCATCCGAGTAAGATATCTTTTGTGTCTCTGGAATACATAATGGCTTGGAAGAACTTCATCTTACAACCATAGGATAATCTGAACAAATAAGTGCCTGGGACACTCAAACCTTGAACTGCGTCTTTTGCAGAATACAAACACATCGGAAATAATTATACTCAACCATTTGACAATAGTATAACATTTTACCATATTGGCTTTGAGACCATATTTATAGAAAAAGCTCACAGGAAAGACAGACATACCCTGCACAAAAAATAAGAGAATCTAATGACCCAGACCATTAAATTAGGAATGATATTTAAATAACCACTAATGTGCATTTGTACATGTCATTTGCCCTTTTTCACTATGCATGCCACTGTCTCAAATACATATCTTTTTTTTTGTTGCTCTCTAACAATCCCCAATTAACTCTCAAGGCTAGTATCCACACCCTCGAAGCACCATAAATCTCAAGCCATTTATCACCTCAAATCGGCTGCAGCGAACCTCATCACAATCCTGTAGGCTACAATGTTCAAGCAATTACATTGTCACATCCAGCCAATTTCACAGATCCCACACTGAAATTGAGGTCCATTGTTTCCAGTAGAACTGTCAGTATGGCTCAGAATTTGAGATAGATTATTGGAAATCTCGTGGGTTTAAGTAAAGGATTGAAAGTGTGGTTGTTATGCTGCGTTGGTTACGGAAACTGACCCCAGAATCAGATGTTGAATTTTAGTCTATTTTAACAGTGTTAGCAGGAACCGTTATTCCATTCTATTACATTCTATTCCATTCCATTCCATTCTATTCTATTCTATTCTATTCTTAGACTACTCTTTTCTATTCTACAATACCAAATAAATATATGGATATCACTTTATTACATTCGGCTGAAGTGCCATTAAAATGAGCACTCTCAGTAAGAATTATTATTGGTATAATTGTCGATTGCAACAAGATAAACACGTTTTGGTACTTACATAGAATTAATTATCTTGTTATTTCGATATATAGCCATACATTTATCTTTTAAACTATCTTAACCACAGACAGCCACTTGAGTGATATACCACTCATATTATTGCCACTCTGTGTATGAGTTGATCAAAGCGAAACTAGCTTTAGCCGCCTGAGTTCATATTTGGACCAAATGAATGAAGCGAAATGGCAAGGGGCCAAATCAGGAGCTTGTTTTCTCGTCAGCCAAGTATTTCTGATTCCCATAAAACAGAAGCCAGACAGGAATGTATTACACTGAAGATTAAAAGGTGATGTACAGGTGCAATAAAGCTTGAGCAATGTTAGACAATTAGACAAATGTTTCTCCACAACAGCAGTGTCGGGAGAACGTCTGTCTGAACATGATATTTTATGGGTTGTTGATAAAACTAGAGATTCATCATCACTGAAAATATGCCACTAATGCTAGCACTCATACATGATAAGCCTTTTAACCTTTAACATGACTATCCATTAAGCCCTTTACCTTGTTATGCCTTACTTTAAGACCCCAAAAAAACCACTTTCTTGACACAATTCACAGTTCACTATATCAACTGATACAGAGCTTTAATTCCGTTACTTAATTTGGCCACCTGTAGACTCTGAAGACTGTTGAGTTACATCACACATTAAACATAGTGTTCAAATCAGTGAAAAATGATTAATTGACATTACACTGTTTGGTGTCACCTTACAGCCCAGCAACCTAATTATGGACATTCTTTGCTAGTTTACCTAGTTAAACAAAATGATTGGTTAAACTATGTAGCCGATAGGCTGAGTATAGACTTGAAAAATGTTTCTCTTAACAATAAAAGAGAAATGGATTTATATTTTTTGTTTAGGCAATTTTTCTGAATTCCCTACTTATCAGAACAAGAATTGCGTCAACTCAGCACATGAACATCTAATTATTCTGTAATTTTTAGACCTTTAAAATCATAAGCCAGCCTATAGACTATAGGAGAGATTAATAAATTTACTTTGGATGAGTAAATGAGCAAAACATGTACATAATTAGGTCGCTGGGCTGTGGCTTGTTGTCAATACCAGCAATTGACAAGTGCCATTTCCACGTTGCAAATATTCCCTCAGTCCCCTAAATGCAACTGTTGTTGCACTGAGGTGGTGGGTGGGTGGGTGATTTGGGCTTTACGTCCTGTATTTCTGCACCAGTTGGGCTAATTAGGACAGGCAGAGACCATGGCAATGAGACGAAGGATGAAACAGCCATCCAACTTAGGCTCGACTGGGAATCGAACCCGGGACCCAGCGGTTGGAAGCCCAGAGCACTACCTCTGAGCTAGGCCCCCGCCCCTTGTTGCACTGAGGTATGCTTATGCAGTTATTTTATATGTACTAGCAAAAATGCTAAAAATAAACCATACAATTATAAAAGGATTATAATTGCAGTTTGTCATTGTCTTAGCTGGGGGTCATGATCAAATGATACAACACTGCTCTTGCTAAGAGTGTCCCAAGTACTTTATGTAATATTGTACACATCTAAGAAAATGTCTTTCACAAAGATGCTAACTAGTTATCAGTTATTAACTTCAATCACATCTTTTAGTGCCTTGTGGTACCAAGGCTTTCAAGCCAAGCAAGATCATCATCTCATCATGATATCTGTCTCTTAGATTACTGAGAATCAGTTGAAACTGAGTATATTACCTTATAAAATAAATGTATTTTGACTGTAATAACATGCAACTTATTGTCTAATTGACAGCATTGTAATGCTTATGTAATATGAAAGAATTCTCTTGTCAGTGGTATACTGCTATTTGTCCACAAAATTATCGGTAGCCACGAAGAAAAAGGCCAGACAAATCAAGACCTCAAATAAGACAGCCCTGCTCATTATTGGTCCTCAGACACTGGTCTGTCCACTAATTGACCTGCCTGGCTACGTGTATGACGATCGAGTGATCCTCAGACTTAAAAGGGAAAGGATAAGTCTCCCAGGGCTTTAGTGTCCAGTTGCATCAAGCTCTGCTTAGTTAATGTTGCGGACGGATGGAAGCTGCTTACAAATGAATATCATAAGACTCGCTTCAGGAAAATAGATAGACAGATGCATGGCCATGCGTTTATCCTTCTCATGGAAAACGCATGTGGCACAATTGGCCATGTAGGTATGGATAGATGGAGAGATAGATAGATAGACAGATAGATAGATAGATAGACAGATTCATAGAGAGAAGAGATAGATATGGATAGTTAGATAGATAGGTAGATAGATAGATATATAGATAGACAGATAGACAGATCGATAAATATATAGATAGGTAGGTAGATAGGTAGATAGAAATATGGATAGAAATATAGATAGATAGATAGATAGCTTGATAGATAGATAGTCAGACGGATAGATAGATAGATGGATAGATATGGACAGATATGGATAGATGGATATAGATAGATAGATAGATAGATAGATATGGGAAGTGCGCTCCCTCCAAGGCAGGTTCTTGCTGCTATTGAGGGTTGATTGATGAGGCTTGGTAAGATGAAGAATAGGGCATCAAAACAGTAACTGTATACTTGCAAATGTCAAGTCTTTGCAGGTACAGATCTTCTTTTTTGGTCAAGATTTTTAGGAAACAAACTGAAGCAAATAAAAAATGAACTATCCAAGAAGCTGATGAAAAGAGAGCACACTGCAACAAATTTGTACGAGATACTAAAATATTTTTACGACTTAGTTTTTTCCGGCAAGTGAGCTCATAAAGGCTACACATTAATGAAACAGCACCAAACTTCAAAGTATATTGATTACATAATGAAGCATTATAGTCTGCAGGCACAGACTAAAAGGACTAAGCTCTGTGGACAGCCGTTAAAGATGTCAGAAGGATGCCATAATAAAGCAGCAGTGCCCCACACTAGATTCATATAAGACATTTAGTTTCATAGGAAGTTACCGGTTTGATCATGATAATGCCTTTTATGACCAGGAGCCAGAGGTAGACGTAATGATGAGATGATAGTCTTGAAGTCCACACCATTTTACGCATTTACCCCGATGGGTGGGGTCTTTTACCTGCTCAGCATTGACACCGAGTACAAGGCACCTCTAATTTAAAATCTCGTGCAACTGACATCCAGCTGAGATGTAACTCATGAAGAGTGCCTGGGCCAGGGATTGAATCTGGTACATTCAGAAGAGCCGGCCAGTAGACCAAACAGATCGATACCTTAACCATTAGGCCACCTAACTAAACTAAACTTAAATCATAGTTCTGTGGTATTTGTTTACTATTGCTCAAAATTGCCTGCTGTAGAATCAGTATCAGAATCAGAATGGTTCTTTATTTGCAGAAAAAATAAATAAAAGAAAGATAAATAAATACTTGTGCTGGAGACCACCAAAAGAGACTCGGGCCCCGCTGCCTGGTGGCCACCATGGAAGTTGTCATTCCTTATGTAATAGAGTCTTTTCACTAGCAGCCCTCTCATTTCAGCAAAACATAATTTTTTTTTCCCCTCATATTACTCATTTTGCTTTTTCAGACATAGTAGGTCAGAACTAACTGATTCCATAAATATGATATTCCCCCAAAAAAATAACCGAAATCAACAAAATGATAAGATGTCAAATATACATTACAATACACTAAAAATACTGCTGCTAGGATGCACTTTGCTTCAACCAATCAGAGTCAAGGGTGGGAACTTTTTCAGCCCATAGAAAATTGCAGTATTCTGTCGTAGCCACCTGGTGGAAATATAGAGAACCTTTCTGCTAAAGTCCACTATTCGCCATTGCCATTAAGTACTTGATTAGGAATCCTAATTGGTATCGTGTGCAATTACCATAATTTCCTTGATGTATGCTTTTCATTTCTTTTGCATTACGTGGTGTCTTGACTCTTGAGCGCTGTTCTTAGCTTGTGACAAAAAAAAATTACATCTTTAATCCTTAGTGTATTCTAATGACTTCGCACTTTGCATTATTTATAAGACTCCACAGAAATGTGTCCTTGGAGAGTAGGTGTCTCAAATGATTGTCATCCGCATGAGATTTTAATGCAAATCGTATGCAAAAACGTGTTTCGCGTTCATTAGACATGCATTATTAATATCGCAGAGAGGTGTTTTGACTTAAAATGACAAAGCGATTCACTTCACAGTCAAAATATAAAAGGTAATTGAGAGACATGACACTAATGCTTTTAAGCGCATGACATATATGGTATACATGAAGATGCCATGTAAAATACCGTTATGCATGATGCTTTTTAAATAAGGTCTTCATTGTACATTCAATACAACTCTCACAGCAATGTTAATATCTTGATAGCTATTTGATCTAATATATATCATCTTTATTCATACTCTTGGTATAATAATACAATACATGGTTTATACTGTAATAATAAAATGTAAATGGTTGGAAGATAGTGCAGTTGTATGTGCTGAGTTTCCCATATAGCCATGATGCCCTCTTCCTCCCAAAATAAATAAATAATAATATAAAAAATTGTTTTGCCTTTATGTAGTAGAGTACAATAATAGTGGAAATATTTTTAAAAGCAACCTTATATAATAATCCGGGCAATTCGGTCAAAATGTGTATAAATTCCAGTCAATTAAAAATCATTATTTTGTTTCTATTCTTATACAATTTGGGCAAGGACTCCCCTCCCCACCCTCCCAAATTATATGACCCTTCCACGGCACAAATTATTTCTCTTCATGGTGATGTTTTCTTTCTCAATGAGTTTAAGGAGTGATGTTTTCCCAATAGAAAAATTACTTAAAAAGTTAAAGTAGTTTTTGCATAGCAAGGTGAATGTGCTTCCATCCTACAATATGGTTTGTCAGTTTTTAATGACACGGTACTCCCCTCAGAACTGAACCATGCTGATACATTGATTATAAAGCACTTAACAACCAGCAATAAAAAGCTTGATTGGTTTTTGACATTTGCTTTTTCTTAAGGTGGATATTTCGGGTGCCAAACGTCAGTCTGATTAAGGGTCAATGACCTCAGGTGACAATAAGTACTACAGATGCACTATATATGTAGTAATATTTGTTACAACATTTTAATGAACTTAGGAATCCAACTGAACAGATGTCTTTTTACGAGGCCATAGGGCTCAGGAATATTGTTATGTATTTAATAAATAAGGAAGAATTACTGGTTGTATTTTTTACCATAGGAAACCGCTAAGATCACAGCTGCAGTGAATACGACATGTTGACCATCCATAGCCCCTAGGGTTTTATGTTTATTTTAGTATATAGGTGGTTTTTTTATACAAACTCCATTTTTAATCTGATATGGGATGGGACACATTAACTACCATATTAAGGCATTTTAATCTAATTTGACTATATATCATATAACTATGATTTGGCCTATTATATTGCTTATGTATATGGTATACCGTAATGGAGGGTATTATCGACAGGGCGGGTATTATCGACACTTAAATTAGTTTTTTAACAAAATTGTTAACATTCTAATGTGAGTGTCGATAATACCCTCCGTGGTATATAAATTTTTTTAGAACTCGCAATCCCATATATAGTCTCTCTATCTTTTAATCTTTAAATCTTTTTGACTTTTCCAGTTATACAAATTCCCTTATTTGGCAATGAGAGCTATTTTAAGGTCACCCTGTCAAGTGCTGACGTCAAATGACAAATGAACTATGCCTTTTGTAGATGCTTCTATTTCTAGCTCCCCCGGGTTAAAAATAGAAGCAGTTTTCAGTGCACTGACGTCACTGACTTGAGGTCCTGGAGTGTGACTTTTTTATGTTCCAGTACTTGACTTTCTATGAATTAATGATCATCACAAAAAAGTCATAAAAATGTGGTTTGATTCTAGATAAAAATAATAAATGGGTACAAGTTTAATATATGGTAAGGTGACAACTATATATTATAAGCAGATTGTCTTAATTAGCAAACTCACACGTTTTGAATAAGAGTATTTTGTTGGAATGCTTTATTCATAGTTGAAAATCCAATAGTGGTACATGGCCAAATGTGCCACGTGGGTTTTTACATGAGAAGGATAAACGCATGGAAAATGCATGGTTTTTAGCTAATTATAATGAGGCAAAAACCATGCATTTTCCATGCGTTCATCGAAACGCATAGAAAACGCACGTGGCATGTATAGTAAAAAACCACATGAAAATTTAATTGGACACATATATACATTACAGATCCTCAAAAATTACTACATTCAAACGCTATCCAAGTTTAATGGTGTTATCACAATTCACAAGAAAAACAAAACAAAAAGAATGAAAGTAGTAAATAAATCTTGTTTTGACTGCTTTCAATTTAACTCACAATTTGATGCTCAATTCCAGTAGAGTTCAATAATAACTCATCGAATAGGAAATGCGGCTTTTCACACCTCTGAGCTATTCTTAGAAGCAAAACAAAACTATTGAGAATGATGCTTTGAAATTCAGGTCAATAGAATTATCAAAACATGTTGGATAATGCATGCTGCATGGTCATGAATCAAAGGTGCAGTGACTGACTAAACATGAAAGTTCATAGCAGAGAGAAAAGCGGCTGGAATTCAATTTGATTGTGTAGCTAGTTGAATGGTTATTTTCTTGATTTCTTGCTTGTATGATTGGTTGATTGCTAGGTTACCGATGCTGAGTTTTTCCACAGTGTAATAATAATTAGAAGATGAAGTGTTATGATATTGTGATGACCCCAGGTCACTGACCTTACTAGGTCAGTGACCGACTTTGACGCGCACTGGGTGACCCGGACCACGTGACCACGGGGTCTTGGCGGGAATACACCCAGACCGCGTCAGTAGCTGAAGAAGCAGAGGATAGGCAGGCTGTGCGGCGGGGGCAGGGCAAAATAAACTTTAAAACTGGAATACCAACGCTTTGTCTTTCTTGGGGAACCTTACAAATTGGCGCCCGATGTGGGACTCGAACAATCGGATGTAGGGTTCCCCAATTGGATAGAAGACATGGACGACGCACGGACAAGGACATAAAAAACGTTTTGAACTTTTTGAAAAAAAAAACATGACTTCGCCACGGCCACGCTGGATAAAGGTGCCAGCGGCCGCGTGGTTTAGTCAGTTGCAGCGGAGCACAGGAACCGTCAGCATCTACATTGAGCGTCAGCAGCAGCGACGTTGCGACTTCAAACTTCAAGCTACACATATCTACAGTTAAGTAGAATTCACGCTACAATACTCTACCTTATTTAGTGTGTTTTAGCCCCACGTATAATGCCTGCAAAGTTGCGTAAGAGGCCTGGCTTGGCATTAGCCGACACGAGTGAGCCCGCATCGACTCCGGTGCCGGGCCCCTCGCAAACGGCGGATGAGTCAGCTCTACGTGCTTCGACTAGGAGTAAAGTAGTGCGAACGCCGGGACGCCCTCGTAGACGAGAGGCCACGGCGGATAGGACTCCAAGCCCTGGACTCGCATTCACGAGTCAGGAAAATACGCGGACAACCAGCGATCGAGGGCGCCGAAAGGAGCCCTCGCCAGCTGGATATGAGTCGAATGATTCATCCGCGTCGACGCCTGTTTCCTCGCCTGATGGGCGGCCCTCCGTGGTTGAGCGTGCGGAACCACGTGGCTCAGCCCGGGCTGTCATGGCGGCCACCAGTACTCCGCAAAGGAGTCTGGGTTCTTCGGGGTACAGGCGGAGAAAAGAAGCTATTCCTCCAAAATATGACGGCCAGGGTACGGCCTTCATAGACCACTTAGACGAGTTCACTCGAGTCGCCACTTTCAATAAGTGGACGGACGAGGAGAAGTGTTTTCATCTTTGGACCAGCGTCACTGGTCAAGCTAAGTTGAAAATGCGGCCCCTAACTTATCGGGACGATTGGAGAGAGATGGTGAGCCAGCTGACGGCTCTGTTCTGCTCGAATCGTGCCCTCGATGCGTATAGAAATAAATGGTTTAATGCAAAACGAGGCCCAGAAATGGACCTCGAGACGTATGGGTTGTTTTTGTTAGATCTCTCCAGGAAAGCGAACCCCGCTTCCGCCCCCGCCGAGCAGGAACGCTTTGCAAAAGAGCGTTTCATGGAGACGGCTGGGTCTACTAGTATGAGATTTTGGTTGGCGGCTTTAAAGCCACCCACCCTGCAGGAGGCCATTGATCTAGCAGTGCAGTACGAGGCAGCGTACGAGGCCACGAAAACGAGTAAGCCTGACGTCGGGCCGGCTGGCGCTATCGCTTTGCCAATACTGCAGCCCGAGGCTTCCGTGGCTGCTACTGCTTCAGCGTCTATACGTGGCGGCCCGTCCTCTGAACAAGAGGGAGCCATCACGAGACAGGATTTGAAGGATTTGGTATATTCGATATTAGGCGAGGTTATGTCCAAAGACAAGGGGAAGGTTTATAGTAATACTCGCCGGCAGGACCACGATTATTCACCTGAAACACGGAGGTGCTACCGGTGCAAGAAGACCGGGCATCTCCGCAGGGATTGTCCTAAGCGAAATGTTGATGATGATCGCTCCAAAAAACGAGCGCCTAGCAGGGACAGGGAACACCGATCGAGTAAACACGGTGATAAACGGTCCCAGGGGCGGAGCGATCAGGGCAAAAAGGGGGGCAAGGATAAGAAGGAGAGGAAACACTCGGAAAACGAGTAAGGGTGGAGGAAGTATCCACGGATCCTTCACCTGCTGAAAAAGCAGCCCCTCAGCCTGCTGAAGAAGCGGCTCCTCAGCCTCCGGAATGTTGGGAAGGGGTGAAAGTGGGACAGCATTGGCCAAGACAAGTGGCCATGCAGAATTCGAGCGCATCGTGGTATATTACGATTAGTGTAGGGACACGTCACGTGGATCTCCTGATCGATACCGGTGCGCAGGTGTCTCTGCTGAGTAAGCAGGAGTACGATGAGATACCTGGCGCAAAACGAGAGACTTTAAGACCTGTGGAAGGCAAGATCTCGGCGGCAAACGGTGGACCAATTAATATTTATGGTAAGGTGGAGCTCACTCTCTGTCTAGAGAGGGTGCTTTATCCTTGTGAATTTTTGGTAGCGGATATCGGAGGTCTCCCTGGCTTACTGGGGATGGACTTCTTGAAGAGACACGGTGCATTGCTAATGTGTTCAGTAGGAATGCTGAGACTGGGAGGCGTTGATATCGCGTGTAGAGAAGGTCGCCCTGGAAAAACAGGCCGAGCAATCTTACACGAAGACGTCCATATACCAGCTCGCCACGTGTCGCAGGTCTCAGTCAATTTGGTGTCCTGGGGCGTATCTAACGGGGGCGACCTCGTATTCGAGTCGTTGCCCACGGTTTGCCAGGATTTACACATAATGATACCTAGAGGATTATTGGCATCTCAATGCTCTGGGGCTCACGTGTGGATAGCCAATCCCACGACTGAGAGTGTTCATATTGCAAAGGGGCAAGTGGTAGGTCAATTGAGCGAAGTCGAAAAGGTGGATTCACCGAAAACGGTGAATGCTGCTGAGGTCAATTTTGAACTCAAGCAGAAGAACACTGAAACACGACTGCCCGTTCATTTGCAGCCTCTTTTGGACGAAACTGACGATCTGACCGCAGATCAAAGGTCAGAGCTCCGAAAGGTCTTGATGGAGTATGAACATTGTTTTGAGGGAGGTAAATACGGGCTGGGACGTACAAGTCAAGCCACGCACAAGATCGATACGGGTGACAATCGGCCTTTCAAGGTGCCGACCCGGAGATTAGGGTGGGCTCAAAACAGGGCGCTGTCAGAGGAAGTGGATAAGATGCTGAGACTCGGAGTGATCGAGCCCAGCAGCAGCCCCTGGTCTAGTCCCCCTGTGTTGGTTAGAAAGAAAGATGGAACTTTCAGGTTTTGTGTGGATTATAGGAAATTGAATTCGTGCACTAAAAAGGATGCTTATCCTTTGCCACGCATTGATGACTGTCTAGACACTTTATCAGGGGCAAAATGGTTTTGTACCCTGGACCTGTCATCTGGCTATTGGCAAATAGCTATGGATGACAGAGACAAAGAGAAAACCGCATTCACTGCTCCCAGAGGACATTTCCACTTTACAGTGATGCCCTTTGGTGTTACAAATGGACCAGCTACACTGGAACGTTTGATGGAGCTAGTGTTAGGAGGATTGGACCTGTCCACTTGTCTATGCTACATGGATGATATAGTGGTACAGGGGCCCACATTCCAGAAGTGTCTAGGTAACCTGATAGTTGTACTGAAACGCATTAGCCAGGCTGGGCTGAGGCTGAAAGCTAGCAAATGCGAGTTATTTAAAAGTGAGGTCTCCTTTCTAGGGCATGTGATTTGTAGAGAGGGTGTGAAACCAGATCCTAAAAAGATAAAGGCGGTGCGAGAGTGGCCAGAGCCAACTACAGTGCAGGAGGTGCGCTGTTTTGTGGGCTTCGCATCGTACTATAGAAAGTACGTGCGTGACTTTGCTGGACTAGCAGCACCACTACATGCTTTGACAGCGCACCAGGCCGTCTTTAAGTGGGATGAGACATGCAGAAACGCTTTTAAAAGATTAATCAGGGCCCTCACGACTGCACCAATATTGGTGCTCCCACGTGAAGGGTGCCCTGTCATCTTAGACACGGATGCCTCTGATCTTGCGATAGGAGGTGTATTGTCGCAAATAATTGAGGGAGAGGAGCGCGTGGTTGCTTACGCCTCGCAGTGTTTGTCTTCATCGCAAAAGCATTATTGCACTACGTACAAGGAATTGTTAGCTGTGGTCAGAATGGCGAAAATATTTCGGCCCTACTTGTATGGACAGGATTTAGTGCGTTTGCGCACTGATCATCGTGCTTTGGTGTGGTTGCAGAACTTTAAAGATGCGGAAGGAATGTTGGCGAGATGGATAGCTTCTCTGACCGAGTACAACTTTGTAATTGAATACAGAGAAGGCAAGAAGCATGCGAATGCAGATGGCTGCTCACGAATTCCCGTGAGGGCCTGTAAGCGCCAGGAATGTCCTGACCAAGGTCATGGGGAGAATATTGACCTTGTGGCTTCCATCACGCAGTGGAACCAAGTACGAGGCTTCCGCACGATTACGTGTGGACAGCCTCGAGTGGCGACTGGAATCAGCCCAGGAGAGGCTGAAGGACCCCAGGTGCGAGTGTATATGGCAGAGACAGCTGGAGAAACAGCTGGAGACGGCAGTGAGAGACCTCTGGATCCAAATTGGATAGAGTCTTTCACCTTGGAGGAAATACGGTGTGCTCAGGGCCAGGATATGGCCCTAGCTACCGCCAAGAGGTGGTTAGATGCTGGACAGCGACCGCCTTATCACGCTATTGTCACGCACTCGGCCCAGGTGCGAAATATGTGGGCCCAGTTTTATTGCTTGAAATTGCAGCGAGGCATCGTGTATCGAAGCCACAAGCTGCCTACAGGTGAATCAGTCAGCCAAATGGTAGCCCCAGCCAGCATCAGACGCAGCATCTTCAGCCAGCTTCATACGTCTCGTCTTGGTGGCCATATGGGGATCAACAGCCTCATATCCAAGTTGAGACGGAGGTTCTATTGGCCTGGCTACAAGGAGGATGTGATACGTTGGATAGGTTGGTGCGATGTGTGTCAGAAGCGGAAACAGGGCGGCCTGAAAAAGGCTCCCCTGCATCAGGTGCCAGTAGGAATGCCGATGGAAAGGATGGCCATTGACATAATGGGACCATTGCCTGTCACAAAGTCCAATAACAAGTATATAGTAGTCGTTGCCGACTATTTTACTAAGTGGACAGAAGCCTTTGCTCTTCCTAATCAAGAGGCTTACACGGTGGCTGATTGCTTGGTGACCAATGTGATTTTGCGATTTGGAGCTCCCTATCACTTGCATAGTGACCAAGGGACCAATTTCGAATCGAAGTTATTCCAAGAAATGTGCAAAATATTGGGGATTAATAAGACCAGGACCACGGCTTATCATCCTCAGAGCGATGGGTTGGTGGAACGCTTCAATAGGTCATTGGGTGATATGCTATCGAAGTTGGTGAACGAAAGGAGAGATGACTGGGATGACATGCTTCCTTACGTGATGTGTGCCTATCGGGCTACGCCCCATAGATCCACGGATATCACGCCAAATCGAATGATGTTGGGCAGAGAAGCAATGCTCCCTGTAGATCTGATGTATGGCCACGCACTCCAACATAAGCACCACTGTCCAGTGGAATATGTGGAGTGGATACGTGAAGCCATGGAAGAATCCTTCGAAAAGTGCAGAACCCAGATGAGGAAAGCGGCCCAGAAGCAGGCGAAACATTACAACAGGCTGGCAATGGAGCAATCATTCCATATTGGAGATTGGGTTTTGTTGTTTTATCCGCCACTGGCTAAGCAGAAGCTGGCCCTGAAGTTTCTAGGACCTTACAAGGTGACGAGGAAGATGGGAGAAGTCAACTATGAGATAGAGGCCCCAGCCTCTGGGAAGAGACGCATAGTTCACATTAATCAGCTCAAGAAGTACTTAGCTGAGGTGACTCCAGATGACATGATTCGGATCCCTGACATCCCATCAGACGATCCGTATTTGGACCCATCATTGTATGAGGACGGAGCGAGTGCGACCCCCCTAGACGAGGGGCGGGATCCGCCCTTGCCCGGAGAATTGAGTGGTGACGCTGCGCAGCCTTGGTCTGGGCAGCCAGAGCGGGGCGGAGCTGCGAGGACAGGAGAACACAGGGGGCGCGGCTTGCAAACACGCGATCCCCTGGATACGAGAAGAGTGGCAGATTCGCGTACGAATCTGGATACAGCTCCTTTTCTGGACTTGGAGCTGTCCTCAGCTCCTTTTCCGGATTTGGAGCTGCCCTCAGCTCCTTCTCGGGGATTGGATCCGGAAGCGGCTCCATTTCTACCAGGTAGGCTGAGGAAGCCACCTGATAGGTTAGGCCACAATGTAGGCTACCAGTGAATTTAAGATTCTGGTTGCTGCATATCAGAGGGAAATAGCACTTATTGCTTGACTTCTGGCACTTTGTTTTTGAGAGTCTAGTGATATCACATGTTTATACAATAAATACCGGTTGTAGCTTCATTTAGACAATATATAGTTTGATTTTACGTAGTCTTCCCCATGCAAATGATTTTTATTTATTTTTATTAAAGATTCTCTCAAACACGTGGTAAATGTCGACATTACAAGAGGTGCGTCGCTGCAGTCACTTTCTAGTGACTGGACATTTCGTGTACCTGATTCTCTGGACTGAACACGTGGCCGTGTCCTGCAGAGTGGGTTTTTAGACGTGCCACCCAAATGGTCGCTACAGGTGCAGCCCTTTTTGAATAAAAGAGGGAGGAATACTGCAAAGGTAGAATTTGGGCACTGCTGGTTAAAAGCAGGGGCAAAACACGAAATTAGGTAATGAGAATGGTTAAAATGCCTCATAACACTGGAAATATCAGCAAAATAACTTAATTAGCAAGAATTAAGGGCTGTAGTGGTTATGGAAATGTTTAAAGTACCATGATAAACTTTATATATAGCAAGTTGGGTAATCTGGAAAGGTCAGCAAAAGGGATATAGTTTGCTAGATTATGGTTACAAGGACAAATGGTTATTTTCTTGTGGTATTGTCATTTAGTGATAAGGAATTGGCTATTTGTCATCATGGAACGTGAAACGTTCCTGATGGTTTGTTTTATTTGGCTGATAGGAGTTGCTGGATTATACATTTAGCAACTACAAAATTCTCACTTTCTGTGTCTTGTGAAACTGTGTCACTGATTCTAGTGACCTGCATTCACTGATTCCAGTGACCTGCATTCATGGAAAATTTCCACTGGGGGAAAAAGGTCACCAAGTTCGAAACACGAACAGGCACCCCTTTGTATTAATTTTGTCATTTTCGGTGCAGTCCTCAATTAAGAAATTTTATGAGGGGGGGGGGAGGAAGGGTCAACTGGTCAACAAAGTGATTAGGGTCACATGACCTGTGATTCTGGTCACATGACCTGTCACATGACTCAGAAAGTGCGGCAAAAAGCTGGAGAGCGTGGGGCGCCCTGTCTCACACCTTCTGAAACCAGCAGAGAAGACACATCAAGACAAACAGAATTTTAGCGTTTCGAGGACTTAACCAGCACAACTTGAGAAATATAAGGATGTCTGCTACGAATGCAAACAGTGAGGAGGCTACTGCTATGCCAGCAGTGCCCCTGGACAGCGTAGAGGACGAGGGACCTCAGCTGACATCGGCCCAGACGGACATGGTATTAGCTGCCATGGAGGCAGCGGGCCTCGAGATTGGTGCCGAGCTGGAGGTCTCTGCCAACGACGCTGAGGTGGCTGCCGTTTGCGGCTTGTCACCTACAGCGGAGCTCCCAATCTCCCTGGCCCCGGATTATTGGAGCCCGCAGCGATTGGGTCTCCTGCACCTGGACATGTGGGCTTACATGTCCAGGAAGGAGTACGAGCTGGAGGATCCAGCAGTGGAACGTTACGGGGCAGCAGAGCTGCCAGAGACGGCCAGGATGCGGAGGTATCTTCGTCTCCGTCCACGGAGAGAAGATATGCCCATTCTGAGTGGATGGATCATTGGAGACCTGGGTGTGGCGACCACCCAGGAGGAAGTGCTGGAAAATTTGAAGAGGCGACCTTGGTACGCCAGGGAGCGAGCGGCCAGGCCCAGCGTAGAGGGCGAGGTCTCTCCCACCAGGGCTACCAAGTCGCCTGCAAGGGAACAACAGGCAGCTCCGCTCACGGAGTCTGCCATGGAAGACGTGAAACAACAGGCAGCTCCGTTCACGGAGTCTGCCAGGGAAGACGTGAAAGCCACTCCAGCCAGGGCCGAGGAACGGCCGCGGGGAGGGAGGCTGGAGGAAATGGAGAGCGAGGGGACAACGGACGATGGGGAGACGGAGAGTGACGTCTCGGCCCCAGAGACCACTCCAGAGACCACGCCGAAAGTCGTCTTGCCGGCCGCGCCACAGGGCGTAGAGGGCTTGAACTACATGTGTGCCACGTGCGGGAAACGCGTGAGGGATCGAAAGTCTCTCACTCGCCACGTGAGCGTGGCCCATGCAGCAGCATACGTGGGCTTCCAGTGCCCTGTGTGCCCCGCAGCGTTGCCCTCGGACCGGAGGACCAACTTCAGGCGTCATCTGGAGCGGTCCCACGGGTACACCCGTACACAGGCGGAGGAGCTAACAGCAGCCACACAGCCGACGACAATCCAGGGCCCTAACTCCGATGGATCCCTGCCGGCGACACCGGAGACGAGGACCCTGGAGACAGCATCTCCAAGCACCAGGGTGGTGCAGTTGCGCCGCGTTGAAGCAGCTTCAAGCGTGACGCCCCGAAGCCGCCAGACAAGGCCAAAGCGGCCTCACCCAGCAGCAGCAGCCACCAGGACACCAGCAGCAGCCACCAGGACACCAGCAGCAGCCACCAAGACGCCAACAGCAGCAGCAGCCGAGGACATGGTGACCAGGGCCCAGTACCAGGACATCGTTCTGGAAGTCCATAGGGCCAGGTCCCAGACGGCTGCAGCTGCTCGAGAGAACGAGGAGCTGAGGGCCAGGCTTCGCGCCGAAACGGAGCAACGCGAAGCCAAGGCCCGGCAGTCGGACCTCCTGTATCAGGAGGTGAAGCGGCTGACGGCTGACAGGAACCGGTGGATGGAGGAGGCCAGGGCTGCTGGATCCTCATCTGCAAGGCCTTGAACGCAAGGTCTTGCAGAGGACTGAACACGACGACGACCTGGACCACGCCCCCCACTTAACGAAGCCTGGATACGGACTGGACTTGAACGCTGGACATCAACACGAAATGACACCTAGGCACAACGTGAACGCTGGACATCAACACATCGTGCAAGGGCGGCCCAACGCCCTGCAGGGAGTCAGGAGACAATGTTGGTAACGAGTGGGACAGTGACTTTTATAATGGCCGCAGTTAGAAACTGTGAATAATTGGAAAAATTGTGTCACGGCTAATTATAAGAATGTCCTCACTCGGAAATTACGAGCAGCTGATAAAAGACCTTGCAGAATCCAGAAATGGATACTGGCCTGTGTCCAAGGCAAAGATGGACTCTGATAAAATTGATGGACTCTATGTGTATTGCTATGTGTTGAATGTTGTGTTTGCAGCGGTGCCAGGGAGTCAACCACGTGGATGATGTCTGGGAAAAAGCCAGCCTCCGGGGCGGACGTGACAGCTTCCTAGTGCCACGCCGCAGGGCGATGGTTGTTGATTGATTATATGTAATAATTGTGATTTTTGTGATTTAATGAATCTCGTTGATTTTGTGTGGTTCTGATCGTCGTCGCACAGCCTACTAAGTGTATTAGTTTGAATATGGGGGCATATTCCCAGTAAGAAGGGGGTAATGTGATGACCCCAGGTCACTGACCTTACTAGGTCAGTGACCGACTTTGACGCGCACTGGGTGACCCGGACCACGTGACCACGGGGTCTTGGCGGGAATACACCCAGACCGCGTCAGTAGCTGAAGAAGCAGAGGATAGGCAGGCTGTGCGGCGGGGGCAGGGCAAAATAAACTTTAAAACTGGAATACCAACGCTTTGTCTTTCTTGGGGAACCTTACAATATTTTGCATGGATTTTCATTACATATAATTGAAAGTATTTCAAATTAAGTTATAGATATTGATGGCACAATTAATGTACTAGTTAGAAGATACAGTCATAAACAATTGTCACCATAAATAATATTAATTATAATTGAAAAATATGATGGTAACAACAAAATAAAATAAGATTAACAAAGCTACACCTCTCAAAATAAACCAATTTGACTTGGGATATGTCCAAGTGTTTCATTGTCATAACATATTAATTGTAATAAATGTTTCATATTTTGATGTTGTGAAAACAATGGTAGCTAAGAAAGGGTCTTATTTTCTTAAAGATAGGTTGGGCTGTATGTTAGTAAAGCATTGCAATCCATAACACTCTACAGCACTCTCCAACAGTGTACTCAATTGACAACATAGGACTTAATTGACAACATGGTACTTAATTGACAACATTGTCCTTAATTGACAACATTGTACTCTATTAACAAAATACTTTATTGACAACATTGTACTTAATTGACAACATTGTACTCAATTGACAACATAGTACTCAATTGACAACATTGTACTTAATTTACAACATTGTACTCAATTGACAACATTGTACTCAATTGACAACATTGTACTCTATTGACAACATGTACTAAATTGACGACAACATTGTATTCTATTGACAAAATTGTACTTAATTGACAACATTTTACTCTATTGACAACATTGTATTTAATTGACAACATTGTACTTAATTGACAACATGTACTAAATTGACGACAACATTGTACTCTATTGACAAAATTGTACTTAATTGACAACATGTACTGAATTGACGACAACATTGTACTCTATTGACAAAATTGTACTTAATTGACAACACTGACAACACTGACACTTAAGCAATCCATATTTATACCCTCACTTTATTCATTGAACTTCAAATGACAAATCACTTTATTCCACTTACCTTATAACATACTCCATTTAACAAACACACTAACTGGTAAATTGAGTCACCTCATCCAGTATTTTAGGCAGACACAAAAAGTGGTTTTTCTTGTACCCCTTTTAAGGGTAAAAGCTCACTGAGGTGTTAATAACAGAGTGCTTGACACTCTAGTGTTAAGAGTGGTGTATTGGGGTGAAATAAATATATAAATCATTGCTGAATGATTTAGCTGGGGCTACTGGTTTGTTTAAAGGTGTGTAGCTTCCTTTACAACAGGAAACCGCTAGGTCATGATGCAACTGCAGAGAATGAGGTGAAACTCAGATGATGATGAATATTATGACATATTCATCCATGAACAGAGCAAGGAGAAGGATTTGAACCCATGCACCCACAATCAATTGAACTAAGCTACCAGTGGGCCACCCAATAATTGAGATGCAATTAATCATTATTTATAGGATAATCATCAATCAGGCACAATTGTAGTGTATGATTTAGAAAAGCATTCCATGTTTAATGTTGACATAAATGTGTATTGTTGCTCAGTTTGAATAGATTTATTAATTCATATATATTATTTTTCTATTTATTAATTCATATATATATATTTTTTTTTCTATTTTCAGAATCCCGGGTTTACTATTCTTTTCCCAAAGTCAATCGACCTTTAAGGATAACTACTGTTTTGGTAAGTATTATTTTTTACACCTTGAGTATTTTTCCTATAAAAGTATCTGGACAATTTTCTTATAATACACATGGATACCAATTACTGTATAACTTATAAGTGGCCACAAATATTATTAATCTATAATCTACCAAAAAACATCACTTAAATCATGAAGTTGTTTCATGTGATAAATACCAAATTCCTCAATTTTTTAATGATATTATTTCTAAAAAGTCTAGCACATATCCACTTAGCTACATGGCCAAATGTGCCACATGCGTTTTCCATGCGTTTGGATAAACGCATTGAAAATGCATGGTTTTCGCCTCATTATAATTAGCTAAAGACCATGCATTTTCCATGCGTTTATCTTTCGTATGGAAAACGCACATGGCACATTTGGCCATGTACTCTAGATGGAAAATGGTGTGAAATTCGTTCTTAATGCATGGTGAGGTGGTCTTAATAGTGAGGTGGCCGTATATATGGTGTAATCTCCAAATTAACTTTAAGACGAAACTACACTGTAATAAGCCCATGCATGATCTGCTGTGTTGCCAATGGTTGGCAGAGCACTATTCTCTTCTAAATCATTCATGTTCAACTGATAAACTCTGGCCCTTTTGACCACTGGTACAGGCTGTTTAAAGTTCATTGAGCTTGTTCTAGGACATGTGATGGCTGTGTAATACAAGGTGATTACTGTTCAGTGTGTGTGATTGCTGTTTTATGCAAGTGATTGCTGTTTAATTCAAGGCAACATGCAGTTACACTTTTGTGTGTATTTCGAAAACAAAGGAATTTGTTGTCAATTATTTGAACTGCTCAGTAGGAGATCATGAAATATTCTCTGTAATAATAATATCAATATGTCTGTGTATAGCTTAAAAGGGCAAAAGTGTTAAATAATCACAGATATAGCAAGATAGACCGATATACTAAGGGAACTTAACAGAAAACAGAGAAGCTATTAGTCCTGTTTATTGATGTTTTTATTTACTTTATTTAGGCCCTTAAAAAAATATATACAGTAAAGATTATATAAATAATTTTAATAACTTTTAGGCCTATTAAATAGGGACTCAGATAAATTATTTACAGTGTATTTACCTCACTATTAAGACCACCTCCCCATTAAGACCAGTGCATTTAGAAGTAACGTTGTTCAAAATAGAGAGGTTTTACTGTAGCCAGATAATGGGCACTTCGACATAAAATCCTTTGCAAGTACAGAACAAAGGTATGGACCAACAAGACATGAAATATTGGAAAGGTTCAAAGTAGAGAAATGTTATGTTTAGCTGTTAAGGCTAAACCTGATGCCCCAGGCACTAGTAGCCAAAGTCACTAGTATGTCACTAGTAGCTAGTGATGGAGAGTGATCATGGAGACTACTATCGCATGTGCAGGGGCGTACTTTTGCACTAGTGAATAGGCAATATCAAAAATTTATATTATTGATAAATTTCTTCGCCAGTGAAATGCAGTTCTGCTGCAGAATCAGTTTATTGCTCACCTTTGTAATCTTGAATATATGTGTATTTTGAGAAAGGTGGAATAAAATACACATTTTCAGTGGTCAACAGGCCCAATAGCCTATTGAAATCGCGTCATTATATTCTGATAGTTTGGCATAGCACAAAATACAAACTTAGGCCTACACTTTACTAAACCAATCTTAGGTATATAGGCCTAATATATTGTATACACAAATTATAAATTTAATTTACCTTACTGCCTATTTTTTTTTTCATTGGGACAGCTTGTAGCAGTGTATTCTTTTTGCAGGCCTATTTCCAGAAATGTTCTTTCAAGGAACCAAGAGAGTTCACAATGGCAGTGTCCCTGCAAAGCTGGATTATATTCACAGTTTTGCTTGATCACTTTTAAAAAAACTGTGAAAAACCAAACATGCAGTGTCTCGCTTATTTCTTCAATACTTAAAAAAAGTGTTGTTTAAAGTTCCAGTAGAAAGGGAGATACTTTTATAAGCATTGGTCACTTTAACTAAAAAAAAAAGAAAGAAAAAAAAAGAATCAGGGGCGTAGGCAAGGAGTAAATTGGGGAGGGGGGGTGACAGATTTTACTGATGATCATACAATATTCCAATGTACATATAGTTCAGGCCCAAAAAAAGAATAATATATAGAATGCATTTTTTTTAAATAAATAAATACTAGCCTCCCCCCCCCCTCCAACCCCCTTAATGAAATGCAAAACTACGCCCTGAATCGTACTGAACACAAAAACCTGAACTGTCCCAAAATGGCAAGAAGAGAAAAGATGAAAGGACTGAGAAAAGAGATCAGATGACGATTTAGGGGCTTCCCTCAAAGGACATTCCCTGCACGTGGTGGTGATTCCACGCACGTGGTGATTCCTTGCTTGTGCTTTGACGTCCTTTGCTAGGCAATCACATAACAGCCCCCATGTGCCAAGAGCAGAGTTGAGTGGGATTTATTTCTCAGGCTAAAGATAGATAGATAGATAGATAGATAGATAGATAGATACATACATACACACATACATACATACATACATACATACATACATACATACATACATACATACATAGATAAATACATAGATAAATACATAGATAGGTAGATAGATAGATAAGTAGATAGATAGATAGATAGATAGATAAATACATACATACATACATAGATAAATAGATAGATAGATAGATACATACATACATACATACATAGATAGATAGATAGATAGATAAAAAGATAGATAGATAGATACATACATAGATAGACATAGATAGATATAAATAAACAATGCTATGGTCTAGTGGTTAAGGTGTTTGCCTGCTATCCACAAGGTTGTAGGTTCAGACCCCCACCATGGCATGGAGGAGTTGGGCAGATCCTCATGAACCATTGCCTCACCCCATCCTGGTGCAATACAATGGGTACATGGCATTAGGCACCCACAGTGATTGTACTGGTGTGACTTCTTAAGCCCCTTCGGTTAACCCCATGTTTAAGGCTGAATACTCCCAGGGAGCGGAGAAAGACTCAAGATTGGCCTGCCGAGGGTGTAAATGTGAAGTCAGTTGACTCTAGTGAGTAATATTAGTCTATATCTATGTCTCAATGGTACTGGCTCTGAAGCTTATTCAGCTTATATGACCAGCTGCCAGAACTAGACGCAATGAAGAGATGATAAGGCAGCTTGGAGTCCACACCATGTTACACATTTACCCCATGGGTGGGGTATTTTACTTGCCTCAGCATAGACACAGACTAACAGATTAAAAACCCAGATAAGATAACACTGCGTCAAGACTTATGAGACTTGCTTGATTAGTTAGGTCAACCAGATGATTACATAATTAGCATCTCACTATTACATCTGCCTCTGAGGTCGAACAGAAGTTCATTGGTCCCCCCCCCCCTTTTTAAGAAAGCCAAAATCCTCCACTGAAGCCAATGATCAATTTGCATGTTACAAGAACCAGCCATCTCCTGTGGGCATGTAGCAATCACCTCAAGTCAAAGGTGCCAACAAACAATGAAGCCTCTGATTGGAAACAATGGGGAACAATGCTGTATTGTCCTACCTTTCACCTCTCTTCATTACTACCTAATATTATTACTGCACCAGGCACGCGAATTCCTGATATGTAGACAGCTGACAGCAACAGGTGAAATGGGAAAGTCTTCAGTGCCAACTGGCAAATTAGCTGCGTGAATTGCAAGACAAATTGGATGGTTTTGTGTAATATAGAAATGCATTATGCCACTGTCAGTCTGTTATAGATGAAGATGAGGCTCTAGAGACAGACAGACAGACAGTCTAGGGGAATGCGTTTAAATATAGTTTTTTTTCGTAACTCATGCATTTCCCAAACCAGTTGCTATCTTGTTTTGATACTACGACTGGACAGACAGCTAGACAGACAGACAGACATCTAGAAAGACAGCTAGACAGCTAGACAGCTAGACTGACAGCTAGACAGACAGTTATAGTCTTGCTGGCGGAATGTCGGTGCTATAATATAAGAAATTTCCAATATGAGATACGTCTAAGTGGATTTTTGCAATTTAATCAATGTGGAATGATTCTGTGACCTTGGAAGTCATGCAAAACATGTAATTTGATTTATGAAATATCATGCCCATTCTTGTGTAGACTTTAAAAAATATATTTTCTAATATTACAATTTTTCATCAAAATTAATTTTATATAGTACTACTTTGTCGTGTAAAATGAACAGATATATTGCTTACAAGAATGAAATATAGAAGACATAACAATATAATTCAGTTTTTCATACAATATATTTCCTTCTAATTTTTCTGCTGGATTCTAGCTGCAGAAATCCAATGTTACGCCCACCATTTTGAAATCTATCAAGGACTTGTATTGTGAACAAAATGTCAGAAGTGAAGCCATCAAATTTCAATTACTTTAATTTCCCTCTGGTTTTTGTGAGCTGAGATTCCATCACTTTCGTTTTTCTTTTTCCTCCAATATTTCCTCCTTTCTTTAACTTATCTTTGACAAGTAGGCGTTGTAGACTGCAGAGAATAAAGGCTTTTCTTAAGTTCTTTCAGTTAATTATTTTAGAGTCGGTGGTAAGACAGGAATAAGCAGTTCCTTTTACATAGAGTATGAGTGACATGTATGAATTCTGTTTTAATTTTATCATAAATTGATTCATCAATCAACATTGAGATGTGTATTTACAACAAGTACAGACATGCATAGTGCATGATAAACATATTTTTATCATTATAATGGTTTTATTTATACACCAGGTTTTATTTGTTATTTTTAATCCTGTTATATTATTCTTCTTTGTACTGTTTTTATTTATTTGTAACAGCCATTTTGTGAAAGAGCTGTTGCTCAAAATGTTTATTACCCTGTATAAATATGTTTTATAAATAAATAAACATATGGAAATACAATAAAGTGTATTGAATAGTTTGTGTGATTTTCATGCATTGAATTGGAATCTTTATATCACAAGGGAAATTAAATATCATTCAACATTTAGGCATAAACACAAAGAAATAAATGGAACTGCCCAAAATTGCTTAAACTTGTAAATGGCTTTGAGAAATTGAGGGTTGACAGCTGTTTTGTTCAGTTCTTCTACATGGCAAATTGTGCCACGTGCGTTATAATGAGGCTAAAACCATACGTTTTCCATGCATTTATCGAAATGCATGGAAAACGTATGGTTTTTGCCTCATTATAATAGCCAAAAACCATGCGTTTTCCATGCGTTTATCCTTCTCATGGAAAACGCACGTAGCCCATTTGGCCATGTATGAAAAATATGCGTTTTAATCTGGTGTCAGTGAGCAGAATTCGTCTGAAACATTGTCCTCCCAACCTGGGTATTTATCTCACTGTTAGTCAACTGCCACCTGTAAGTGGCCACTTCAAGCCCCCCTATTGAACGACCACCTGTTGTCTGCCAGCAGCCAGACATTTTGCCCCAAATGGCCATCCTTATAACTTCCTTAACTAGTTGATTTCCCCAGATTATGCTTGAGGGCCGCAGCTATAGCCCACTTGGAAACTGAACTCCAGATGACGTCATGTAAATCCAGGACTCCCATTGGCTAAACAGTCTTTCAGCCAGATTCCCGGACTCACGTGACGTCCTCTGACGTTTAGCTTCCAAGTCTGAGATTTGTTTCCGACTCTACGAAATCGGATAGTTGCCAAATTAATCATTGAAAAGAGGTTTATTCAGCAACTTTCAAAATAACAAGAAATTACATGAAGATACAGTAGACATATAAGTTTCAGTTAAGCAAAGCATCATACATTTACAGTCACTTTTACGAGTTGCTCAGAGACCCAATTAACCCGCAGGTTGTTGTAGGGGCCACTTAGGAAAATAATAACAAATAAAGGAAGAAAAAGTAAATTATATAATGAGATAAAGAAAAGAAGATATAATTATAAAAAGGAATGCTAAATAATGTTTGACTGTGAGTCTTCCTGAAATTGTGTTAATGCAAGGAAAAAAAAGTAAATTAAATAATGAGATAAAGAAAGGAAGATATGGTTATAAAAAGGAATTCTAATGCTAAATAGTGTTTGACTGTGAGTCTTCCCTTTCAGGAGATTGTGTTAATGCATTGTTTTCTTGTCATTCCAGATCGAACCGTACATGATGCTCAAACCGATCGACATGAACGACACGAGTAGCTCGCCTTACGAGGGCTTCGTGGTAGACATCTTGGACAAACTGGCAGACATGTTGTTCTTCACTTACGTAATCCGTCCCGTCCGAGATGGAAAATTCGGCTTCCAAGAGAAAGGAGGAAGGTGGAATGGAATGGTCGGGGAGATCCTTTCTAATGTAAGTCTATGGAGGGCAAGTGAAAGACACCACCCGTGAAGTATAGGTTGATTATGAAATATTAAAGACTGGATAAATAATGCTGCATCCAGACAAGATTGATGCCAACCCCAGATAGCATGTTAAGTTGGATAAATGTTGGTTTGATACTGATATAATTTGGACAATGCCGGGCCAACATTGGGCCAACAAAGTGCCAACATTGGGCCAACATAGAACCAACATTGGACCAACATTGGGGCAGTCTGGCATGCTATTTGGTCAGTAATTGTTTTAGTTTATCCCCAGCAACTTACCCTTATATTAAATAATTACATAATGCTTTCCGAAATTGTATTTTCTTCAGTTTGCACCTCTCAAAGTATCTGTATATCTGCATTAGTCCCTGTATCAGTATACAACTTAGCTTGATGGGATATGCTATCTATAACCTGGACTAATTAAATGAAACATCTATTTTTAACTTTTTGAAATTGAGATCAACAATTACAGGATGTGATAAACAAAGCCATGCAATATTCATTTTGAAATGAAGGAAAAATCATCACTATTAAGCACAGATATGAATCTGGCTCTAGCTGGCAATATTTCACACCAAACAGCAATTAATTTCCCTAGGAAAACATAATTTACAATCAATTCCAACTAATTCTCCTCAAATTAATTGACAGTCAATTCATTCTCTGCTTGTGAGATGAGTAAATTGACATTATTATAAATCCTACGTGAAAAGATTTCCAACATTTTGCGAATTCTCAATCCTGAGAACCTGGTGGTTTAATATTCATCAATAGACCAAAGTGTTTGCTGGATGATTTTAAACACTTTCTGTGTTTATAATGACTTGCTCCTAGACAGACAGAAAGACAACAAAGCAGACTGCCCAGCACACAGACAGCTAGATATTTAAAAAGATAGATAGCTAGATAGATAAATAGATAGATAGATAGATAGATAGATAGATGGATAGATGGATAACTAGTTAGATAGATAGATATATAAATAGATAGATAGGTAGATAGACAGATAGATAGATAGATAGATAGACAGATAGATAGAGATAGATAGACAGATAGATGGATAGATAGACAGACAGATATATAGATAGATAGATAGATATATAGATAGATAGATAGATAGATAGATAGATAGATAGATAGACAGATAGATGGATAGATAGCCCATCAGGCTAATGAAGACACAAACATTGTGAGTATTAGCCAGACAGACAGCTAGGCAGACAGCTAGGCAGACAGCTAGGCAGACAGCTAGGCAGACAGCTAAGCAGACAGCTAGGCAGACAGCTAGGCAGACAGCTAGGCAGACAGCTAGGCAGACAGCTAGGCAGACCGACAGACAGACCGACAGACAGACCGACAGACAGACAGATAATATATCAATTATCAATAAACGGATGTCTAGCATTCATGACGCATACTTACTTTTGTGATGAATAGTTGCACTTAGTTTCTACAGAAATGGACATATGACAAAGTAATCTGTAGTAACAACCAGCAGAAATCTTGTCGCTTCAAAATGCTTTCAAAATGGATGGCATTCTGGCATGACAACATCAAACCAGCCAGGCAGAGGAATCTCAGAATTGAGAAAAAAAAACCAAATAAACAGTGTGGTCTAGTGTGTTATTTTAAAATTTGTCATTTCTGGGATGTTTTCAACACAAACAGAAAAGATGTTGTAACTAATGGAAGCAGAGAGATTGATTAAAACTCCAGCATCAGGCAACAGTGACAGTCATCATCTGAACTTCAAAGTCTTTGTATTGTAGATTCGTTTTCATGGTTTATCACAACTCTGGATGCAGCATGTTAATTTGTCAGTGTAATGGGAACCCAGAGAGCGTTCCAAATCGGCCCAGCATCATTAACATCGCCAACATCCAGGCGACGTTAAAACGATTTGGAATGTTATCTTGGAAAAGAGGCCCTCCAAAGTTAGACTGAGACACATACAGACACACAGACAGACAGCACGGCCGACAGCTAGACAGTTAAACATTGAGACGGCAAGACAGCTTGGCAGACCGATGCTATAGAGACAGCTAGACAGATAGATAGACAGAGAGACAATTACCGACTTTTCATTGATTTATATCTACTCTCAAAATAGGCAGAGACACATAGACAGCTAGACAGCGCGACAGACAGCCCGACAGACAGCTAGACAGACAGACAGATGGCTAGAGAGACATGCAGTGCCATAGCTAGACAGACAAACAGACAGCTTGGTAGCTAGACAGACAGCTTGGCAGCTAGACAGACAGCTAGATACACGATTACTGGCTTTTTCATTGATTTATATCTGCTCTCAAATTAGACAGAGAGACATAAACAGACAGACAATTACCCGATTTATAATTTATTTCTTCTTCTTTCATCAACGTTCTTTGTGATAACAGCAAGGATTTTTAAATGCACCAATATTATCAACCATATTTTCAATGTTACAGACTGAAGTTTTCCTTTCTTTTTCAGACGGCAGACATTGTGGCAGCTCCGCTTTTTGCCACCGAACGCAGACGAATGGCGGTCGACTTCTGTGTTCCTTTTCTAGAAGTAAAAGCGACGGTTTTAATCAGTCGGGAAACTCATGAAAAATATCCACATATTAATTCCTGGAGGGATTTAGCCTTTCAAGACCAGGTGAAAGAGAAATTTCTGGAGTTTTTAAATGTATATAAAACAACATTCAAATCAAGTTGAAAGGGTGGTACTTTTTGGTTGACTTAAATCAACATTTTATCAGACTTAGAAATGTAAATGATGTGTTCTAGTAATTCAAGATGGCGATTTAATCCACACACTATTGGCACTTGATAATGATAGCTGCCTCTTGTACAATCAACAAAGTTTAATGTTCTCCCTTTCTCAATCAGTTTTAAATGTTCTACTGTGGAAATAAAACTATTCTTGACTCTAGTTTGTATGATAAAAGAAAGTGATGCTTCAGATCTCTGATACCAAATTATCATTGTTGGTAAAATGAATTATATGAATTTATTAATCTTAACATGTACATGTGCAATCTCATTTATAGATTATTTCATTGTGAATTCTCTCAAATGAAGCCTGTGTCTATTAAATGTTAAGCAAAAGTTATCCGATAGTGTGTAACGATAAAGCGGTCGACCAACTAAAAGAAGTAGTTTTGATAGCATATCCTTCTTTTGCAGATTAAAATCGGTACTCTCAACACTGGAATAATACTGTGGGCATTCAGGAACTCCAACAACACATACTTGAAAAAGATCTGGACAGCAATGATTACTACCGAACCATCCGTCTTCACCGAGACCAACGAAGAAGGCATCGACCGGGTTCGGCGAGAATCTTACGCTTTCGTTATTCCTAATACTATCGGAGACTACATAGTGCGGAGACCTCCTTGTGACCTTTTGACTTTAGGAGACTTTCTAATGGACAAGTCTTATGCTTTTGCGATGGCAAAGGCTTCTCTACTTCTACCAGGCATAAACAAAGCGCTACACAGACTTCGTGATGTCGGTTTCATAGACCGCTTGTATTACAAATGGTGGATACACAAAAGTCACTGCAACGGAGTGACGAGTAGTCGTATATACAGTGCTAATAATAGTGAAAGAACATCAAATAGGTTGTTATTGCTATGCATGGCCCTGGGTACTTCGTTCATTAGTTCATTCCTCTCCAACCCTCACTGATATTTGCTTCTACATGTGTGCTTGTTGTGTGTGCTTGCTCAAATAAAAAGGATGTATGTTTTTTCAAATTATGTGTTGATTTGACTTGACAAGTTGACATGAAAGCATTATATAGAAAATGCACCAAAATATAATGCTAATCCCACCCATACACGAGGGGGATTAGAGATTATAGTATGTCTGGTGACCCTCTTGACCTTGTTACCACCTTTGCCATTGGTTGCCATTTGGAGCATAGAGGCCTGTTGAAAATACTTTCTCAAATTCCTTTTTATACATTTTAAGGCAAAATGATCTTGTACTTATATTTCAAATGGAGATTCTAACCTTAATTGCCCAAAAATACGAATGGGACTAAGATCTGTGAACAACTCTTACAGACCAACGCATTTCATTGAATGGTCGATGAAATTTTGCGTTATATTTTATACAATTGATCAATTTCATTAGCAATATTAATTATACAAAATCGAAAGATATTTTGGTTGTTTTTACAAATCATTGACATGCTATTCCGTATGGCGTATCTCTCAGGTTAATACTTCCTGCAGTAAAATCATTATGCTACCACTTGAAATAGTAGGAGTGGCAATCACAGATGCTTCCCAGATAGAATGCCAAATCAAACAGATGTCGGCCACGTTTCGAACTGCCGAATCCATGCCATGCCCCCCCACCCCCACCCCCACCCCCACTCTGTACTAGTCTTCATGTCTAATCGTGGCCTATGAAATATGATGAATACTCTGTCATTGACAGGGACATCTTTCAGTCATGATTTTGGCCATTTGTCCCCCCCCCCCCCCCAAAAGCCTTAGATCGATTAAAGAAGTTTTGCGCACCTCCTGTAAAATCGGGGCTGGATCCGCCAGTTATTAATTATTATTATTATAAATTATTCCAAAAATATTTTAATTTAGTTACATTGACAGCAGATTTGGCCTAAAGTTAGCTTATCTATCTGAAATTCCACTGATGTGAAACGTTGATCTTATTGTTATACCAGGTTTGTTAGCTTTTTTTTCTTACTATATGACCCTTTAATAAAAGCTCCGTAGGTTTTGGAACTTTTCAAAGTAGGGTTTTTTTTTCCTAGATTTAACACCCAGGTGGTCTTAATAAGGTAGGACCTGATATTAAGTAGTCTTGATTGTGAGGTTCAGCTGTACATATTCTATGTAGAATTCTGAACAAGGAGCTGAATATAACGACATCAGGGACCTGGGGCCATGGAGTGATTGACACGAGACCTGCCTCATATAAGTTTGGCATGCACAATGGCTGACATCTCCAATGGCCTCCTGCAACCCTTGTAATGCAATATAGGCTGTCAGGAGGTCTGTAAGAAATTGTCAGGCAAGTTTTTGGGCAGAGAATAGACTTTGAATAAAAATGGACTACAGGGACTGGGCCCCTGGTATTAAATTTGGTCACATAGTAAATACAGGGTTGCGGGATTACTGAAGATCGATAAAGGAAGTTTAGCACAGAACAGAAATATTACGATTCTTGCTACCATTGTATACCTCCAGATTGGCAAAAACAATTCTGTAACGACATGCATAACACTCATGTAAAATTAATCATTTAAATATCATTTAAGACTCCAAAATATGTTGTGGTGCATCATGAAATATTTTGATTATCTCAAATGATTTTGGGGTTGTTTATGTTGGAAAATGACTTGTGGCCAATATGTTCATTTTATAGGTAAACCTAGACTGAAACATTGCTGTCATTTTGCAAGCACACCAATAGGCGTGAGGCAGTTTGTCGGCCTAGGGTAAACCCATACGCATTGCTCTGTCCAACTTACCATTAACACAAGAGGGCGACACCATCCAGTGCAATATGATCGATCACTGCATTAACCCTGGATGAAAGAGAGGGCACTGGGCATTCACTCTCTCCAATAAATTTACCCAGCAATAGGAACAGTCCACATTGAAGGGGAGAGTATTCATCCAGAAAGTGTGACGAGAAGCCACAAAATGTACTCTGCTTGTTTGGATAGTGTTCGCATCTGGCCATACATTGACAAACCTGTACTAAGAATATAAGGCATGATGGTGGAAGGAATGGTCTGAAAAAACTGTAAGGTACTTCACTGCAGGAATTGACCACATTTGTCACTTTTGTACTACCAAAAGTACTTATTCATAAAGTTTACAATGATAGCTGATGAGCGCCACAAAATCTAAAGATCTGTAGCAGACACTAATAATTATAATATTCATTCTTTTACAATACACCAGTATCCAGCACTTTGTGCTGCTCAAGAGTGGCTTAAAAGATAAAATTAAATGTGTTCATACAAACACTTGATTAGAATTATAAAGCTATAAATGTTGTACAGAAAATGAAAGTCACATTAATTTGTACAAAGTGTTTCAGCAAAAAGTATGAAACTCTATATGTAAATGAGTAAATTAAACAGAGCCTTGTAAAATATTTCAAATGTAGCCATGCTCCCTTATTGTCTCCTGATTCTTTTTTTTTACCATTTCAGCCCATTTTTGCAAAAAATATATTATTAAGTTACAATAAATAACATAGAGTTTTTCACATCATCAAAAACTCACTATATAAACAAACCAAGTGATGACACAACAATACTGAACAATGGATGATGATCCCAAATCCATTGTGTTCCAAATGTTTTGTTCTGGATTTCTCTCAATGGATGATTTATTTTTTGTAATTAATGCCTGATAGAATCATTAAATTACGCAAATTAAGTGTGCCTTGATTGAATAAGGTTTTTTTAAACTATTTGATGAATTTTCAATTTATTTTTATTTTGACAGACAATGTTATTTTAAAGGACTAATATATGGCCCACTGTCTGAGATCTTGGGGTAGTTCACTCCACCACTTAGGTGCTCTTATATCAACAGATAAGTCCTTCATTTTAGAACACTTGCGCACTTTGAAGAACACAAATACTATCCCCTCTGGTTAAAGGTGACATCAACAGCAACTGTTCTAATAGAATGAAAACAATTGAAGCCAAAAGAAAGATCAGTGTGCCAGAAGAAAGTATGAATCTAGAATACACAAAGACCCAAGGGAGGTGTTTCCTCCAAAAATTTAATAAGATGAAGACAAAGACGAATTAGATGTCTGGATTCATCTTTGAGATATATCAGGACAAACACTGATGTTCAAACAGTCTTAATTCTTTGAACCTCACCATTCATCAGCTGGGTGGTCTAGTTGCAAGACACTCGCCCGCTCTTCTGAAGGAACCTGGTTCAATCCCAGGCTCAAGCACCATTGATGAGCAATATCCCAGCTGGATGCTGTTCAGATTAGACGTTAAATTTGCGGTCCCTTGAACTTAATGACGAAGCTGAAGTAAGAAAAAGACCCCACTCATAGGGTAAATGTAACGTTAGTGGACTCCTCCCCTCTGTCACCTCATCAATCAACCCTCGATAGCGACAATAGCTTGGAGGGCTGCAGTTTCCATATATATCTATCTATCCATCTATCTATCTGTCTATCGATTTATATATCTATCTGTCTATCTATCTATCTATCTATCTATCTGCTATAAAGCAATAGGGAATGTTAAAGCCACGAAAACTAACTAAATTTAAGAAATTATCATAAGTATAATTGAACGTAACTTCTGCCAATGATTCAAATTATGTGTTCAAAATTAAATTATTCCACATGTATATTAAAACCTTATCCAAGTCGAGCTAGATGTTAGATACTTTGCCAAGATTTCACACACAACATAGTGCAACTGAATCTATGCTGGTCAGGCGTAGAGATTGATTCCAATGTACTTCAGACCTAAATCTTTTCCTCTTTTTTTGTGTGCATTAAACCATCTACTCACCTCCTCCCAGATGGAGAGAAATCTAAAGTTCAGCAAATTCTCTCCTAATCCTGAGATGACATCATTCACCGATTTCTAAAGTCGATTTTCTCAGAAAAACTGATGGGTTACGAAGTAGCTTTGCAAATCTTGGTCTCAGAGTGGACTGAAGATTAGAGGTTTCGAATGTCTGACTATAGCTAAAAAGAAATATTAGTAGCTAAGCTGTTTGAACAAAAAGAAAGATTGTTGAGCAAACATATGGTTGGGGAAAGAAAGAAAAAAATGAAGAAAGAAAGATTTACAATTTACAAATTGTTCTTTTGAATTTCCTCACAGAGCTATCTATCACTTGCAGCCATTACTCTTATTGTCTTTGTTGCAAGGAGCAAAATAGAGCCAGGTCCCTCAAGTGGCAAACAAATTGATCAAAGATCTTCTGCCAGACTACACTTAAAAAAAGTGTTGATTTCACTCCCCAGGTTCGGTTCTTTCTTTCTAGATGCTGAGGTCTGATTTAGATTGATATCCTGCTTGGATGTTAGAGAGTGAAAAAAAAATCCATTCTTGTAGTGTTTTGGGCACCTTGTGTAATGACAATCACTTCTGAGATCTGAATGCCAATCAATTGGTTTCACTGGCTTTAGTGTAGTTCTCTGGATTTTAATTGCCAAATCATTCAATCATATACACTTGGAAACTCAGGAGCCTACAAAATGTTGTGCTTATAAATCAGTACTGTTCTGTCAATGTAATTCAGGTCCTGCAATATTTATGGCTAGGATCTCACCAATAACTGGCCACATGTGTGTTGATCTCACTGTAAATATATAAGTAGTTTCAGATTCATAATTAGACTGCTGTCCGGCGGAGGTGTCACATACAGAATGAATTTAAAGCGAATCCAGCCATTAGTATTATAGCTTGTGTTAGTGTATTACAGTTACTTCTCAGACCTGATTGCCAATCAGGAATTACCACTGTGGCCTGGTATCAAAATAACTCCCTTGATTGATTACACGATGAAAATTTCACATAAACTTGAGCTTTGCTTAAATTTCCATTTCTCAGAGACTTGAAATCATTAGAAATATTAATGTCTCAGGTCTGCGAATGTTATTCATTTTATCAGTTTGCTCATTGCCTCCCATGATAAGAAATGACCACATTACTATTGTACTGAATATAATATCAAGGCATACAAGAGATCCAGCTTTTTTCTCTCCATTGTTGTTTATGCAAAACCTCACAATTGGTCAGACGGACGTCAATCACCCTCTGGCCTCTGGTCCCAAATGTCATTTCAGATTTTTGTGCAGCTTGTCAGAACCAGAAATGTCTAAGTTTACTCCAGACAGACTCAGAAGGTTGCGTGTCATATTATGCTCCTGTTGTGGTTGTCTACTTAGTAGAATATGACTCGAAGTTGCGTCAGCGGAAGCCGAGAGAATTGCATAAATATTCATTACTTCTGTCCTTTCATGTAATCAACAGGAACTAAATGTTAACTTTCTGTATATTCATTAACTTCTGGAATATGGATGTATAAAAATGCTCCTTAAGCTTGGAAATAACTTTTTAAAGGATCACAAACATGGTGACTGATGTAACGAATCAGCAAATTAGTAATGGCAGATTCAGATTTTTGACTTGTTAACCACTGAAGGGCCATTCCAATAAGGAGTACTAAGAGAACAGGAGGTTACAAAACAAATGGATGTGAAACAAAAGTCTGATTAATCACCTACTGAAGCATATATCAAGATATACAAAGACCATGAAAGGGAAAGTCAGATTTTGTGGAGAATATTGAAGCAAATGTAGTTATTTTAGGGGCAGGCAAGCAACTTCTATCCTCTCATTTCTTGCCATATGCTTTCCCCTTTATTCATGTTTGCCACTTGTTCTGTTCCCCCTGAGCTGTTTAATAGACCCCATAAAACTCTTTACACAGTTGCACGTCTAAGTGTGCACTATGTCATGTCGGAATTATCCATGCACTGCTCAAGAAATCCCAGAGCGAAGCATGTTGCAGACTTCATGCAAATATGTGGTCTTGCCTTGACTGAATACACCTGTGGTTGTAAAATCTCCATGAAATTGTAGTATTGAATTTGTTTAACTTTTTTTTGGAAACCCAATTTGTATATGATAATTTATAGCTGTGTTTCTGTGACAAAGTTGTTCATTTCCTGAGAATATAGCCCTTAGTAATCTTGATGCAAGTTTTTTATTTTCACTTTGATTGTACATAACTAAAATCGTGCACTAACTGCCCAAAGAAAAACCATTGGGCAGCATAAACCAGGCACAGGAAAAGCCAAGAAACTAAAGAATTTAATTCACAATTCCATTGTCTGTCCTTCAAGGTAACTTGTGAAAAAATTTGAAAAACACCTATACGCCAACTGGAAAACTATAATAAATCATATCAACAGTCAGTTTAAGAGACAATAGGATAATGAGAAAAGCCTCTCAAAGAGAAATTCTCAGTTCATGACTTTTCACTGAAGTTCCCATATGTAGCCAGGCAGCCAATCGTAGTTATGCTTATTTGGTTGCATAATGTTCCATGATGGAATGAAGAAATCAGGCAGTTCCTGTCGAACACATGCATCTGCCAGTATGTCAAGTGCTTCGATGTGTTCTGATTCCCTATTCCCTCCATTCCCATAGAAATTGTATGGCTAGGAAGCTTCGCTCAAATTACTACAAAGACTGCATGCATCGAACAACTGAAATGGTCAGATAAATCCAAATAGTGGTCTGATGTAAGACAACTCACAGGGGGCACCCCCCCCCCCCCCATCTGAATGTCAGCAGCCCCTACAACAGCTAGCTAAAGTGAACTGCAGGTGACATGAATAAATTGGTTGAAGAAATAAATGACTGGAAAAGCAACTCCACAAACTAAAGACCAAAAAGGATCCTGGCTCAGATAAACTCCCTACATGGATTTTGAAAGAATTTGCCAGTGAACTTGCAGGTCCAGTCACTGCCATATACCATGATATGGATGTCAGCGTATGTCAGCCCCATTCCAAACCCCCCCCCCCCCAAACTGACATTAAAAATAACATTCGTCCATTAGATTTACCCCACAGTTAAGCAAGGGAGGACTTGGTTGACAAAACTGACCCATGGCAATTCAGATGCATCAAAAAATCCTAAGCAGTGCATGCCTTGGTCCAACTCATGCACACTTGTTTCACCTCAACCGATGGTGCAGAGGCCTTTGTTCAGGTGTTCCTACTGGACTATTCAAAGGCCTTTGATATAAAAAAAACCGCCAAATTCTGGTTAATTAACTGATAAACTATCATGTATCCTGTATCATAATTGAATGGATATCATCTTTCCAATCAGATCCCAAACAACAAATTAAGATTGGTGACACAATATCAAAGCAACGTATTCTGAAAGGCGGCTTGCCCCAAGGCACCTTACTGGTGCTAGTGTTGGCTCAAAATAAAAGGGCAGTTTCTTGCCTAGTCAATTGGTCTCTGAAGAATGCTATGGACTTCTCTATTTTCAATTAAAATACCAATCATTTATTGTCACATTTCATTCATTATTCAAATTCCAACTGTACATGTACTAGTTGCTACCAAATAAATGATTTTATTATTATTATAAAGGATTCTGGATACCTGGTAAAATATATAGTTCCATTAAAAAACTTCATTTGAAACTGCCATTGGGTGACAGGGACAGCTTTCAGTTATGATGTTGGTCATTTCTGCCTCATATAAGTTTGGCATGCACAATGGCTAACATCTCTGGCCTCCTGCAACCCTTGTAATGCAATATAGGCTGTCAGAAGGTCTGTAAGATTTTTTGGGCAGAGAATATACTTTGATATAAAAATGGACTACAGGGACTTTGCCACTGGTATTAATTTTGGTCACATAGTAAATACAGGGTCACATGGTCACAAAAGATCGATCAAAGAAGTTTTGCGCACCAAAGCGAAGTACTATGATTCTTACTACCATTGTATACTTCCAGTTTGGCAAAACAATTTTGTATAACGACATGCATCACACTAATGTAAAATTAATCATTATAAATCTCACTTAAATTTCCAATATATGTTGTGGTGCATCATGAAATATTTTGATTTTAAGTCTCAAAAGTCTTCGGGGTTGTTGAAAACACCTTGTGACCAACATGTTAATTTTATGAAACTGGTAAACCTAGACCAAAATATTGCTGTCATTTTGCAAGCACACCAACAGGTATGAGGCAGTTTGTCTGACTAGGGTAAGCCCATACACATTGCTCTTCCCAACTTACCATTAACACAAGGGGGGCGACACCATCCAGTGCAATATGATTGATCACTAACTAACCCTGGATAATAGGGAGGGCACTGGGCATTCACTCTCTCCAATAAATTTACCCAGCAATAGGAACAGTCCACATTGAAGGGGAGAGTATTCATCCAGAAAGTGTGACGAGAAGCCACAAAATGTACTCTGCGTGTTTGGATAGTGTTCGTATCTGGCCATACATTGACAGACCTGGACTAAGAATATAAGGCATAATGGTGAAAGGAATGGTCTGATAGAGCAGTTAACTACTTCACTGCAGGAATTGACCACATTTGTCACTTTTGTACTACCAAAAGTACTCTTTCATAAGCCACAAGTTTACAATGATAGCTGATGAGCGCCATACAATCTAAAGATCTGTAGCAGACACTAATAATTATAATATTCATTCTTTTACAATACACCAGTGCTTAAGAGTGCCTTAAAAGATAAAATGAAATTTGTTCATACAAACACTAGATTAGAATTATAAAGCAATAAAATGTTGTACAGAAAATGAAAGACACATTAATTTGTATAAACCGTTTCAGCAAAAGGAATGAAACTCTATATGTAAATGAGTAAATTAAACAGAGCCTTATAAAAAATTTCAAAATGTAGCCATGCTCCCTTTTTGTCTCATGATATTTTTTTTACCATTTCAGCCCATTTTTGCACAAAAATTTATTATTATGTTACAATAAATGGATGATTTATTTTTTGTGATTAATGCCTGATAGAATCATCAACATACACAAATTTAGTGTGTCTTGATTGAATAAGGTTTTTTTTAACTATTTGATGAATTTTCAATTTTTTTTGACAGACAATGTTATTTTAAAGGACTAATATATGGCACACTGTCTGAGATCTTGGGGAAGTTCATTCCACCACTTAGGTGCTCTAACAGACAAGTCCTTCATTTTAGAACACTTGCACACTTTGAAGAACACAATTACTATCCCCTCTGGTTAAAGGTGACATCAACATCAACTGTTCTAATAGAAGGAAAACAATTGAAGCCAAAAGAAAGATCAGTGTGCCAGAAGAAAGTATGAATCTAGAATACACAATGACCCAAGGGAGGTGTTTCTAAAAATAATTTTATGTCTGGATTCGTCTTTGAGATATATCAGGACAAACACTGATGTTCAAACAGTCTTAATTCTTTGTGTGTGTGTGTTTGTGTGTGTTATGTAATGTCATAAACATTGATTTGAACATCACCATTCATCAGCTGGGTGGTCTAGTTGCAAGACACTCGCCTGCTCCTCTGAAGGATCCGGGTTCAATCTCAGGCTCAAGCACCCTTCATGAGCAACATCCCAGCTGGATGCCGTCCGGATGTGACGTTAAATTGGCAGTCCCTTGTACTTAGTGTCGAGGCTAAGGTAAGTAAAAGACCCCACTCATGGGGTAAATGTGTAATGTTGGTGGACTCCTCCCCTCTGTCACCTCATCAATCAACCCTCGATAGTGAGAAGAGCTTGGAGGATTGCAATTTCCATATCTATCTATCCATCTATCTATACATCTGTCTATCCATCTATCTATCTATCTATCAATTTATCTATCTATCTGTCTATGGATCTATCTATCTATCTATCTGTCCATCTATCTATCTATCTATCTATCTGTCTATCATATTTTTATTTCAACCTGTTGAAAAATCTTAACTATAAGGTGAAATGGGGAGCTCTTGCTTTGAACTGCTATAAAGCAATACGGAATGTTAAAGCAACAAAAACTAACTAAATTTAAGAAATAATCATAAGTAAAATTTAACGTAACACTTCTGCCAATGATTCAAATTATGTGTTCAAATTTCAATTATTTCACATGTATATTAAAACCTTATCCAAGTCGAGCTAGATTTTAGACACTTTGCCAAGATTTCACACATTACATAGTGCAACTGAATCTATGCTGGTCAGGCTCAGAAATTGATTTCAATGTACTTCAGACCTAAATCTTAACCTCTTGTTTTTTTGGTGCATTAAACTATCCACTCACTCTTCCCAGATGGAGAGAAATCTAAAGTTCAGCAAATTCTCTCATCCTGAGATGACATCATTCACCAATTGCTAAAGTCGATTTTCTCAGAAAGACTGATGGGTTACCAAGTAGCTTTGCAAATCTTGGTCTCAGAGTGGACTGAAGATTAGAGGTTTTGAATGTCTGAATATAGCTAAAAAGAAATATTAGTAGCTAGCTATTTGAACGCAAAGAAAGATTGCTGAGCAGACATATGGTTGGGGAAAGAAGGGAAAAATTAATTAAAGAAAGAAAGAAAGAAAGATAGATAGATAGATAGATAGATAGATAGATAGGCCGATAGGCAGATAGGCAGATAGACAGATAGATAGGTAGGTACATAGGTATGTAGGGAGGCAGGTAGGTAGGTAGGTAGATAGGTTTACGTCAAATGGTACATTGAAATCTTTCCTCTAAAGCGACAAAGTTTCATCTGTTTTTTTTTATTACAATTTGTTCTTCTGAATTTTCTCACAGAGCTATCTATCACTTGCAGCCATTACTCTTTTTGTCTTTGTTGCAAGGAGCAAAATGGAGCCAGGTCCCTTAAGTGGCAAACAAATTTATCAAAGATCTTCTGCCAGACTACACTTAAAAAGTGTTGATTTCACTCCAAAGGTTCGGTTCTTTCTTTCTAGATGCTGAGCTCTGATTTAGATTGATATCCTGCTTGGATGTTGGAGAGTGAAAAACAAAATCCATTCTTGTAGAGTTTTGGGCAACTTGTGTAATGATAAATCGGTTTCACTGGCTTGAGTGTAGTTCTCTTGATTTTAATTGCCAAATCATTCAATCATATACACTTGGAAACTACTTAGCAATACATTTGTCAGGAGGCAACAAAATGTTGTGCTCATAAATCAGTACTGTTCTGCCAATTTTGTTCGGTTCGATCCCACCAATAAATGATCACATGCATGTTGTACCACAGTATATAACATCAAGGCATGCAAGAAATTATTATTTTTACCCTCAATTGTGAGCTAAGAAACGAGCACAAAACAGGTGTTCTACCGACGTCTGGAGCGTCAGAAGTGGACAGGAAACCTGTTACTACAGACGTCAGCAGCTTCCAAAAATGGGTATTGTCAGTGGTGGTTCATATAGCTTCCCATTTCCGGCAACTGAAACTTTTAAGTCTAGCATTTACTGATCTTTAATACTGGCATGTTACCAATTGGATTCAATTCAATAAGCAATATCCCCTGAAGACTATCTAGAGATGGTCGGGAGTTCCACTGTACTGTACTGAATATGACTGCTAACTAGCCAAGCAAACATGGCCCTCCTTTGCGTCCGAGTTTACAGAATGAGGGCCATGCAGCAGTCTTTATATTTTTTCTTGGGATTTAATGTGCACGCAGTTTTACAGCCTTCCTACCTACCTGAATCTATTTTATACTGAAAAATAATGAGTGCACACACTATTACTAATTTTGACATGCTGTTATATTTCCAAAAACCTTTTTTTTTAATGTTATCACTATATCACTTAGTCATCGCCGATAAAAACTAATCACTCATTTTCAACGATGTTAAATAGTGATAGCTGCACGGATGTGTGAATACTGTCTAGACAATATTTATTCAGCCTGTTGCACAATTCCACGAAAAATGAAAGGAATGCTGCCAGGCTAGCTACTAACCCATGTCATTGAAAACCTTTTTGCTGGAAATTTAGCTGTCATTAACACAGCAAATACCGACAGTCAGCAGCTCAGACAAAGCAAAGCCTTCCCGACGTCTGGTACCTGGGGTATTAGGTGAACTGCTGACACTACCGACGTAAGTAGTAGGCCAAAAACAGACCCGTTTTTTATATGCAATTGTTGCTTATGCAACACAATTGGTCAGACAAAGTATCGATCTCATTTTATATATATGTAAGTAGTTACAGATTTATAATTAGACTGCTGTCAGACTGAGGTGTCACACACAGAATGCACTCAAAAATTTCTGAAGGACAACAAGATTACAATTTCACATAAACTTGAGCATTGCTTAAATTTCCCTTTCTCGGAGACTTGGAATCCTTAAAAATATTAAAGTCTCAGTTCTGCCAATGTTATTCAGTGCCTTTTAGTACCATGGCTTGCTCTATCTAAGACTATCTTGTCATCTTGTAATAATCAAGGGAGTTATTCTGATATCAGGCCACAGTGGTAATTACTGGTTGGCAAACAGGACTGACAAGTAACTGTAATCCACTAACAAAAGCTACAAAACTAATGGCCGGATTCGCTTTGAGTTCATTCTGTTTGTGACACCTCAGCCAGACAGCGGTCTAATTAAAAATCTTTAACTACATACATTCCGGGTCATCAAAATTTGCCAGGTCATCGAAATATGACAATGTTCTAACACTTTGACAAGCTTGTTTAAAGTGTTGTGATAATTTATTTAAAGTGGCCAATTGCGATGACCCTGGCCAAATTCGAGTGTACTTGTATAAAGTTAAATCAACACTTCCTTAAGTGCTGCCTGGAAATATACCTGTTTGACCAATGGGCTCCTTTTGGTTAACAGAGGGAGCTCAGTTAGGCCGTAACTTGGTAGTGTTGACCCCTCGTGATTTGTATTTAAGCCCATTGGATATTCTTTTCAGCATGCTTCCCACCGAATTAGGTTAATGAGCATACAATTTACTAGAAAAAATTACCAACCATAAAAAAACAAAAACCGATTTACATTTTTATTTATATCTGAATGGTATGTAGCATTTCTTATATTATTTATTATATAATATTTCAATGCATTTATACAATCCAACCTTACTAATCTCAATATAATAAATTTATCAAATGAAATCAACCTGATTCAGTCACCCTGGAAACATAATTACGATTGAATGAATCGTCTTTCTGGTTGTCACTTTCCACTTAGCTAGAAGGGATTAAAAGATAAAAAAATGTGCAGTCATTCTTTCTCATAATATATACTTGAAAGTACCCTAGGGCAAATTAACATTAAAATGTCCCATAGATTTATGTGAGACAAAATCAACACTCAGACTGAGCTATGATAACTGATGGTGATTTCCTGACTTCACTGTATATTATATATATATATAATTTTATTGACAATCTCAATATCATGAGTGATACATGTGTCAAAATATTAAACTGGTGTGATGCAGTCAATTTTGATACTGCTTGAATCAATGCCAAAAAATATTAAGCATAAACCGGATTAAACCAAGAAATATATGAAAAATGTAACCATTTATCTAAACAAGGTTTGTACTCCACCCAGATAGTTTTCGTATTGTTCTCAGCGGGCAATAACTAACGAAAATATTTAGTTAACTCCCTCCTGAGTGCAAACTATAATTTAATTGCCCAATAACAGCTGTTAAACAAATCAAACAATCAGACTAATTTGTAAATATGTCTAGTGGAGTATAAGTTAGTTATATCCCTCATAGTCGGGAGTTAACTAACATTTGTGTTGGGTATATATCCCTCCGCTGAATGTAACCAACAAAAATGTTAGTTAACTCCCGACAACCCAGATAGCATTTGGAATGCTAACTAGGTATGAGGGATATAACTATTACTTACGCTCTGAAATATTATTTCAAAGACCAAATGCCCTAACTGTACATGAATTTCTGTTGTAGTTTTCTTATTTCTGGTACGAGGGCCTGGAAGTTTTGTTGTTTTGATTCCAAGATGTTCCAAGATGGAATGAAAAAATTCCTGAGGTCTTGTCGAACAAATGCATCTGCCAGGACATCAAGGGCTTGTAATGTTCTGATTCCCAACTCATCCTTTTCCCAGTAATTAGCTGTCGGATACCTGTTAATGAGCATTCAATCAAACTGAGTACATTTCACACTTGAGATTTATGGATGTGCTGGTGTGATGTCAGGCTGTTATCAGTTTTTTGTGTCTGTATAGTTGTTATTACAGGTGGGGTCTTAAAAAATAATGTGGGCCAAAATGTATTGCAGCAAGTCTGACAGTTTTAATCTAGTGACCCCCTCCTCACCCACTAGTTCACTGCTTGCTTTGAACCCACACTTGCACACGTCACATTGTCTGTTGTGGTGGGTTGCTTGGACCTCAATTTGATTACATCATAAATTATGACGTCATTACTTGACCATTGCTATTGCACCTCAACATAGCCATTGTCTATTGATGATGTCACGGAATACTATACCTAAGTACGTAGAGAGGTCAATGAGCCAAAAATGCCAACATGGTTGCTCTGAGAATAGGGAAATCAGTGTTGCTTGCAAGTTTATAAAACCCCCTACTGAATCAGGATATATCTGTATTTCATAATTTGTAGTCTCAGCATGAATTAAATCACCATCAGCAGATCAGCTGTAACAATTTGGTTATTATGTATTTTGTTATAAACTTATTACTGACACAATGAATTCAACAATCACTATATTCATTCCTGAATTTTTATGAAATTTATATACTGTAATGATATAGACCTATTTGTGGATGAAAATTCACTAACCTTTGATAAAGGACATACAGAGTAGTCTTTATCCAGTAACTGGGGAATTTGTGCAATGGGTCTCCATTTTCATCTTTTATCGACAAGATCACTGCATCTCTTAAATATTTAAGTAGACGCATGCATCTGTTTTGACCGGATGGATAGACGTATTGCTTGACCATTCGCATTTCTTCTACGGAGAAGGATATTCGGCAAAGGAACTTGGTCAAGAGAAGAACGTGGCATCGCATAAACTGGCTGGTTTTGATATGTTCAGGGATTTTGGTAGCCTCTTCGATATGGTAAAGATCAAGATAGTTGGACTTGTTGACAAACATGGGCACTGCCATACAGAAATCTACACTCATGTCAAGTTTTCTGTATTTGGTACCTCTCCAGGTCATCCCAAGTGTTATCGCAGCATGTTTTTCTGCAACCCACGACAGGTTTTTCATGTCTTCGGGTAATTTGTACTCAACCGATTTGCGGGTTCCACTTAGGAATGAGAAACCATGTACCATTTCTTCTTTTTCAATGTCTTCAAACACTTCCCATCCCTTCTTGCAGCCAAGGTTTTCCTTCAGATGACCAAATACGATCTTCTTCAAATTCACCCAGAAGTCTATCACAAAATAACTTGAGACGTCTGGACAAATATCGGAAAAGAAGTTTTGATCATTCACCTTTGCTATGTAGGGGAGGTTTCCCAGTTGCGGAACATGGATGTTTAATACATTATTAGTGATTGCAGGAATTTCCAACATAAAGTCAAATTCGTCGGGCGGACCGAGTTTGAATCCTTCATAAGAACTGCCAGCTTTAATCAGACGACAATTTTCAAACATTCTAAACCTCTTTCTCAGGAAACTTGTCAAACTCCCCGCTGCCGTTTCAACATCTTGTCTGATCTGTATTTCCTCAGCATTGCATTCTGGTGCAAATTGTGTTTCATTGCTCCTGAGGTAATCTTCAAACGCTGACCGGTTATATTTTTGTCTCAGTTCTTGCTCTGTCATAAGTTTCTTTTCCAGTTTCTGTTGTCCATGATCATGTTTGCGAACTTCAGCATAACGAGTGGTTGAAGGCACAGGTATGCCTACAGCTTCTATGACCTCATCAGAATCTCCAATTCCTGCCATTATCGCTCATGGAACTTCTATGCTCTCAGGACTGTGTTGAACTACTGCCAGGTATAACAACACTACGTGAGCTACTGTACTACTTTCCACATGTACGCACAACTGATATATATCTGTTTTTTCCCTCATATATCACTTTTTTGTGCAGGCAATGAGAAATGGGGTTATCATATCATTAACATAGTTTTGAACAATTTAGAACGTCTAACATGATACACAAACCAAATGTAAAAGTTTCTGGAACAAACTATATTAGCAATAAAAACTATTGACACTACTGAGTCTTGATAAAGTCTAGTGTTACTTCCTAGGAATAGGTAAACACATGCGGAAGTGACCTACCTCATTGAAAGCAGATGTTACATTCGCAATCCTTTAAAACGCTTCCCCGTTGGTATATCTGTATAATATCACTAACAACATGGCACTTTGTTTGAAATTGCTATTTAGCAATATAAAAAGGTGTTGCATAGTATAGACAACAGTATAAACTAAAAATAAAAGTAAACTGTAAAAAATGAAAATTAATACTGCACCAATGCTTTAAAACCCATAGTAAAATATTTATAGTAAATATTTATAATATTTTATCATTGGTACAACTGTCTCTGATAGAGCATAATTCTTCAACCTGATCAGCAGTTCTTGTCAGGTCATCATTATACATATCACTGCATTGTTTCTTTATGGTACTTGTGTAAAAACCAAACTTACTTTCTAGGTATCGTTTGTTACCACCATTAATTAAATAACATTGAGACCCATGTTAAATGCCAAAAGAAAATTTCTGTTTTTTGACAATATAAAGTATATTCCTGAAAGCCTTTGAAATAGCTTTATATCTCAACATATGACACCCAAGTAATGGCTCGCAATATCTAGTTAATAATGAGAGGAGTTATATGTCTTGCTGAATTCAGGGCTGCTCAGTGAAAAGACTCTATAGTATCACACAATTGAACAAATTATGACTGGGAAGTCAATGATGCAGGCCTACTTTGTCTTTCCCACTGTGACATATCACTCCATCTTTTCTTTATGTTACAAAAACCAAACATATTTTCTAGGTATCGTTTGATACCACCATTAATTGAATAACTCCTGTTAGCAATTATATCACACAATTTTAAAATTTTCCAAATATTATGAACTGGGAAGTCAATAAATGTATACACTAATTAACGTGAGATTACAGGTAAAAGCATGTCAGGTTGTCAAAACACATTGGAAAATTGCTGGAGAGGATGCAAGCCTAATTTGTATCATTTCTGTGGTTCAGGGAGGGGGGGGGGGGGATGATCGCATTGATCATTACCCCTTTCCCAAAAAGTGGAGGGTATATATCCCCCACATCTCCCCCTGAATCGACGTCCCTGATTGGAAAGCATCGTTTCGTCATTTATATAGTGTGGTAACTTTCCACTAAATATTAAACATGAAGTCAAAAAATGCATACCTACAGGAGGAATACACTGAAGATGATGTCAGAAGTTCTACTACAAAACTTGAAAGCCAATAAAACGTTCAAAGGAGTTGTTGTCTTCGATCATCACTTAATACATACAGTTAGTTTCATATAATATGGTAAGTGTCAGAAATTTAACAAAAAAATGACAATGCATAACTCTCAACTTATGCACCAAATCCCAGCCAGCATTCCAAATCATATTGACGTCAGCATGATGTCGGCGACCTCAAAATGATGTAGAAATGACGCTGGGCCGATTTGGAATGCTGTAGGGGATGGTGTTGCGTGTACTTTTTAGATCTGGCTTTGAGTAGCCAGCTATAATCAGAAAGTTCTGGTTAGTGGCATGTAGCATCATACAGCATAAGTTGTCTAGCGTTTTCTAGCCGTTTTAATGAAACTAACTGTAAAAGTTTCCCAAACATAGCTAATCATCTGCTAATTGTGCTTTGATGGGTATCTTTGACTATATTTTTTACTAATGTGACTGTTCACTATAACGAGTTTCTGTAATTGTCTTGCAATTTAACCGTAGTTTTACGGTATCATGCTGTAATTTCGGTACGTATGCAGCACGCTGCCATGAAACTTTTACAGCAAGATGCCGTAATTCTATTCTGCAGGATAATGCTATAAAATTTACAGCTGAGGACAAGAAAATGGTAGTCCACCATAATTTATTGCTGTGAAATAGATCAAACCTACCACACAGCATGTCACCGCATAGTTTTCGGAGAAAATACAGTAAAGCTACTCTGCACCACGATAAAACCACAGCAATTTATGGTTAGATACAGTAAATTTCAACTATAGTTTGGTACCGTAATATATATTGTAGATAACCCAACATTGGCTTATTGTTGGGGCTCCTTGGTTGGCCCAACATCAAAGTATGCAATAGTTATTTACAGTCAGGTGGCTTTTTAAGATTTCAAGTTAATTATAAAGTAAATTTTACAGCAAACATCTAATTCTCCCGCTTTACGGTAGACAAACTTGTAACCGTAATTTTTAGAGCAAAAAATTTGTAGCAAGATGCTGTAAAACTACAGGACTTTTTTTTACAGTGTACTCCATTGTAATTTACGTGTTAGTAATTTAAACATAAGGCTATGACATTGTCATGATTAACTTGTTTAGAAATAAAGATAAGAGGGGGGGGGGGCATTTATTCTTGATACTTTACCAATATCCAGAGTGAAGATCATGCAGTTTTCAAGGCATAATATATAAAAATTAGCAGCCCTGAATTCAGCAAGACACTAGTCTTTCTCACCCTCTTATAACGCATTTTGCTTTCAGACATAGTAGATCATATAACTAGCTGATTCCATTAATATAATTTAGGGAAATGACAGAAATCAACTGAACGATAAGATGTCAAATATACATTACAATGCACTAAAAATACTGCTGCTAGGATGCACTTTGCTTCAGCCAATCACAGCCAAGGGTGGGAACTTTTTCAGCAATAAAATTGTAGTATTCTGTCATAGCCACCTAGTGGAAATATAGAGAACCTTCCCTGAAAATCTACTATTGTATTTGGTAGAATTTCCATTCTTGTGAGCAAAGAAAAATGGCTTTAAAAATTCAGAAGCAATTTAAAGTTTTGGATCATTTTTACCACTACTACATCATGGAGTCATGGTGTGTTTGGAATTGTTTTAAATTAGCTTTGAATGAGACTGCATTATGTGCTTTTCTCAAGTTCCAAAAAGTTCCAAGTATAGCATTTATCAGTCTCTTCAACGCTAATGCCGGTGACTTCTTTATATTTTGAAATTATTTTGAATATGCATGTCATGTGATCTGTTTTGTCACTGTCACAAAAATCAGTTGCGAGTCATTACTGGGGTGTCATATGTTGAGATGTAAAGCTTTTTCAAAGGCTTTCAGGAATATACTTCATTGTCAAAAAAATGGAAAAAATTTTTTGGCATTTGCTACATGATACATATAGAATTATTTGGCGATTACTCAGTTCCAATCAAATGATAAATGTGATTTGGCTTATAGATATAAAAATAAACAGATAGATAGATAGATAGATAGATAGATAGATAGAATAGATAGATAGATAGATAGATAGATAGATAGATAGATAGATAGATAGGATAGGATAGGATAGGATAGGATAGGATAGATAGTATACATAGATAGAATAGATAGGATAGATAGATAGTTGGAAAGATAGGTAGATAGATAGATCGATAGATAGATGGATAGTAGATAGATAGATAGTTGGAAAGATACATAGATAGATAGATAGGTAGATAGGTAGATATATAAATAGATAGATAGTAGATAGATAGATAGATAGACAGACAGATAGACAGATAGACAGCTAGACAGCTAGACAGACAGATAGACAGACAGACAGACAGACAGACAGACAGATAGATAGAAATTTAGAAGATGATAGATAGATAGATAGATAGATAGATAGATGGATAGATAGATAGATAGATAGATAGATGGATGGATAACAGTTTGAAAAAGTTTGAAAAAGATGAAACAAAAAGTAACATAAAAGAGTTACAGGACTTGCTTTGTAAGATGTAGTATCAAGTCTTAATGTAGGCTAAAATATAATCTATAAAATATAACGATGATAAAATTTCATTTTCCTTAAATGAAGTACTAGACATCCTGTTATGTGTGATGATTTTCTCTAGGAAGTCCTGCAAAGAAAGTAGCAAGATTTGGCAAGAAAATATATCTGGGGTGATGAATTGTTAAGGATGGTGTTTTTGAGAAAAGTATATCTCAGTCACAATTTCACTTTTTGCCAAAAGTGTTAATGAGATAAACAATTGCACCTCTACTTTATCTTGAATTGAAATAAATTGCATTCTAGCATGACTCTATCACATCAGTATTGGAATATGTAGGAAGGTAAATGAAATTGAATTAACATGAGAAGTGCAGAAGTTGAGAACTAAATTAAATGAAAAACACAATTTATATTTTTTCATATTTCATATTTATTAAAGTAATTTCGAATAATGATAACAACATTACTAATAATTAAGAAAGAACTATCAAATGCCTTGAGATTGCTAAGCATGCTGAATATTGACGCTTACCAATTAAACAGAATATACACAAGAGGGCGTAGCAACATGCAACGCCACCTAGTGTTTTTTTCCGACAGATAAATGGATAATTGTTCTTGGTCCACTAATCTACAAATGATGATCTTCCAAGTCAATGCCATAATTTGTTTTAGTTGCGACATTGCCTATTACACACATAAATGGTAAATGAACTGTTTCTCTATTGTAGGGAGACCCTCTAAGGCTGGTTGATGTTATCATAATGCACACTGTGACAATTGAAATACATTGATTTCTCTCGTTCAGTTGGTAGCATTCCACAGAAATCTACTTTATTGCCCCACCATATAAAATGATTGCGAGAAAATAAAATCGACATAATACTATACATTGTGTAGGACTATTATATTATGAACCTAATCAGGAACAGTATAAAAAGGGAAATTATTGTATACAATAGAATAGCAGTACATTATAAATAGGAAGACTATAGATATAATATAAATAGGAAGATGGCATTGTAAATGTTTAATCAAACAGGACACAGTGAATGCATCAGCGTGGGACATTCCATATTTTCTTTGAGCTGGAATCATTGATGCTATACTATATTTCCTGGAGAAAATCATCATAGAGGACCCTACAGAAATGTTAAAGAGATTATTATAATCAATACAACTGGTTTGTTGTTCATGCACAAAATAATATATGTGCTTAAGTTATTTGCATATACCTGAGGTAGCAATGGTTACTTGGTTGCAGGGATTGGTTATTATTCAATCGATAAATTTGTTTCCTGGCAGAGTAAGCAAGTCTGCTGCCAGTCTCCTAGAATCCATGCATTAAAAAATGCAGGTTTTATCACCATCTAATATCTTTAGATGAACCTTAAATCTAGTTCACAAGAGTAGGTGACACTTGCGTTATCTTATGCATTACAGCAATGGATAGCCATCAAGTGGGGCTATATTTGGGCTCTAACAATTTATTATCTATATGAGAATTCAAGTATTATTGACCTATATAGTCGGTTCAAGACTGAGCTGACTTCACAATTTCCTACAAGACTTACATCAAGGATTATATTCCTACAAGACTTACATCAAAGATTATATTATTTATGAATAATGGATGCATTACTGATACTGTTTTGTGTAGTTTATTATTATTTGACTTTTACAGACGCCATCGCAATATCAAGTTGTGTGAACGAGTATCCAACCACAAAATCAGGATACTTCAATTCATTAAAAAGGAAGAAAATGAAATACTATCTGATCAGCCAGGAGTCACAATTTGCACAGGAAATATTGAAAAACCCAAGTTAGAAGGAGAAATATTTGAATTTCAGAAAATAAGGGAAAGGAATGTTTTGATATTTTCTGCTTTTCATGAAACGAGACCCCAAGCAAAAGGTCCTTCAATCAAAGTTGTCTCAGTTGGCTGGCAGAGGGCGTATCAAGATGTTGGCGACCTCTGGTGTATATTATGGTACTATGATAGGATGCAAGGTATCTCTGTTGGGCCTGCTGAATATGAAAACATCTTCCCAAGTACTCTTCATCATGACATGTGGTGTGAACATTTTATTATTTGTCCATTACCTGAAGGCGTTAAAGACATTCCTTATGGTGTATCAATAACTGATGCTCCTTGTAGTACACCAGACAATTATGTTTATATATCAAACAGAGGTATCATTGAGAAAAAGGGCAAGTTTGCTGTTTGTTATCCTGCAGTATATGGCAGATATACAGACTGGAGAATGTTAGTGGAATTCTTTGTATTTCAAAGACTGCTAGGAGCAGAAGAGATAACTATTTACAACTATTTGGCATCAAATGAAACTTCTATTACTTTGGAGTATTTCCAAAGACTTGGATGGGTCAATGTCATACCATGGCCTTACCCTGGTCTACCAACCCACACCTTTTTCCAAAGAGCAACAATTAATGATTGTATTAACCGCTACATGCATCGCTATGATTATGTCGCTGTTCACGATTTGGATGAACTTTTGATCCCTCGCTCGTTTAAAAATTGGTCAAACCTTCTAAGATCCATCGGTCAACCAGATCATGGGGCCTACTTGTTTCAGCACCTTTACTTCAGGCGCAATAATACACCAATAACAGAAGAGGAACTATTTTCAAAGAAATCAATGATCACGTTATCAAGCTTCTTCCGCACTCACGAAATAACACCACCGGGAAAGATAAGATGCAAGACGATGTACAAAACAGACAAAGTCATAAAAGCTGACTTACACTTCCCTTACCATCTTGTACCAGGTGCGAAGGAATACATCGTAAATGCAGAAGACGGTATTCTGCACCATTACAGGGAATCACCAATGGAGTCCTTTCAAAAACACCCGGATAAATATAAATTCATCGAGGACCGTTATGTTGAAGCATTTTCAGAAAAGTTAGTTAATGCCTATCAGAATCATATGAAAAAAGTTATGACGTTGATCAAACTGTATAATTTTACAGTATGAGCTTTACAACCACACATTATTTGAAGTGGAATTCCAGGAATAGGTTTACAGGCAGTTCTCTAAATTGAATCAAAGTCATTAAACACAATTACAGGACATCTTATCACTTAATTGGTTTATCCAAGGTTAATCACGGCTGATACTCGATTTCTGAGAACTGAAGTTGATGTTCATATTGAAAGAATCAGTAACAAAAAGTTATATAAAGATGTGTGTAGCAAAATATTGAAATATTATGATATTAAGATACAAATTTACATTCTATGCCATGTTATGCTGTGTGGTTGAATCCTAAAATCAATTGGCATATTTTCAGAAATTTCTTGAACACTCTTTATGATGTTTGTGTACTATGTGGATATTTGCTGAGGGTTTGCTGTCGCGCAGCCTATTTATACGTTGATTGTTTTTGTTTTTTTGGCCCAGTATCATTAACATACAATTAATGGTCATGGATAAAAAGTGCTGACTCCTTTAAATACTGTTGTAAAAGTAAACGAAAAAGTCGTTAATAAAAGTTATAGATTATGTGCCAAGCATATATGCCATATATGTCATAGTATGGGCTCAGTGTTCAATGTCTTAATTAACTCAATTAATGCTACTGGGTCTGAAGCTTAGTCAGCTTATAGGCCTATGACCAGCTGCCAGAAGGAAGACGTAATGATGAGATGATAAGGCAGCTTGGAGTCCACACCATGCATGTTACCTTTCTACCCAATGCACGGGTGGGGTCTTAATGTTGCTTGCACAGACACGAAATACAGGCACATTTAATTTAGCTGTTCCATGCACAATTTTATAGTTGAGTAAATGGTTGAATTTCATCTTTTCTTTTAAACAAATAATACTATTTCACATTCCACAATTGCAACCATTTCCTCTATAATATCAGATAAAAATCCTTTATTAGGGACCTTTATCGACATTTTTTTTATTTAAGTATTGACTGTGCAATTTAAGAAATGCATCATATGATGTAAGTGCTTTCAAAACTGGCAGCCGCCCTATCACATTACAAGAGCAACATGCCGCCTGTTTTTCCCTCTCCCCCTCTCCTCCGCTCTCTCTCTCTCTATACTTCCCCCTTATCTACTGACAACTGGGTCACTATGCTTGCATCTCACTGATGCTGATGCGGAGGCTGGCTTGAGTTTTGGTGCAGTTTCACTTTGGCGTTCAATCAGTGCACATCACAATCATGGAATACTCAATCTGTGTATATACTACTGTACTGTTCTTCTTAATTTCTTCAGGTATGTAATCTAATATTTAATTAATTGATAATCAAACATTTAATTATGAATATGTATATTTTCTTGTACAGTGAAACCTGGCTATTAAGACCACCCTAGCTCAGCTGGGTGCACAGTTAAGTTTACTGGTCTTAATAGTGAAGTGGTCTTAGTGGTGAGGTGGTCTTAATAGAGAGGTAATACATAAGGGTGAGAATAATCTTCCAAAAATATGTTGTCTTAATAGTGAAGTGGTCTTAATGGTGAGGTGGTCTTAATAGAGAGGTAATACATAAGGGTGAGAATAATCTAAAAATATGTCTTAATAGTGAAGTGGTCTTAATAGTGGTTTCACTGTATAAGGGTAATTTTTTGTCATTTTCAAGTAATTCAGAAATTTGAATCTCATTATGGTCCTTTTCACGAGATGGGGTTTCATAGTTGATATGAACACTTATGAAATAGTCTCAAAATTTAACCCTAACCTGAGGGATGTACAGTATTCATTGAAATGAGTTGGCTGGCCATTCTCATATTTTTGTCTTCTATAGCTAGATTACCTACCACAATGGTATCCACATAATTTGAACATTTTGACAAGAGCACATGGTGACTGGCCATTGACAGTTATTCTGCTACACTGCTATTTCACGGCACACTATTTATAGCACTGACCTCAAATTCAAGTAGCAAAGTTTTCCTTGGTGTTTTAATATTTGTCAACCTATTCTTTCTTTGTATGTCTATAAGCACTTTTTTTGGCCACTCTATGTTGATGAGACATCCCAAAAATTGTTTATAACAAATTCCTAGTAGACAACAACCTGTCCAGCTTGACCCAGATAGCACTAGCTGACTCAGCAACAGCAAATTTGAATCCAGCAGAATTTTAGACCCATCGGTCCAAAACTCAACTGCACTTAAAACCTCAAATAACTCCATAAGGTTGGTTTTCTTTTGCATTCTTAGTGATGAATGGATAATTTACTCCTTCTACTCTTAATTACTGTATATATCAATAACCAATTAGGGATACAGAGGATGATATTAATTTAAGGGTCTTTCTATGTGCATAAGTAAGCACAATTTTTCCAAGATTTTAATGCAGATCTATCCAAAAACTTCTGCAGAATACTGACTCACAATGTTACACTTTTGTTTGTGTTGGGTGTGTTTTTTAAGCAATATGTATACTGTGTGTTATTTCAAAGATTTCAAAAGTATTAGATTGCATTTGGTATCACCCTACAGTTTTGCAATTGTTGGCGTGCCAAACATATTGTTATATTGTATCCTTAGATGTGATACATTGCACCCAGCTATTCAGCTATTTTAGGATCACATTGCTTGGTGGTTGTATAGGCCAGACTGTCTGAATATACAGTTTATTGCTATGTATAACAACGCAGGATGAATATATTATTGGCTGTGGTTAATACATGCATTGATGTTTATGCTAATTATTTCACTATTAAACACGAATTTATGAGTTTGAGTTACTTGATGAATCAGCAAGACTAAAATAATTTTGTAGATTTATATATTCAGGCAAGTATAATATTGATGCCTTACCAATAGAATTGCTTTTTGTCTTTCCTTTTTGTTTTTTTGTTTTTTTGCCTACCTTTGTCACTTTGGTTATTCATTTATTCATATATTGTTGTTTACCAGATTTTTTTCCATCCTTCTACAATTTAATTTCACTTTCAGCAAATGGTGTCATACCTGTTAGCATATCAGCCAGTGTGCATGAAAATGTCAAGCTGGGAAGCACCATTAACCTGACGTGCACATTCAAAGTGAGTGACAAACCCAATTACATTTATTTAGTAAAGTAAAATGTACTAGTCATCAATGATTTTGTTACAGGAAAAAAAATTATCTTCAGTAATTACAGTAGAGCAACATTCACACTGTCATGGCGAGTGAGCGCAGATGAAAAAAACGTTTTACTTTTGCTCATCCTTGTCTACACGTGATTCACTCGCCGAGCGATGTACGGATACTCGTGCTAATCCGTAGGACACTCCTGGTAGTGCTAGATCATCCGTGACCATCCGTGGAGAGGGCATACATTTTATAACAAGTTTAAAATTTGGTGAACGTACTACGAGTGAATTGTTTATTATTTACTGGAATTGCTCAGGAGTCAGTCGGCAAACGTTCTATGTACGTCCGTGGCCATCCGTGGCCATCTGTAGCCACTGGTGCTTACTCGCAGGCAGTGCCGGATTTACATATGGGCAGTTGGGGCAATTGCCCGGGGCCCGGAGGTTCAGGGGCCCGGGCCACAAAGATGAAGTGCGATTAAAGGTTTCTTGCCAAGGCCTCTAAGAACAAAATGTTTATGAAAAGTAAGGGGCCCATCAGTATGATCAGGTCTAGGGGCCTCACACAAAGTCAAAGAAATATGAGCCATATTGTAATATTTGAACATATTGTTTGAAAGGGACCCATTGGGTCAGGGCCCTCACTGACCCAACACATTGTGAGCAGCTCCAGAATCATCCCCCCCCCCAAAGATAGTAATAGAAACCAAAATTATTTATTTTTTACAGTTAGGGGCCCCATCAAGTCAAGGGCCTGACACCATTGACACCAATTCACACAAACAACTAGCTTATACCAAGTTAAGGAAAGCAAAGATTAAAACATCTTAAATCAAAGGGGCCCATACTGTGGTACAGTAATAGATACTTTTCACTGAACAGCCCTGAATTGAGCAAGACATAAGTCTTTCCTCTCCTCTTTTTACTCATTTTGCTTTTCAGACACAGTAGGTAATAACTAACTGATTCCATAAATATAACTTTCTCAGAAAAATAACAAACATCAACTAAATGATGAAGTGTCAAATATACATTAAAATGCACTAAAAATACTGCTGCTTGGATGCACTTTGCTTCAGCCAATCACAGTCAAGGGCGGGAACTTTTTCAGCCAATAGAATTGCAGTATTCCGTTTTAGCCACCTGGTGGAAATACAGAGAACCTTCCGTGAAAATCCACTATTGTCCTTTTACCACAGTCCTTGAGAAAAATCCCAAATGCAGTGCTATGAAGAGCAGAGGGAATGTTCAGTAATGAAATTTTTCTCAAATAATAAAAGTTGATGTAGATCACATGGACATCACATTTTGTGTGTACTCTGTACTGATGATAATTTGATAAACATTCATTTAAATCATTTACATGTAATGAATGACTAGGCATGTATGTCTCTGCTCTAAAGTTCAACTAAAATTATTGTCTGATATGTGCTTTATTTTTTAACTAAATTCTGAAATTTGAAAATAGATACAATATTAATGTCAATTTTATAGAGAAAATTGTAATGGGAATGAGAGGTTAAACAAAAGTTGGAAATAGAGAAAGACGAGCTTAATAATGACTTTGTTTTAAGATGTTTTAATATAGCCATAGAATAATGAGTTAAGAAAGAATAGCATCTTGGGTAAGAGTCTGCCCTCAGTGACCTCGTCATCAGCCTAATGTCCTGCACAAGCTGCTGAGCAATATACAGGATCTAGTCATGTTCATGGCCCTAACAAAGTCTGAGGGTGCGAAAACATGTGTAACTGCAATACCAAAAAATACTAATTCAATTTTTGGCTTTCTACCAGAGATCAGTAGCATGGGTTCCAGTGAATTAGTTTCAGCTGCAAAGAAGGTGGTATCTGCATATCCAGAAGACTTTGAGTTACAGCTTGAGCTAGGAGGAGCTTGTTCAGTTTTCTAGCCATTTGAGAAATTGTAAAGACCTAAATGCGTCTATGACCATGGAGTCATAAGCATATACTTTTGACTCCATGCTATCACTGAAAGAGGAGATGGATGGGAGATTGGCATCTTCAGGGAGCTTCCTTTGGTTGCCAGTTCCTATCCAAACATCAAGTGACTGTTCAAAATTACTTATGCCTGATGTGCACCAACAGTTCAGGGGAATAATCTTTTATTAAATTGACAAGAATCAAACACGTCCTAAGGTCATAAATGTATACAAAGTAGATTGAAAAACCTGACACTGATATTAACTGAACATGAGATTCTGAATGCCTAGCTGGATGTTGATAACACCATTGAACAATTCTGCTGTTAAAAAAAAAGATAAGGAGTAAGGTAGTCTGGTACCATAAAAACCGTGCAAGTTGTAATAAGTAGCAAGACTAGCCATAGACATACGATATTAACAAAAATTTAACTTGTTTAAAATAAGGAACCTGACTGTAGTCTGTTCATTTAAAAAAAATTACCACATTGTGTGGGTAATTTTTAGAGTTAAAAATTACATGGCTCATCGAAAGACAAAATTTTTCTAGCTGGGACATTGTCGTCGGTGGGGAGGGGGTGCCAATGGAACCCTAAATCCGGCCCTGTAGGTATGGCTGTCTATCCGTGTATACTCGCCATACACGTGTGTCCACTCTTTTACAGCTCTTAGAACACTCGTGAAATGCTCGGTGGACCTCCGTGCCCATCCATGCCCATCCCTCCCCATCCGTAGCCCTCTCCTCATTCACTCTAGAACCACTCGCACGGGCGATCTACAAATGCCTCACGGATGCCTCACGGATGCCTCACGGATGCCTCACGGATGCCTCACGGATGCCTCACGGATGCCTCACGGATGCCTCACGGATGTCTCACGGATGTCTCATGGTCTTATTCGTGACAGTGTGAACTAGGCTTAAGTTTCATAAAATATGGTTGACATTATTGACCTATTACTGACTGTAGCTACAACTGGCTAATGCCAGCCGCTTCTGTCTACTCCTAGCTTATAGTTGGCTTACACTTACCACACACCTGGAAAGAATATAAACCTCGATAAAAGTAGGAAATTATCTAATATATCATAATTTATGATTCATAAATATGTATTTGATATGCCAGCGCCAGCATTGTTAGCGGGTTAAAATGCAACGTTTCGAGCGGGTCCAGTTTGAACATAACGTTCAAAAAACCAACAACTTATAAGTCCCTGTCATCTGGACATGCAAATAATAAGCAAAGTTCGAGCTTGTCATTTTTGGCCATCAATTGTGCTTCCTGCTCGGCTGAGGCTGAGCAAGCTTACATTAACACTCGGTCGTTTGCAATGCTTCGCGCTTGTAACCTGCGCTCTGATTGGCCAGTCTTTGGGATCGGCTAAAACGCCTACGCTATGACTTCAAAAGGCTTATTGTGACCGCTTTAGGTGTTTAGCTACCTGCCCCACAAATTTCCCGACCCGGCAGGTTCTAGTTAATGATACAATGCAATGGCGTCCAAATTTCCTCAATTTTACATGCAATTTCAGTTGCTTATGACAATTTTCCTGAAAATTCTCACCTTATTACAATTTTTCTATCATATGGAGAACTTTGTAACTGCTCTAATTACATGTACTGATAATCAGATATTTTCATTTTCAGGTAGATAAATCCAAGTTTGAAGAAGGAATTTTCGCGGACAATGGCATTAATTTACTCTACTTCAATGAGACTGCTGGATCTGCTGACCACACCTTGTCATTATCTGATGACCCTAACAAAGATTCTGTCGTGTGGATGGCATTTCCAGTCAGCCTTTGCCTTGATAATAGTGCTGAGAAAAGTTACGAATGTGAAGTGTTCATTGAGGGTGACAGTGGTTCAGCCACAACCCTGGTCACTTTAGCAGGTATGCTTAATAAGTTTTCTTTCTGGATGTTTCTAAAGGTATCTAGTTCGATGGGTTTAATCCCCATTTCGAACACTCTTCATGAGCTACATCCCAGCAGCTGGATGTCGATCGCATGAGATGTTAAATTGGAGGTGCCTTGTACACCTTATCATCTCATCATTACATCTGCACTAACACACTTTATCCATATAAACCCAGTCACAATAAATATAATATTATGTACATTTTTTATGTGATTTCTTTCCATTTCAGAACCTACCCGAACTATTACATTTAACGGTAAGCAAGTGTGTGCTAATGGGTCAACGGACACACTGAAGGCTGCCGACATTCTAAACAAACAATCAAACATTGTATTCGAAACTGCAAACGAAAGGAGTACAGTAACCGCATTGAAATTTGAGATCGAAGATAAAACTTTTAAGCCATTTTCTACTGAAGATGACACCAAACTGTGCTCCTTCGGATCAGTGGTTGGTGGAGTGTACAAATTCACAGAGGCGAAGGAATACTCCGTTCGCTACACTGTTACGACAGATAGTGATGCATCGGGATCATGTACTATAACCATTGTGGATGGTAGGTCTTCATCATTAAGTCTTTATTTTCTCGCCAGTAGTATATATATATTTATTCAAACTTTTTCATATACATGTACATAAAATGTTTAGAACAAAAAACCATGTAGAATGACATCACTTTGCCCCTTTGCAAAAGGAAATTAAAATAAGGCACAACTGTTTCTGTTGGAATAAACAGTAAGGCAAGGAGAATCCTTTGCATTGTCACATTTTGTCTCATTTTTGCCCCAAACCCTGCCATTGAGTTTGGCCCCAAACCCTGCCTAGGAATGTAAAATGGAGACCCTTTTTAATTGGAGTGTGAACTCCCAGCCAATTAATATTCTGTTGCAACTAAATATTGTTTCTGATCTTCCTTTTTGTAGACAGCATTACCACTACACCAGTTCCAGTGGTCACCACTGAAGAAGAACTGTCAACGGCAGGCAATGGAACATCCAGTGCTACAACAAGCGGTAAGCAAGAGTTGTCATTAAATTTATATATATATTTGTTATATTTCATTGCTTAGTTAAATACTACCAATATTCAACCCAATAAGAAAATTAATGTTAATGGATGTTATGACAATACACCATGAATATATCTAATATCTCTCATTCTTCAGTTTGAGAAATATAGGGTGCACAACAGCATACCCTCAGCAGACATTCCAGATCTATGTCACCTTCCAGATAGATCAAATACATCGATATAATGATATTATTAAATGCATACACAAGTGCATTTTATTAATTTTGATTCTTCATTAAGAAACATAAAATGCAATACAGCATTGGCTCAACAACGTTATGAAATCAGCTATCAACGATAAATAGCAATCGAAACAACTGGGTCTTGATTTGAAAACTGCTGTCCACGTTTATGTATTTTCTGTATGTACCTCTCCAGAAACAACAGAGGCAGCGCAAGGACACTCAGCCCATGAACCAATTATTTTGATTGATAAAAATCTCTCCAAAAAACCTTTAGATGATGGTAACAATTTTCAAGCATTGACAAGAATGGAATGTCAAGCACATTAGTTTAAGATACGTAGGGAATTCAAGCATTTTAATCTTGAGCACTGGAAAGTCAGGCATTTTTGTCTAGAGCACATTAGAAAGCAAGCATGTTTGTTAGTATTGAGCACACTGGTAAGCTAAGTATTTAAGCATTTTAGTCTTGAACGCTTTGAAAACTAAAACATTGGCTTCAGACACATTGAAAGGTATTTAAGTTTTGACTCTTGGACACCATGAAAAGTCAAGTATTTCTGAGGGCGGCCTCCCGAGAGCGATATATTAAATATCGTTGGGAGGTCACCCAGCTAAATCCCGCATAATCAATGATAATGTGTATTTTTTATTATGTGTTGTATGTCTTGAACGCATTGGAAAACCATGAACACACTAGAAAACTAAGCATTTTAGTATTGAACAAATAAAAAAATCCAATGCTTGAATACACTGGAAAGCAATGCACAAATACACCAGAGCACATTCAATACCTTGGATAAACTATGCATGTCAGTGGAATCTCTCCCAATTAAAAAAAAATTAAAAAAAGAGAGGAAGAAAAACAAAATCGAGAAATTACTGGTTTATGAGAAATTACTTGGAATGCTTATGATTATTAATTTTTGACAAACTTAAAACTTTTACCTTTATTTTTATGGCCAAAAAATGATAATTTTAGTATTTTTTACTTTTTTTATTTGACCTTCAACAATACTATTTTTTTTTATGATCAAATTGGATAGTTTTTTTGGACGCCACTCTACATGTTTACTTCAGCATGTATGGTTTATTTCAATGTTCCACAGACCAATAACTCACAATAATAGGATCCACATCCATGTCGTCTGCTAGTGAGTATAAATCACAGAACAGTTTAACAACTGAGCTATGTACATCAATTTTAACCACGCTGGAGGATATAGTGAGTTGCTTATGAGTCAAGCATTTTCCCTGTTGATTAAAATACACACGGTGGGTGTCAAATAAACACGGTGACATAGCCACACCCTGTGTTACATCTGGTAATTAGAAGGTATGACATACAGACATGCTGACAGCATGGCAGAGCGACAAACAGACAGAGACCTAGATAGCTAGAGACAAGTGGTGAGAGACAGCGCGACAGACAGGCAGACAACTAATAGAACAAACTGATATATATCTAAACAAACGTTCAGACGGACAGATGGATAGATAGATAGATAGATAGATAGATAGATGGATAGATGGATAGATGGATGGATAGATTGATAGATTGATAGATATATGAATATATAGATGAATAGATAGATAGATAGATAGATAGACCATGAAGGTATCTGACTGGCTGGCTGACTGGCTGACTAGCTGACTGGCTGACTGACCATCTGACTGACTGGCTAGCTAGCTGACTGACTAACTGGCTGACTGACTGGCTGGCTGACCATCTGACTGACTGACTGGCTAGCTGACTGACTATCTGACTAACTGACTAACTGACTGACTGAGTTATATGCAAGCAATATCCCTTGTAAGTAGGTTCTTGGGCCCCTTGACTTATCTTTCTATAGCAGCACAAGTAAACCTCTGGCAGTTGCTGGGAAAGAAAACTGACTCAATGTATATGTCTCCCAGTAATGTTGCCCGTGAATCTACTTTGCAGATAAGTGGGGGTTGGGTGAGCAGGGACCAAGTTATGAGAAAGAGGGGGTAGCTAGTAGCTTCAAGCCTTACGTTTGATTTCATGGTTAGAATCGTAGACCTCCATGGTGAGAATAAATTTACTGCAATATAACAAAATTTAACATAGAAATTTAATCAAATCATTATGCTTATAAACATTATGATTTTATCAAATTTGATATCGTATGAGCCCAGTAGGAATATGTACATGGTATATTTTCGGAAAATTAAACCATTTCATTATATGATATAAAAAGGATGTAATCTGACCATGGTCTGACAATGAATGTGAATCACCTAATAACTAGATGAAAAATGGCGATGCAATATAATACATAGATTATTCATTAGAATCTAGACAACATCTACAACAGAGCAGTTATGTTCATATTCATAACTAGGGTGAAATGCCATGACAATGTCATATATATATACATGTCTAACCCAGCATTGCCAGCATATTGCTCCAGTACATCCTGAACAGCTGAAGCTATCTCAATATTACCAATGACATTTGCAGCATGTGTGCTGCATATATGTATGCTATTAACATGGCAACGCCAGACAGGTTTACATAACAAAAACCACTTTTTGCTACAAAAAAATATTATGAAAGAAAGGCCTAGACATCTAGGTCTCGCACACCATACTCACTTAAGATAGAATGTGCAGTTTGTCATATTTAACAATGTTTAAACTTGACATGTTACGGATTGTACTTTTCATAAATCATGAAATGATATTCGCACAATGTCGTTTATAATAGCTACTTTGTCCTGGTTTGCTTGTTCCTATTTGCAATTCAGTTGTAACAAGTATTGAAGGTCAAGCACATTTGAAATGCTATGATTTGAAATTTCGTACAGTTAACGGAAGAAATGTATTTAATATCTGATAAATATGTATCTAACTGTAGCTACGGGATATCTGATATTCTGTCAACTCCATATTATTTACAGTTATGAACAATATTGTAAGGAAACTTGAACCCACAGGAGCCCACAAAAAAAACGTATGTGAGTCTATAATGGTCCTAGTATGAATAATCAAAAATTCCCAGAAATAACTTGCACTGACTAAACTAACCATCAACGCTAGTATCATAATGATCTCATCATTATATTTGCCTATGAGCAGAACAGCTTCATTGAACTTGTTAATCATAAGCTGCTTGCAGCATTTTGTGATTAGCCAAGCGCAGTGATTTGAAAAGGAATTCCACTGTGTAGATTAGCCCATTTACTCATGTACTATTTTATCCTAAGGAAAATATTGCCATATATCATGTAATAGGACGTAGTGCAGCTGTTTTCTATCAGAATGAGCTAGGAACTGTACTGGTCCAGTAGCAAAATATACCAGGCTATTTAACTATTAAACCCCCTTTGGAATAAATGATGATAGATATACTGTTTACTGGACAGATTCCAGAAACTTGAGAGTTGAGATTCTGTTTAGTGTAACAAGTTTTTGTGTCAGGTTTTTAGTCAAACAAAACTAACCTACAAGTAAAGTCATAAACAAAATTGTCTTTACAGTTAGTTTCGTACCTACCACTGAACAAATATAAACCTTGGAAAATGTGAGAAATTTATCTAATTTATCTCATATATCATAAATATGTACTTCTAGATCTGGCTTTTAGTAGCCAGCTATAGCCAGACAGTTCCGTTTAGTGGCAAGTAGCATGGTATGAAGTTGTCTAGAAACTTACTGTATAAATACCTTCAAGGTCATAAGTAAGGTTAAACTGTGATCTACCCACAGCGAGAATATACATCTATTTATAGAAAAACGTTGAGCTATATAGCTAACCAGACCTTGACACAACTACCCGCAGCTACAACAAGCCAAACCAAGCCATACCAAGCTATACCAAGCTATACCTAGCTAGAGAAGGCTGATACATGAGACAACTGCACCCCCACATTAACAAAAAAAAACACAAAAAAAAAATATTAATTACAAATTTATGATTGTTATAACTTGTAGCTTGTAACTCAAATATATGATCTGCAACAAGATACCTGTCATGATTGCTTCAGGTTTTTCAAGAATTGTATATATTAATCACCATGGACTACTTTAGCAACTGCGTCCAGGATATCTAGCTATAGTTTTTGCTCAAGTTGGTCAGGAGCAATTTCCCCATTTATATGCAGGAAATATTCCTTGATCAATACTCATTATTAAACAATCTGACCAGCGGTTTTGCCAATATATTTTTTTACATGATATTAAGTCTGACAAACTGTCTCGGCACGCTTGCAAATGACAGGAACATTTCGGTCTACATGATACAAATAATTTTACAGGAATGTCACAATAACCAATGGATTTTGTTTACTTTCAATCTATTGATTTCTTCAATCACCTCCCTTTCAGTAGATGGTGTCGCAAATGTAGAATTGATGTCAACTTCAGGCAAGTAGTTTGAGAAAGTGTGTTCTATTTTAGTGCTCCAATTCTTCAAGAGTGCCTGTATCTTCTGGACTATGCCACTTATATTGATCATTATTACATAATACATGGCCAAATGTGCCATGTGCATTTTCCATGAGAAGGATAAATGCATGGAAAACACCTAATTAAATGAGATGAAAACCATGCGTTTTTCATGCGTTTATCCAAATGCATGGAAAACGCACATAGCAAGTTGGGCCATGTACCAATAAGTATAATATAATCTGTCTGACTTAGCTTCCATATTTCTGAGTGTTTCTGACTCGACTGATTGTTTCCAGTAATGAATAGTTAAACATGAGTTCAGCTGATACACTGGCAGAACTGGCAACTCTCAGTCCACATTAAGTAGTGTTTCTGACTCGACTGATTGTTTCCAGTAATGAATAGTTAAACATGAGTTCAGCTGACACAGTGTGTTGTACACTGGATATAGATACTGGCAGAACTGGCAACACTCAGTCAACATTAAGTAGTCACTTTATTCCATACTACAATTTCACCACTTGAAACTGTTGCTGTTTTCATACTTATTAACCAATCTACACATGGCATAATTCTGAGTCCATGTGGACATTTTAACAAGTTAATTATGTTATATTGCCGCAGACCTCTATCCCATGGATAATTTTACTATAAACACATGCACTATACAGCTGTTTCTTATATTCATGAGATACATGGTGTTTTATCATCCAAAAAGTGCTGGCAATTTTTACAAGAGTAAATGTATTGCTATAAACGTTTCAATATGAGAGTTCCATAACAGTTGATCATCAGTCATTACTCCTAGCTATTTTACTGCAGATACTAGATATATATTGTCATTTCCAACTTTCATATGGTCATATTTGTCTGACACTTTGTTTTTGGTTCTTTGAATATAAACAATAATTTGTTTGAAAACATTCATTGACAACTTATTGGATATGAACCATTCTGATAGCTTTTTCAGTAGAATTTCAGATTGTCTGTGCAGATCATGTATGTTTTTAATCGATATGTAAGATGTTAGCATCATCAGCAAACAAAAATATTTTGCACTGATTTAACTTGTATGTATAGCCACCAATGTCATTAATGTAGAGTATGAACAGTAAAGGTCCAAGGACTGATCCTTGCAGTACACCCATTTCTACTTCGCCAAAATTTTAAATACAATTATAGACAAGTAGGCACTGAACCATTTGTATGCTTGTCCTCTTTACCATAATGATATAATTTACTCATTAGCTCTGCCCCACGGAGTGGGGAGAGCTTTTGTTAGTACATCGATCTCGCGAGATGACGTCGCCTACCCACAAAAACGTTCGGCGTGTGATAATAGAACTTACATGCCGTGTTCCGCTACATCCCGTGGTTTAACGCTACATATTCCCCTTGTACAGGCTACTATTGCTTGTGGGCCTTTTTTGTTGCTTGGTTTTTCTACGCACAGCCATTTCATACGCCCGTTTGCGTCCTTAACTTGCTACCTATTCTTGCCATTGGCATTGCCCAAGACTGCCGTATGATGTCATCAATGGTATTCCCATTGGGGGAACCGTGCGCCAGATGATAACGCAAGTTAGCCGCCGTTTTTCACCCTGCCACTTAGTATGTACGCAGATTATGTTCAACTGAAGTCCTTTATTGATTTTCGGCTTTATTGCTCGCTTCTGCAGGTGTCTATTGCGTATTTTCCTTGACGAAGTCCGTTGCTTTGGTACTCAGCGTCCCCGGCTGATTCTGTCCACGCCCACCACGTGCCACCAGCGAGCTGCATTGTGGGCTACATCCTTGATTCTGCCACTGACGGCAGGCAGCCCACGAACGTATTCGTTTCACCAACTTTTCTAACCCTATATAGATACAACTTCTGCCGTTGCTTTTCCCATTCCTTCACCCCTTCCTCATTCTGTACACTCACTTTTCCAGCCCCCCTCTTCTCCCCTGCAAAATGCCCTTTTCCTCCCCACATAAGCTTGCCGAAGGAAGTGGCGGGAAATGTCGCCGTTTGGATCCCACTAGGGATCAAAGTGTTCTGCTATATATATATTATTATTTCATACCAAACACAGGTACAGAAGTAGGTGCAAATTAAATTTGAAAATTTAAATCATGAGATCCATTAAAATGTGTAAATGTTCATGTTTTAATTAACACAAATGTCTCAAATTATTTCTTCAATTAACTGCCTGCGCAGGTCGCATTCCATGAGTTTGTCTCTTATTTGAGTAAGTTCCCTCAGAACTGATGCTAAACATGCAATGTTCCTGTCAGATTTGCACTGTTCTTTACAGATGCGAGTTACGTGACATAGCAGCGCCTTCACATTTATGTGATTAAGACTGTCCAATTCAAAGTTTGAAAGTCAAGCTAAGTCTTTAACATTTCTGGCAAAGGTGCAGTTAGTCTGCAGCATACAGTTCACTGTATGTCTAATAGTACCGCACTTGTTTTGCAGAGCCATAAGCGCAAATTTGGCAAATCTTGCCATGAAAGTGTGAACTTCACACAAACCATTAGTTAGGTTCCTTAGTATGTCACAGTGAGTGTTGTAAGGCAACCTCCAATTTTGTCTAAAGCACTTCCGCCATGCAACTTGAATAGGCTCGGTCTGCTTAAAAGTACTGAAGTTACTTCCATAAAATGACGAACAGTACGTTCCCATTAGATTAGCTTGGATTAGTGAAGGTATTTGACCAAATTTGCTCCGGAAAAGAATGTATTGTTTGTAAAAAGAAGCAACGATCCTCTCTGTGTCTCCTTTGGAAAATCATTATAAATTATATTCCAAGGTGTACGACGCTGTGCTGCTCAGCAATAAGGGCACCATTGAAAGTAATTGTAACATTTCCTTTATGTGATTTTCTTCTGAAGACAATAAACTGTGTCTCAGAAGCATTAAATAATAGTCCATAGTCCTGTGCAAATATTTCGCATATTTTGAGCATATGCTTGAGACCTATGACAGAGGGGACATGAGAACCATGTCATCTGCGTAGCACAATGCGCCTGTAAAATAAGGGCCCATGTAACATCCATATGTGCTATTACGAAGTCTTTGTATGAGTTCATCAACGTAGATGCAGAAGAGGAGAGGGGACAGCATGCCCCCCTGCTTAACTCCACAGGTCACATTAAAATAAGGTGAAAAAGTGTCATCCCACTTGACACGAAGTCTCTGATACATATCGGTCTATAATTGCTTACAATATGCTTTACATCATTTTTATATATTGGTAGTACATGAGCTACTTTAAGCATGCTAGGAAATATTCCTTGGTCAATGCTCATTATTAAACAATCCGATCAGCGGTTTTGCCAATATATTTTTACATGATATTAAGTCCGTCAATCTGCCTCGGCGCGCTTGCAAATGACAGGAATATTTCGGTCTACATGATACATATAATTTTACAGGAATGTCACAATAACCAATGGATTTTGTTTACTTTCAATCTATTGATTTCTTCAATCACCTCCCTTTCAGTAGATGGTGTCACAAGTGTAGAATTGCTGTCAGCTCCAGGCAAGTAGTTTGAGAAAGTGTTTTAAATTTTAGGGAATTTTTCTGACAGTTGTTTGCTAATGCTCCAATTGTTTAAGAGTGCCTGATGCTTCTGGACTATGTCACTTGTTGACCATTCTTACATAATACCAATACAAATTATATATTCTGTCTGACTTAGCCTCTATGTTTCTGAGTGTTTCTGACTCGACTGATTGTTTCCAGTAATGAATAGTTAAACATGAGTTCAGCTGATACACTGGCAGAACTGGCAACTCTCAGTCCACATTAAGTAGTGTTTCTGACTCGACTGATTGTTTCCAGTAATGAATAGTTAAACATGAGTTCAGCTGATACAGTGTAAGTTGTACACTGGATATAGATACTGGCAGAACTGGCAACACTCAGTCAACATGAAGTAGTCACTCTATTCCATACTACAATTTCACCACTTGAAACTGTCGCTGTTTTCATACTTATTAACCAATGTTTATCTACACATGACATAATTCTGAGGACATTTTAACAAGTTATTTATGTTGGTCCTAGTTTTTTGGGTTTGAATCTTGATGGATTGAGCTATCTGCCTTATAATACTGGGTTCACTTTTGATGCTCAATAACTCCCACGACTGCTGTGTGTAATACATTTCAGCAGCCATCTCATGATGCTAATGTTTTCACCTTTTGCTTTGAATTTATTGAGAGAAATGGCCTTCTTTATCTGTCTCACAGTCCGGGTAAAATGCCCCACAAAATGTTATCCTTTTAACAAAAATGGCTGTTACTGTACCAATGGATGATACCACGGGGGAGGGGGGGGCTGCGAGCGATCTACGAGTGATCTATGAGTGCCTCACGGATGCCTCATGGATGCCTCACGGATGCTTGGTGATGGACGTTCGGCGACCGTTTGACAGACGTTTGGCGGTTTGAGGAACGTCCGCTGAGCAATCTACGACTGCCCCATGTACGCTCATGACGAATTTTTACGTGATTGACAGAGCCATGAGTGAGCACATATAGCCCATTTTTTACGTACGTGGTCACTCGTAGGTTTTGTAAGTGACAGTAGAAATGCCCCTTTAATGTAAAAGACATTCTACATTACGCTTACATTATATATCTATATATATACCACCCTGCTTCACGAATATTCTCAGTCCTCATTTTCCATGAAATTGGGGTGGGGGCCTAGCTCAGTGGTAGCGCACTGGGCTTCCAACCACTGGGTCCCGGGTTCAATTCCCGGTCGAGCCTAAGTTGGATGGCTGTTTCATCCTTCGTCTCATTGCCATGGTCCCTACCTGTCCTAATTAGCCCATCAGGTGCAGAAATACAGGACATTAAGCCCTAATCCACCACCACCACATTCCATGAAATTCATGCATATGAAACAAGAAATCGTAATAATTTTGTACTACATAGAGTAAAAGATGAATCCTCTAAAAAGAGTCTAAGATATCAGCTTCCTGCCTAGATTCTCTTGGTATGTCAAAAAAAATATTGATAGACAGGTACAGTGCAACTCTCCCGTGCCCCTCCCCCCTCACAAATTCACTCTGCCCTTGATATGAAGTTTAAAAAACTCTTGATTTGTTGGGTAAACAACCTGGGCTGTGAGACTGAAAGCCTGTACAGACCTTTGATTACTGTTACTATTTCCTAGAGCTTATGTGACCAATTATGATAATATTCTTGTTATTACAGGTGGCCCATGTGACAGCGACACTGCAGTGTCTTAACATGGGTCTCCTGACCTGTATGTACATGCAATTGTATTCATATATGGTCAAATAAAACATTCTCTCTCTGTGTGTTCTAGCTCTCTCTTTTCTCTCTCTAAAAAAAGTCATTTTTGTATTTTGAACTGGTCTGATAGTATCCCATAGTTTCTTTATAGAGCCATTTGTGGTTCCTATGATTTCTGATATATTTACTTTCAGCTTGTTGACAAACTCTCTTCAATACATTTCTGTACATTGACCATATTCTTTTCTTTTCTTCTGTTGGATTCTTCAAATATTTCTTGTACATCTTTATATTATTCTTGCAGCTAATGCGAATTCCTTGTGTTATCCATTTGTTATCCTTAGCCCAGCTTCATTGTTGAATATTTTATCACGATGGTGATAGAGTTCTTGCTTTATTAGTCTCCTTCGTCCTAACTTCACTGCCCAAAAAACCATACAGTCCAACTAAAAAGCACGAAGTCCACATTCCAGCATGCTACACAAATTACGTCAGCATAGCTGAATATTATACTTTTTTTTTTGCTGCTAAATTTTGAACCTACTACTACTTACGGGCAGTTGCAATGTGAGGTCTAATATTCCAAATCGTATCAACATCGGTGGGATGTGGGCGATGCTGAAACGATGTTGTACTGACGACGGCTGATATAGAAACGACGCTGGCCAGATTTGGAATGCCATCTGGAAACCCTAGTTTTGCCAATATTAATCATTTCTCACAAGTCCTATGTCAGGGATTTCAAAATTCCAATGTTTACGGCTTGTGCATGTATTATTGTCTCGCACGTTACGATTACAGTCAATTTCATAGACTTGGAAACCATCTTCAGGCTATATCTTATCGACGTGGGATCTAAACTCCTGCTGATGTCATTTGAATCCAGGACTCCCATTGGTTAAGGCAATCCCTCAACTGATAAGATTCCTGGACTCGCATGACATCATCTGGTGTTCACTTCCAATTCTAAGAGATTGGTTTCCGAGTCTATGAACTTGGCTGTAAAAAAGTTCAGTATGAGTTCCAGCTTTATTATATAACCTAATTGCTGTGCAAACATGATAGGTCTAATGGTTAAGATGGCTGTATGACTCAATAGTGGGTCTTTGTGCATGGGTTCAAACTCCACCATTGCACTGCTACAAACAATATTTTATGTGCTAACCTGATCTAGTCTATTTTCTATTTATATTTATATTCTGTTTACAGGCGGAATCCTTCTGTATGGAAGTACTATTGCATTGCTCATCACCGTAGTGGCTGTGGCAATTCTGGGATTAATTGGCCTTTATTATTGCTACTTGGTAAAGGAAGGGCGGGCAGCAGTAAGTATAGTCTTTTTTTTAATTTATTTTTATTTTTTATTAGTATTATTTTATTTTATTAATTCTTTCTGGAGCTGTTATACACACCTATTATGCATAATCTCTCTCGCAACTGAGGATGCCATCATTATAGTGTGTATTCATATCTGTTAAATATTAAAAATTTCATATACAAATAAATTTCTCTTAAGTCTTGTTAAATTGCAGCTAGCTTGGCTTCATTATTGACAGTCGATTTATTGTGATAATTAAAAGTCTGCTAATGAAGGATTTTATTTGAAGTTTGCAGTATCTTATTGTTTTTTCAACAAATTACCAAACTATAGTTTGTAATGATTATAAAATATGTATGTAAAAAAGTAAATGTGAAAATGGCATGGCTTTCTAAATTGCAGTATTTCCTAATATTCATTGATCAATATTCAATTTTTTTTCAGCCTCCACCCTTAACTGCCACAAAAGGTATCGAATGAGAGGTCACGTGGTGATTGCAGCTGAATTGTGATTTCCAGGTTGCCAGGCAACGAGGTCTTTTAAATGTCTCATCCATGCAAAATACACCAGATGTTGCCACCATCGAATATATTAACACAAGAGGGAGCCACCTGCCAATATCTTGATAATTTTTAGAAGAAAAAAAAAAGAAGACCTCTACATCATTGTAGAAAAAATGGACATTCCTGTAGTCCATGTAATTTTAGGGACTTAGTGGCAGTTTATTGATTTGTAGCGATGACGCCTGATTTTTCAGCTAGTGAGCTTAGTTTAGGTTAGCCAGCGTTAGGTTAAATCCAGGGTTAGGATCAAGGCTAGTCTTAGCTAGAGTTAAATCTTGTAAGAATTTAAGAATAATTAGCAAGGAATCACTTACCAGTCTTCCAATATTTTTCAGCAGCAACTATATTCATAATTTCACCATGATGCCATTTATATAATCACATCAACATAAAAAATCTGCAGTGGCAAAACATTTGAATGCTTGTTTTTCTTTTATGTTCCCAGTGAATGATCTTATGGTACTCATAAGATCAATTTTTAGTGTATGTGAATGACCGATGTGAGAAAAAGTTTGAACGCGCTATACTAATGAAAGTATTTTTGTACACTGTAAAACATGCATTTACTGTAATCGCTACGCATGTTGTTGTAAAAGTTACATGAATATTTTTTACAGTGTCTGCTTGATATTCCTTTTGTTCGCTGTGATAACGAATTTGTAATAAAATTTCCAAATGCTAGTAAATTCATTTTGGTTTGGTTTCTATATCACTTTGAGAATATGTAAAGCATACTCCAGAAACACAGACAATGTCACTTTAATCACCCCATGGAATGGTGGTGAAAAAATAATAATTATATTTTGCACATAACATTTTATGTAATTTTACATGACCAAAAATTTGAATATGTATATTATATATAGATTTTATTGACATGTAAAATATCATAAATGATACATATGTCATTCAGTTAAAAGATGACATGAAAGAGACATTAATGTAAGTACAGAAAGCAATAAAATTTCAATAATCAAGGTTCCAGCCACCAAGTTAACTTATAATACGTGTTTAAAATCCACATACACAATAGAAAAAAATACAAGCCGCTAATAAAAACATTTCACTCTCAAAGTCCAAAACATGACAAGCACATCATAACTAATAAACTAATAAACTAAATTAATAACTGTGTGGATACAGGAGATGGTTTTCTCTACACATCAGCTTGAAGGAGAAACTTTCCTAAACTAATTAATAACTCAGGTTCCTTGTTTGTCATTATTGCTGTAAACTTAGTTATATCATCTAGAGACAAGAAGTTGTTAATAAATTTAGTTGCATTCAAAAAAAGGTTAACACGGTGTTGCTCATTACCAGGACAGACAATCAAACAGTGAATTTCGTCTTCTACAAAGTTTAACGTACACTTTTCACATATTCTATTTGGAGCAGGAATTATTGGTTTATGGTGTCGACCTGTTTCAATCTTCAGGCTATGTGAACTTGTCCTAAATCTAGCTATTTTAGTTAATACTTTGCGAATTTGTTGCAATTCAAGATAAGGTTCTATTCTACAATCAGTTTTAAATAGTTTATATGTCCTAAGTTTTGGTTGTTGTGAACTGTCATTTATTGCATTTATAAGTCGCTCATGTTCGGCTTCATAGAGTCTTAGTTTCACTGTGTTAGAGATATTATCAATGTCAAAGTTTCTGAGGTTACTAATATCATATTCAATGTTGCAGTTAGTTAATACATGACACACTTTACTGAACCAGTTATTTCCATTTACTGCATTCACATATCTATGCCTGAATTAGAAAATTTGCAACTTGCATATCTTAAAAACATATTAGGAGTTAGAAAACAAACACCATCTTTAGCAGTCTATGGTGAAACAGGTAGATTCCCATTGCATGTCAGACAGAAAATTAGAATGGTGAATTACTGGATAAGATTGGAAAGAGCACCTGATGACAGTTTACTTAAGAAATGTTTAATATATTATCCTAAAGCAATCAGGTGCAGTCCATACATAAATGGACAAGAACTCAAATCAATTTTCTTTTTACCTAAATCATTAAAGGTTGTTCAGCTTTTTTCACCACTATATCATTCAAGTGAGTTTCTTGGCTTCTAAAAGTTATTACAAAATTAAGAAATATATCCCTAGGTGGAGCTAATGCATGAGTTGCAGACTGCCATCTTGTGTCTGACTAAACTGAAGTCTTTTGTGGGGCCATGCTACACAATGTATTGACGTGATCCAGGGTAACTTCGCCAATTATTTTGTTAAATAAATATGTTATGATTGTGAGTTCCAATAAGCTGAACGAAGTAAAGAGGCTCTCCTCAGAAACGGGCGCTAGAAGTGATAGAAGACCCATCTCCAGGCTTCTATTCCCACCTCTTCACAGTTCCCAGGAAATCAGGAGCTTTCCGTCCGGTCATAGACCTAAAATCTCTAAACAAGTTGATTGTATGTATATCTTCCCACATAAGGTCAATTTAGGTGACATGAAATGCATTAATATTTCTTCCTTTGTTTTGGTAGAGCCAATAATGTTTGCAAAAATGACCGGTTGGCGTACCGGTACTTACCTGACAATATCACATTAAACTATACAATTTATATATTATACATTATACTAATACAATTTCATAGATCACATGGAAATAAAATTCACAGGACGTCATTTGAATCTAGGACTCCCATTGGTTAAAGTAGTCCCTCAGCCAATTGGAGTCCTGGATTCATATGACATCCTCTGGAGTTTTAGTTCGCAAGTCGATGAAATTGGCTGTAATACATGTATGGCAAACATTCAAGCAGTATCAAAATTGACTGCATCACAGAAAATCACCCTCAGTTATCATAGCTCAGTCTGAGTGTTGATTGAAAGTCAAACTGATTATGGTGTAAAAGCAAAGAATTTTTTTTTTCTCGACTAAGGTGAAAATAAACTTATCACAACACAAATGCAAATGACAAATGACCTTATTTGGGCTAATTATTCTCATGTTGCCCTTAATTGTGTCTGTGTGCTGCCGATCTCAATTCTTGCAAAAACTCAGGTTTTGAAAGCGGAGTCAAATGTAATAATTAATCTCAGGAGATATGCATCAATTTATCTTGCGATTTCAGGTTGAATCAGTAAAAACCATATTAGCCACATCAAATTCAAGGTTAACCAATTATTTTATGATGAAATGATTATGATGAAAATAGACAAAATGTAAAGAAAATATAGAATACCAAATTCCTTAGAATGCCTGGTATATAACTTGTTACACAGTGAGTTGGGCAAGCACTGAAAATAATGAAATAAAGTGCTCATGTAATGTAGATCATTGCTTTGTTTTGTTTGAAAACAGTGAAACAACTGTCCTAAAGCCATGCAATTTTCTCAACCAGTCAATTGGTTTGACCAACACAGGGATTATCCTAAAAATGTTGATTACTGTGTTTTATGATTGGCTGGTGATATTCAATGGAATTTTACTTCTTGAACCTACTAACAATAAATGAACATTTTTCATTGTTTGTCACTTCTCTGCTAGGCGCTATCCTTGTATAGTGACACTGAAGACCAGGATTCAAACGCAGAACACGAAGGACAGAATGAGGCAAAAATATATTACTAGGTTAATATGCCATTTTATCATCATATCTGCCAATATATACTATATGTTGTCATATTTTTTGTGACGCAATATTGATTCTGATTGAGTAAATGCATGGAGTCATAAGTGCTTATGACTCCATGGATAAACTACCCAGTTTCCTATCCTGTGCTTATGACTCCATGGTAAATGCAACAGATTTAGGCATGATTCACCACCTCAGAACAAATCAGTGCCAATGACAGAAAATAACTGAGTAGGCGAGGGTGTCACCTTGGATATAACTTGTGAGGTCATTCGACACTGTGCTAGGTATGTCATAGCAATTAATAAACACTGTTACGGGCGTAACGTAACCATCATACTGACTGGGGAACTTGGGGCTAGGCATAACTGGAGTGTGCATTGCTCAGAGGCCTGTGGTTTTGAGGTCTTCGCCCACAGTGTTACCTTGAACTAGCTGTTACCACCCTCTAGGGGGCCTTGTATTTTCAATGGCCAATGACAGAAATGGATGCCAGTTTTATGATCATGTAATGATTTTTTTAAGTACTCGGATAGCATTCCAAATCGAACCATGGAGACTCTACTCTTGTCTCCATGATCGAACTAACGTTGGCGCGATGTTGGCGATGTTGAAGTGATGTTGTACCGATGTTGGCCTATATACACTGATATAGAAACGACGTTGTACCGATGTTGGCCTATATACACTGATATAGAAACGACGTTAGACCGATGTTGGCCTATATACACTGATATAGAAACGACGTTAGACCGATGTTGGCCTATATACACTGATATAGAAACGACGTTGTACCGATGTTGGCCTATGTACACTGATATAGAAACGACGTTAGACCGATGTTGGCCTATATACACTGATATAGAAACGACGTTAGACCGATGTTGGCCTATATACACTGATATAGAAACGACGTTGTACCGATGTTGGCCTATATACACTGATATAGAAACGACGTTAGACCGATGTTGGCCTATATACACTGATATAGAAACGACGTTAGACCGATGTTGGCCTATATACACTGATATAGAAACGACGTTAGACCGATGTTGGCCTATATACACTGATAGAAACAACGTTGTACCGATGTTGGCCTATATACACTGATATAGAAACGACGTTAGACCGATGTTGGCCTATATACACTGATATAGAAACGACGTTGTACCGATGTTGGCCTATATACACTGATATAGAAACGACGTTAGACCGATGTTGGCCTATACACTGATATAGAAACGACGTTAGACCGATGTTGGCCTATATACACTGATATAGAAACGACGTTAGACCGATGTTGGCCTATATACACTGATATAGAAACGACGTTAGACCGATGTTGGCCTATATACACTGATAGAAACAACGTTGTACCGATGTTGGCCTATATACACTGATATAGAAACGACGTTAGACCGATGTTGGCCTATATACACTGATATAGAAACGACGTTGTACCGATGTTGGCCTATATACACTGATATAGAAACGACGTTAGACCGATGTTGGCCTATACACTGATATAGAAACGACGTTAGACCGATGTTGGCCTATATACACTGATATAGAAACGACGTTAGACCGATGTTGGCCTATATACACTGATATAGAAACGACGTTAGACCGATGTTGGCCTATATACACTGATATAGAAACGACGTTAGACCGATGTTGGCCTATATACACTGATATAGAAACGACGTTAGACCGATGTTGGCCTATATACACTGATATAGAAATGACGCTGGCCCGATTTGGAATGCTACCTAGGTATATGACATTGTCATATAGTATTTGAGCTATCCAATGCATTAGATAAATATGATCATCAAATGAAATCATAAATGCCTATATGCCTAAATTTATACGTCCATGAAAATTAAGTGAAAAAAAAGCAAAGAAAAAAAGCAGTCTTAGAAGTCTTCTGTGGCGTTGTCCGAATATATTTTGATCTAAATATTCCTAGTTTTGATAATGTTTTGTCTTCTGAACCGTAATTTTTTGTATGCATGCATGTATATAAAATACCTTATGTTCATGGTGTCCATGCAAATAAAACCACCACACATTGTGGGATAATTGAAATTCTTGTCATGTCATCATTATGTCTGCCTCTCACAGGTGGTTATTTAAACTGAATGGCTTCAAACACTAATGCAAACACAAATAAAAAATCTTGTCTTAAATTAGATAAAAGATAACATTAGAGGTTTGGTTAGAAATAAATCTTTTTCTTTAGCAATCTATTTTTAGTAACACGTCACTCAGACCCTCACTTATTGCTGCCAACTACGATTTTGAGCAAAACTGAGTTTTTGGCAGGGTCTGAAGTTTCTTTTTTGCTACTTTGTTATTATATAGATATTTCATAATTTAAGGTTGAAATTGCAGTATCTGCAAACCGATTAGTTTCTGCAGATACTGCGTTCTTCCTACATATCTCAAAATAAGGCTTCAGTTACCACGTCATAAAAACTGCCTCGGCCCCCCCCCCTAGAATTTTTCTCAGGCTACGGCCTTGCAATAGAATTATTCTCATTCTATAAAAATTTCTTCTAACAAACTTCATAATATTATGAAAAACTTGTCAACAAGTAAGGACACGGAATATTTATTGAAATGTCAAAACTTTACACACCCTATCTCATCGGAATAGCCTTGGAAGTGTAAACTTTTGACACTTTCATGACCACCCCCACACATTAAATGGGAATACTGCCAAATAAATTGATTCCCAGACAGCATTCTAAATCGCTTCGATGTCGGCACGATGTCGGCGATGTCAAAACGATATTGTTACGACGATGGTCGATGTAGAAACGATGTCTGGCCCGATATGGAATAGCGCTATCTGGGCTGTTCCTGGCTGCTACAGAAGTTAATACATCCTGGAAGCTGGCGCCATATTGAGAAAAATACTTCTTGTTTTGCTGAATGTAATGGCAAAAAACTGAGGTGTTCGAATTTTTGGGTTCGACTGTATTATCCACCTGATTGAACTAATTATATAATTCAGACTAATGCCGAAAGACACATTCTATTTCAGTGGACTCATTAGTCTTGCAATACGAAACGGCGATAATAATTTCATCATGGGATCTGACATACGAGAAACTCCGGTTTGTACAAATATCAATATAAATACCTGCCTTGGAAACATATGCAAATATCATATAATATATATATTTATACATATAATGTTTTATCGACGTTTTCGAATCATGGTAAGATACATTCTTCATATACAATAAACAAATACAAATACTATAAATTCAACGACTATAATTTTAACAAAAAATTCAATTTCAAGTATGAGAACAAGCACAATTAAATGGATAATTAATTGAATAATTAACTATGTAATTAAGTGATAGATTCTGGTCCCAGTCAATCGAGGTATATACTGAAACACAATACTCGTTGCGAACAGGAGAAGGTCAGTTTAAAAATAATAGCATAACATATAAAATAAAATAGTATATATTATACATGATCAGAAAATTGATGAATGGTGAAGATAAATCTCAAAACTATATACAAACAATGAATACACAAAATGTCACAATGAACTGTTCCAGAGTTTTAGACAGCTTATGCTATTCATATCTTAACATTTAAAAGTCTTTTTCACAGTGAAATCTGAGGTCGTTTATAAGGCAGGAGGTCCTGAACCTGACGTAAAGTTAAGAAAAGTGAAAAAATGGGGTTTGGGTCGTGGGGTGCGGTGAATTTATTCAGGTAAGTTATTATCTTAAGTTGCTGTATTCAGTATAAGGCAGATTCTGCATTCTTTCCATGTACCATAGCCCGAACTCAGTACCATTTACAAAGAAGGCTGCAGTAACTGCATATAATTTTCAAAAACAGGTTGAAATATAATTTTTTGTACATTTTCTTACACATATTCGCATAATTTAAATGTGAATTAGACTCAATCCCTAAATACAACTGGCAAACAATTTCAAGGTCAATTACTGAAAAATGCGCGTTTAGCAGATTTCTTTATTCAAATATATTTGACATGGATTGCCTCATCAGCACAGCTGTTCTGCAGATGTTCCATTAAAACAATATATCAATCAGTACAATATAGTATAAACAAGTTTTAAACAAAAGGCATACATAAAAATAACTATAGAAAAGTAAAATCCTAAAATAATTAAACTAAAATGTGACATTTCAAGGCATATTAAAATCATTCAAATTATTTACATCCTGCAACAAATTCCATAATATAGCATCAAAATATCCAAAAGACCTCTTGGCAAACTGACTAGATACACGTGGCACATATAACTTCATGGGGTGGCTCTGGTATTGATAACATTGATATCACAATTCATTAAAATATTGTCAAATAGACTACCTTTGCTTTGCAAACAAAAGTTACAACTTTTTTTATATTCTTTTTTTACAGTACAAGACTTTGTCACTGTATACGTGAAATAACTTCAGGTCATAAACAGGTATTTTCCATTCATTTTCAATAAAAAATTTTTTCAACAATTACTTGCATTAGGTACTCAGTATTTTAGTGTATTGCATATCATACGATGTCATTTATTGTCATCATACATTCTTGAGATTACTATACATGATGACGTAATTATGTCATACAAGCATACCATTACCAATTTACCATAACAACAAAATTTGCATACAATGGTGTCACCTCCGCATGTAGGCTGTGCATAATAAACAGTATCTACATTACAATATCCATGGCCAATTCTTAGATATATATATTATATGCTATGAATTACCCCCATTGCAGGGATATAGGCCAGGGCTGCCTGTAAGACAGATAGGGTTACATATATAGAACAGGGCGGAGGGGTGTACCCCTCAGTTTCGACCAAGCAGCATTGGATAAAGGAGTGGAACTCACTCAGCTAATTACCATGGCATTTTCTACAGTTTTGAGTATATCGACCCTGTGCCTGGCCTGTGTTTTGGTTGCAAGTGGTAAGTAATTTTGTTTACTTCTTGTAAATGATGTGTTGTGTGTTTAATGATGTTTACGTTGCATCAATAAGCTGCTGCTGCTGCTGCTGGGGCTACTGCTGCAGCAGCAACAGGGCAGCTGCTTCAGGTATACCCCTGCAGGATGCTCTAGCTCACCCTCTGTAAGATGCTCCTAAGTTTTAAATAGAAAAGGGTGTAGCCACTGCAGCATACCTGGGGTGCCACAAGGATCAAGACAAGTGCATGTGTAACTCTGTGTAAGAGTAACAATGTCAGAGTGAAGTGGAAATATAATATTAAACACAATTACCCTCCCATTTATGCCTATTATCACATGATTACATAGTTGGTAAACAAACTACAATATCTAATCTCCCAGGTAGTGTCTTCTGTTTGGTCCATATTGCACTGTCTGTTGTATACAGCCCATTTACACAAATCTTTTCACCTTCTATTCATATATTATATACTCCCTATGAAGACATATACTATTACATAACGTAAATGTCAGCTATACTCAAATACTCCACTGTATGATTCACCAAATTATAGGCATTTTTCCTACTTTTGAATGTAGCATGATAGCCTGATGCGGTATATACAATGGTTTTGGACACTATTGTGTATATATCATGTTTGATGATACTATTACAGTTTTTTCTCCTTTCATTGTTATTTCTGTATGTAATGATGCATGACCTGGGGTAAATTTGATATACATGTAAAATTCTCTTTTTTTTTTGGTCTTTGAATTATACTAGAAACAAGATTATATTGTTACGTTATATTAGTTTGTCCAATTTGTACACATTTCGCTAATTTATACTATAATCCTGTCTACAATCAACTTTTTTCTCTCTTTTCTTCTTTCTTTTTCATTTAGCATTTTTTTGTTCTTTTTTTTCTTCATTGCGCACCTTTTTCTTGTATTTTTCACATTCCTTCCTTCCTTTCTTCCTTCCTTCCTTCCTTCCTTCCTTCCTTCCTTCCTTCCTTCCTTCCTTCCTTCCCCTTCAATTCTTTCTTTCCTTCCTACATGTTATTTTCCTTCAGCCTCATCTTTTGCTCATATTTAATCTCTGATATGGTTGCCATAGCAATTGTATTAAATTAAAATGACACAATTAACTGGTTTAGTTTAAATTTAAATTGCGGGTTATCATGGTTATATATATAAATATATGATTATTTTTTGTATATATTATATGGGACACTCAAACCAAGAAACAGAATTGTGAAAAATGCCACATATCTAAGACTTTATCAAAAACACATGTAGGTCTATCCACCTGAACATGTTAATATCCATACAGCCATGATGTGGGTAGAAGGGTGGGGTTAGCACGATACCCACACATCATAATCACCCCCCACCCCCCATCCCACACCCCACGGAGACACACTCACCCTCTCCACGTGAGATATGCCTGAAGCGAGACATATTTAAATATTCCTAGCCTGAAGCATGCTATCCCATGTAGAATATCACGCATTGTATGCCCCCTGCCAGTTTAGTGTTAGATGGATATGCCATATATTTAGGCCAGTGCTGTGACATGTTTGATACATCTCCATTAAATGTGTATAATAAATATCGATGATATCCAGAATAGACTTTTTGTGATTTTTGATCTCAAATAAAACAAATTGAAGTAACTTATTTGCTTAGTTAAGCTATACTGTATAACTGAGAAAATGTCTACAAGATACTGGCAATTAAGCATGGCCTAAAACGAAGCGATAAGAGTCTTTTCACTGAACAGCCCTGAATTCAGCAGGACATAAGTCTTTCCTCTCCTCTTATTACTTATTTTGCTTTTCAGACATAGTAGGTCATACTAAACTGATTCCATAAATATAAATTTCTCAGAAAAATAACAAACATCAACTAAATGATAAAGTGTCAAATCTACATTAAAATGCACTTAAATACTGCTGCTAGGATGTACTTTACTTCAGCCAATCAGAGCCAAGGGCGGGAATTTTTTCAGCCAATAGAATTGCAGTATTCGTTTGTAGCCACCTGGTAGAAATACAGAGAATCTTCCGTGAAAATCCACTATTAAGCTGACAATATTTCCAGTTATTAGACTAAGTATTGTATTTATTTTCTAGTATGACTACAATTAATCTAATTCCTAATTCTTAGTAGTTTATTTCAATTAATTGTGAGGTTGACCTTAACTTATGTTCAATACAATTGGATGTGCCTTGTACTCGGTGTGTATGCTGAGGCAAGTAAATGTGTAACGTGGTGTGGACTCCAAGCAGCCTTATCATCTCATCATTACATCAACCTGCAGCTGGTTATGTAAGCTGCCTAAGTCTTAGACTAGTAGGGTCGAGATATTGACATTTCAAGTCAATACATACAAATAACACAGTTAAATCGAAATCAATGTATTGTATTTTTAATTAATTTGCTTATTTTCATCTATGCTTATTTCAGCAGCCAATGTTCCAGTATTTCTCTCCGTGGATAAGACGGACGTTCCTCTGGGGCAAGAATTCAACCTGACATGTCAATTTCCAGTAAGATATATTGATGTATTTCCTTCTGAAAATGCTTTGGATCAGTGGTTAGCTTTGGTTAAAATTATATTATTGCCCAGTGCATATTTTAAGTTAACAGGGTGCAGTCAAACAACTTGCACCAGCAGCTACTGCCTCTTTTGTCATTATCTCAATTAACAGTCTTCACATGCAGCTGTAACCATAAAAATATGTATGCATTACTTTTTGTTTACTTGTTCGTGTATACAAAAGGACAATAAAGAGATTCTGATTCTGATTCATACGAAAGTAATAGTAGTCCTAAGTTATCTTTATGAATATATTTTCTTGTTTCCTAAAGAATGGATAATATGATCTAAATATAGCACATGCACACTTATCACACCTTCAGGTCATTTTCACCTCGGCCTTTACAATACAAGCATTAGATTATGTCACTGATCATACAGATGTGTTACAGGCACCTGTCTTGACCTTTGCCCCCACAAATAGGGCAAATAGATTCATGTTTAATAAGTAGGGAGAGCATTGACATCTTTGAGAAGGAGAGTGCCATTTTGGGTTCAGGTCAATTTACTATCTTTTCTGACAGATTACAACTGGCCCATCCTCTTAAATATTGTGTGCTAATTACCAGATTAGTTGGAGATTCATAGAGTCCCTATAGAATGCGATTATATTTCTTTGTTTTAATCTTATGATCTTGCTTGATCAAAACTGGAACCATCTTTCTTATCATCTAATACCATACTATCTGTACATGTATAAACACTGTGCAAGTATTGCACTTTCTGTGGCTTTAGAGTTGTATTAACGAAGAAATATCTTATTTGTAAACTTTTCCACAACACCAAGCAAGCAATCGGACCTCTGTGATATGTGTCACTCCCAGAACAAGCCCTGTGGCATGCTGCACCCTCTCAATAATTCAGATACTGATATTGTCTGATATTATAAGATCAAAAATATCACAATGACCTTCCCATTTTAAAAAGACTTCATCACTAAACATGATGCTTTTCAATAGAGCAGAAGGTTTGTGATGCATTTTGATGAAGGCTAGATATACCTGCTTGCTTATTTTAGTAATTTTTCCTTCGTTATGGCTGTAACAGTATAAATTATTACTCTAAATGGATATACCACAGCAGTTCAGCCTCCACAAAGCTTTTGGTTGCGTAATAGTGTATTTTCAATAAATGGGTCAATGGCAGCTAAGATTATTTAATGTGTCTGAATAATTTTTGGTTTGACTGTAATAATTGTTTCATATTTCAGCTTAATAAAACTAACTTCAAGGAAGCACAATTTTTGTATGACGGAAATGCCCTCTTCACTTTCACAACATCAACATCAGGAAAACAGGATGGAGTCACCGGTTACACAGGACATCTGGTTGAGAATGCATTTGACAATTCAACAGTTTCGGCAACCATAAAAGCCAGTTTGTGTGAAATCACAGCTAAGGACAGAAAGTATGAATGTAAGGTCACCAATGTGGATGATGAAACTGGCACAGATGAACAAGCTGTCAAAATTTCAGGTATATCAATTTGTTTGGTTTCTTATCTTTGAAATTGTTTGGTTGCAAAGTAAATAACGTGTCAACCTGTTATAAGAGTGACTGTGGGTGCATGGGTTCAAAGCCCACTCCCTGCACTGTTCATGAGCCACATCTCAGTCCCTGTCCCATCACATGGGATGTACTCATCATCATTTCATCCTTGGTAGTGACTGTGGGTGCATGGGTTCAAAGCCCACTCCCTGCACTGTTTATGAGCCACATCTCAGTCCCTTTCCCATCACATGGGATGTACTCATCATCATTTCATCCTTGGTAGTGACTGTGGGTGCATGGGTTCAAAGCCCACTCCCTGCACTGTTTATGAGCCACATCTCAGTCCCTGTCCCATCACATGGGATGTACTCATCATCATTTCATCCTTGGTAGTGACTGTGGGTGCATGGGTTCAAAGCCCACTCCCTGCACTGTTTATGAGCCACATCTCAGTCCCTTTCCCATCACATGGGATGTACTCACAATCATCTCATCTATGGTAGTGATTGTGGGTGCATGGGTTCAAATCCCACTCCCTGCACTGTTTATGAGCCACATCTCAGTCCCTTTCCCATCACATGGGATGTACTCACAATCATCTCATCTATGGTAGTGATTGTGGGTGCATGGGTTCAAATCCCACTCCCTGCACTGTTTATGAGCCACATCTCAGTCCCTTTCCCATCACATGGGATGTACTCATCATCATTTCATCCTTGGTAGTGACTGTGGGTGCATGGGTTCAAAGCCCACTCCCTGCACTGTTTATGAGCCACATCTCAGTCCCTTTCCCATCACATGGGATGTACTCATCATCATTTCATCCTTGGTAGTGACTGTGGGTGCATGGGTTCAAAGCCCACTCCCTGCACTGTTTATGAGCCACATCTCAGTCCCTTTCCCATCACATGGGATGTACTCATCATCATTTCATCCTTGGTAGTGACTGTGGGTGCATGGGTTCAAAGCCCACTCCCTGCACTGTTTATGAGCCACATCTCAGTCCCTGTCCCATCACATGGGATGTACTCATCATCATTTCATCCTTGGTAGTGACTGTGGGTGCATGGGTTCAAATCCCACTCCCTGCACTGTTTATGAGCCACATCTCAGTCCCTGTCCCATCACATGGGATGTACTCATCATCATTTCATCCTTGGTAGTGACTGTGGGTGCATGGGTTCAAAGCCCACTCCCTGCACTGTTTATGAGCCACATCTCAGTCCCTTTCCCATCACATGGGATGTACTCACAATCATCTCATCTATGGTAGTGATTGTGGGTGCATGGGTTCAAATCCCACTCCCTGCACTGTTTATGAGCCACATCTCAGTCCCCTTCCCATCACATGGGATGTACTCACAATCGTCTCATCTATGGTAGTGATTGTGGGTGCATGGGTTCAAATCCCGCTCCCTGCACTGTTTATGAGCCACATCTCAGTCCCTGTCCCATCACATGGGATGTACTCATCATCATTTCATCCTTGGTAGTGACTGTGGGTGCATGGGTTCAAAGCCCACTCCCTGCACTGTTTATGAGCCACATCTCAGTCCCTGTCCTATCACATGGGATGTACTCATCATCATCTCATCCATGGTAGTGACTGTGGGTGCCATTTGTAGTTAATGTCTCAGATTCGCATTTTTGACACTTATTTTTTTTTTATAAAAGTGAAAGCTTATAGAAAAATACAATTGTATATATTGATCAATTTATTATGTCTTTCTATGATCTTATAGATAATTCACTTTTTTTATTTCATCTTTTAACAGGGGATGCTTCATCAGAATCTTGCTCCACTGCCACCCCTCCTGCTGGTAAGTCATAATACTTTTGATGATCTAAAGCAAATTCTATATTGATATGGTTTTTCTCTCTTGTAGTACAAACAAATACATATATATCAGGGCTTCTGTGATCAATTATTAAGTTTTCATTCATCTGTTGGCGTTTCCTGAACAAATAATGCTTTATAAAAACAGTATTGTGTTATACACTTTGAAAATTCATCTTGACTGGGTACATATCAAGGTGGAGCAAAATTTTTAATTTGCAATAATAGCTAAATAAACTTTAACACATAATTCATTATCAGTAAATGACAATTCAGTTGGTTTGGAAAAAATCGTCGATTTTTGTTCCAGATGCCGCAGGTTCATCAAACGTAACCACTGCCGCCCCCTCGGGGAATAACAACGCAACTACTACTGAAAGCCCTGGTGGGTGAAATTTCATTAATTAATAAAAACAAGAAAAAAGATTGATTTAAGGAAAATGATGTGAAATAATTTAGTCCAAGCAGTCAGCTAAAAGATTAGGAGGTTCTTACATTAGAGGCGACTGGGTGGGTGGATTAGTGTTTTACGTCCTGTATTTCTGCACCTTTTGGGCTAATTAGGACAGGTAGGGACCATGGCAGGGAACATGGCAATGAGAAGAAGGATGAAACATCCAACATAGGCTCAACCGGGAATTGAACCCGTGACCCAGTGGTTTATAAGCCCAGCGCGCTACCACTGAGCTACCCAGATTGCATTCCAAATCGTTTCAATGTCGGCGCGATGTCAGAGATGTTAATACGATGTTGTAACAACAGTGGCCAATATAGAAACGATGCTGGGCCGATTTGGAATGCTATCTCGGTAGGCCCCACCCCATTAGAGGAGACTTATGTTTGATAAGTACAATTTGACTCATAATATGCCCCTCAGAAATGCTTATTAAATTTAATCCGCAATTAGAAATTTTGCAATAATCACTTTCTTTTTCAAGTATCATTATACAATTATTGTCAGTGGCTGTCTGTGGCTCTGGGTATATTACACCATGGAGTCTGTTATTCATTTATCTAATATATTTAATCAGCAACATAATATCAGTTAAACTGTTTTCAATGGTGCTGAAGTTAAAAAAACAAGGAATAATATTTACAATGTTATGGATCCATGATGACACCCATCAATGGAATTTACTGACTATGTGCAAAATGGGTATTCGGAGCAGCAAGATGTACTTGTACTAAGTGTCTATGCTGAGACATGTTAAATATCCCACCGATGGGGTAAATGTGTAAAAAAAAGTGTGTACTCCAAGCCTTATCATATCATCAATTATGTCTGCCTTAGCATAAACATAATAGCAAGTGGGCAAATTATTACTGGCGTTCCGAAACTTAGATCAACACATAACCAACCGGTTAGTAAATTTATCATTTACAGCTCACACAAATGTATTGCAAGTAATAAATAAAGTAAAGAAAAATAGAGCTATAATTTTTTCAGCAAACCTGACAACTGCGTTCACCATAATTGCTTGTTTGGCTGTTTACCAAAACTTTTTGCAAATTATTGTGAGTACACACATTGCAGTCACTATGGGTTAGATCACAGGTGTTGGCAAACATATATTACAGTGCCTAGTGATGACATCACTTATACTTTAACTAATACCAAGGCTTCTTTCTGCCTTAATTGGCTTCTCATCTCAAGAGGCAGCTATGTCATTTGCAACAGCCAATCAGAATGTAGCTGAATACATTAGGAAATGCCCTGAGCTTGGTGGCAGTTATTTTGCTAGTTTACCCAGATGACGGTCTAGTGGATATTTAAGCACGGTGAGATAGGCTGTGGAAGTAGGTAAATCACTACGCCCATGAAATAAAACTAAGCCGCAAACAAAATAGTTCTCTAAAATTTGTCCGGTACGAAGATGCATCGTCTTATTTGGTACAGGGACTTGATGTATTGTTATCTTAGGATTAATATAAACTGATCTACACTGTCAAATTGCTTGCTTTCCCACTGGGATTGTTGCTCCCCCGAATTCCCCAAGATCCTCTCCTGCGGAAAGGTGTGATCGAGGGTCTTGCGTCAAGACTGTAGTTTACCAGTTCGACTTAAATACAAGCAAATTTGCCTAATAGCATATAGGCTGGCTTATGGCATTGCATGCCTTACAGTGAAATTTCAGATTAATTAGATGTGAAGTAGGAGTATATGTCAACAAAGATTGCTCAATTAGGTCAATTAATTTGCTTAAGGGGGTTTGGAGATATTGGCCAATCAGGAAGCACTGTCACGTGTGTAATTGGTGAAATATGGAAATCAGCTGCCACTAGAGATGAGAATTGAATATTCCCAGTGAACAGACAAGGAATTCCCTGAAAATAAGTGATAAATGCCCATAAATAATGGAAGTTATCACATAGAGTAAATAGGAAAATTATTTTTGTTTATAACATTGCCTTTTATGAAGGTGTGACATTATGTTTTTGACTGAAACTGGCCGCATCCTTGACGTCAGTTGTGCAGGGGGAGTAAAAGCTGTTCTTGACAAAGTCAGTAGCCTTGGTCTTATTGTATGCTAACTTACTAGGTAGTTAGATAAAGTATATTCTATTCTATTCTATTCTATTCTTTATATTCCAGCATTCCTGTATATGCATGTATTTTGGTCAATATATTCCGCAGTTTAGCTTGAACATACCTTTACTTATATTCAGGTGTCTAATATTTTGGTAGCATCCCACAGCATACCACTCAGTTGCTAAAATTAGCATAATTCTTGCCAGATAAATTAAAACAACAAACACATGCTGTGAATACAGGAGAAAAACAATGCCACGCCCTCCTGTTTGGAATACACAAAAGAGAGATTTTCTGGTACCAAATGATAGCATTTCATCATTATATTAGCCCAAAGAATATTGCATCAAATGAACTTATTACAAGCACTTGTATATTTGATAATTGTGAAAGATTGATAGAAGTAACTTGACTAACATTGTATCAGATGAATCCAGCATGATTCAAAAGTTTCTGCTAGGTCACTGAAGTAATATTATCATGGTGTTTCCAAGTAAAACGTGAGATAGACATTTCGGAAACCAAAAGAACAACTTTTATAGTGACTGCCAGTACTCGACATACATTTTTCATGATTTTTATTATACTAGTTACTGTTAACATCAGTGCAGTAAAGTCATGAAATCCTCGATTGAAAGAACTTTGCCTTCGCACTGTTTGTCGTCACCTCACAGCCCAGCGACCTAATTATGTACATCCTATGCTAGTTTACCTAGTTAATCAAAACGATTGGGTAAACTATGTAGCCGATAGACTGAGTATAGACTTAGAAATCTTCTGTTAAAAATACAAGAGAAATTGGATTCATAGTTTTTGAGTTTAGAAAAATTGCCTGCTTGTTAGAACAAGAATTGCGTAAACTCAGCACATGCACATTTAATTATTCTGTAATTTGATTGTTAGACCTTTAATACCATAAGCCAGCCTATGGACTATAAGAGAAATTGATTAATTTACTTTTAGATGAGTAAACGAGCAAAACATGTACAAAATCAGGTCGCAGGCTGTGAGGTGACGACATACAGTATTTGACAGTGACTGAAAAGAATTTCAAACATTTTTTGGCGTGACAAAATAATCCTGACAGACAATACACAGATTATGACATAATCCTCACAGTGTTATGAATCCAGGCAATGTATAAATGAGCCCCACCCAATGTCAGCCATGCCTACACATCAACCCTGCTGTAGTCCTGTCATTGCATTGGGGTACAAGCTACACCCCCTTACCATACTTACCTTAGTATCTTAGCCTTGGGAGGGGGGGGGGGGCAGGGGGGAGTATCTGCTAAATTCCACATTTGTGATAAACAGGGGGCGGGGTGGGGTGGGGAAAGATTGGGGGACTTCACATGCAAGCATTTTGGGTGAAGGAGGGTGGGGGTTGTTTCAAGGCCAGTCCAGTAATATGGAGGATTTTTATAGTTCATAAATCATCGTATTATGACATTGCTAGTTTGGCCCAGTTTTTAATAGAAAGATATTCTAGATAGATATGAATTTATAACAATTTCGTCCTGACAGTTGCAAAAACACAGAAATAACATAAAACAGGCCACTCCAAAGCAGTGGCGAAATGGCATCTGAAGGGCACCAGTGAGACCCCTTCGTATTTCAAGTCAAGAAACAGCCAAAAGGGCACTTTAATACAAAGGACAAAAACGTTGGGGGAGAACGTGCTCCCAGTGGCCTTTTCCCCAGTTCTGAAGCCCCTGCCTCCAGATAAGATAAGGAGACTAAAAAAACATGACATTTGTGAACATTCATAAAAGCTGTTGCAACACCAAAATATGTTGCTGATAAAAGCCAGATCTGGATGCAATTGACATTCAGTACATCAAATTCAGTACAACTATTCATAACATCACTAAATAATAGAGGGCCCATGTATTCAGGGCAGGTAGATTGATGTACACATAGTATTTGTTGATAGTCAGAGATAATATTAGACAGACTGATTGATGATAGGGTAGACAGACAGACTGATAAGACAGACAACATAATAATCATATAGCCATCATTCCTAAACATACAAACAAATACATACACAAATAAAACAGTGGGGTTGACTCAGACAGACAAACGCACAAGTAAATAATCTAAGCATAGTGAGCATCATGGCTCATAGCCTATGGCTACAGTTTGGTGTATGATAAATGAGGGCATTTCCCTAGTATCAATTATAAAATACCATCAATTGTGGTTTGATATTTAGAGTTTTTGCTTGGACGAAACATGTATGTTTTTGCTCATAAGACATTACACATATATAGATTTTTATTGACAGCAAAATATCATATTTATACATGTGTCAGCATGACAAAATAATAAATGGCAAAAAAAAATATAATAGAAATACACGGATCAACAGTAAAAATAATTAAATAAGTAGAGCTATGTTATGACTAATACTAATCAACAGTACATAGTCTGTCTAACAAATTCTAAAGCACATATCAGACTTAATCACAAGTTCAGATCTTGACTTTTAATGAAGAGACAACATTTGCATTCTTGTGCAGTCTGAACTAAAAAAAAACACAAAAAAAACATTAAATGAAATGCCCAAGAAATTGCTGTAATCACAGCTCTAGGATGTTTAATATATTCATTAATTAACAGTGCATCAATTAAAGTCTAAGAAAGACTGAAGACTAATTAACACAATTGGCAAAAACCCAACTCTCCCATTATCGTAGTGGATCAAGTAAATCTTACAAAACCTTGGCACATGTTTACATCAAGGTTGTCCACATAACTGGAGGGAAGAGTTATGATAATTTTGCAGTCTGTGATATATATACACTGTTGCCTCCTTTCTAGACCACCTCAATATTAACACCATCTTAAATACATTCTAGTGGGGTATCTTCCATTGTACAATGTACATCACTGAAAATCTCTCTGACTTAGTTTATCCTGTTGGTCTTACACTTTGACTGACTTCATATATTTGGAAACTGGGCATTATAATTGTGTCTGCAATGACTGACTGATCCCCATAGTCATTTTGACTAATAAGTCAGTCAGATTTTCTAAATATACAATCAGTCAGCCTTTGTCAAACTCCTCTGTTTTATTAATCATATTGACTTTAAAAAATGAAATACAGGCGTTTGACAAAGGCTGACAAATTAAATAATAATAATAATAATTATATTTAGAAAATTTGAATAAATTGTTAGTCAAATGACTATATTGCCCAAAATGAATGTCATAACAATGACTAACCTGATTATTTAGACTAACCTGCCATTTTTCTTGACTAACTGTTAGTAAAAATTGTTAAGAGGTCATTGATTCTGTACATACAACGTCAAATTAAACAGGATCAGGGTTATCAAAAAAACATATTTCCAGTTATGGCAATCATTATTTATGAGCACCACTTCACTTTAAGTACCAGTTAAGTTGGCACTGATATTTATATGATGTTAGAAAAAACTGACCCTATGGCACAAGCTGTTTGACATAAATTGAGCCCTTACAGAAAAAGGCATGCAATAAAATCATTTGGAGTTCCATTTGATAGGTCCAATAAGTTGCAAAGAAATGTAAAATACAGAGGAGTCGTGTGCTTTAATTCTTTAAGTAGATTCGTTGAATATAATTGTACTTTTATAACATTGAAAAACAAGATTAAAGACATATTTTTTCAATTAAGAACAATTTGTAGAAACTGAAATTATTTAGATTAAAAACACTTATTTTAGGAGCCGCTGCAAATAAATTTTGTATATGCTATATTATCTTGTAAATGTGTACTTTTATGTTAGTTTTTTTTTTAATTTTTTGGCCAAATACACCCCAGGTGTCAGGCCATATTGTAACCCTACTGATTTCTCTTTTCATTTCTCTTCTAATTTTAATGGTTGTACTGACGGTTGCAATAAATACTTGAATTTTAAACACCAAACTACATATAAACAATATCCTATAGACAGGTCTTACTCAGATTACAACTTGGCCTTAACTTGAAGGTTGCTCTCTACTATAGGAGACTACCACCTACACTAATAGAGTCTAGCCTGCAGTCTATTTCAATATTGCACATTATATATATCCATATGTCAGCAGTACATTGAAGCCAGATGTCAAGTACTATATTTGTATTGGAGGCTTTCCAGTGGTGTTTTTGTTAACTAGTTCTACCTTCTTCTGAAATGATGAGCAGGGTTCTCATAAGTCAGGTGCAGCAGCTAAAATTAAGTCCTAGTTTACTCAGCTGTACATTTTTGTCTTTTGGTTAAAGAGTTAAGAAAGTTAAAGGTTTTTCGTAGTTATTTTTACTACTACTATGCAGAACAGACAATTCAAGGACTTTCATGAATGTTATTCTGAATGGAAGGAAGTTACAATAGTAAAAAAGGGCAGCTTGGAACGGAGGGAAAACTTATCTATCATTTGGCAGAGCTGCTTGAAAATTATCAATATCAAAATATAATCATAGTATTTGATATAGCAGACCTAGTTGCATCCATGCACTTTCCAATATACTCCCTAAATTTACACTAGGCACTCTGGTTTCCTTTATAATATTCAAAAGTAGAAAAAACAATTTGACTCAAAGTTGACCTTTCTAAGTGTCCATACTCTCAAAGAGGCACACGGAGGAGCGCTGAGTGAAATTATTACACGGTGTAAACCAAATTTGTACTCATTTCTGTATTGTACCCAGATAGCATTCCAAATTGGTTCAACGTCAACGCGATGTCAGTGATTTTAATCCAATCTTATAATGACAGTGGCCTATTATATGGAAACTCTGCTTGGTCGATTTGGAATGCCATCTGGGTATGATGTGATTAGGTTAGGAGTAATGGTTTTTATAAACATCATAGCACTTGGTTGGGAATTTAGATTTTAGATTTGGTCCATAATAAATTTATCTCATTAGGGAGTTGGCCTTTTAAATTAATCAAGGTTCTGAAGTTTCTTTGGAGGAAATAGATACATTTTAATGATGCCTGTGTGCTATGTGGGATTCGCAGAGGGTTTAGCTGCAGCGCAGCCTATTTTCCATTTATTTATTAAAGATTGTTTACCTGATGTTATATTCATTGTTTAGTCAAATAGTGAAGAATTAATGTTTTTTGAAATAGAGGAACTGAGGCATATAAATAGACAAATCTACCAATGAGTTTTTCACATATTCCTTTCTAATGTTTTATTTTCATTTTTACTTTTAGACGGGGATGGTTAATTTTTGAAAAATGCCCATTTTGAAATAATACACAGACTGACCAAGGTCTGGGCAACCTAGCTGGCCAGTAATTTATTAATACAGTATTTGGCCCATGTTTCTGGCCTCACTGAATGATTTCAGCCCAAGTGGGTGTCAGCCAGCAAATAGTTGGATTTAGAACAGCTAGCCCACATTTCCACTAACCACTGTGTAGGAATTTACAGGCAAAGTTAAGTAAACTTGCTGACTGGTGCCTGAGATATAGTCAGTGTAACCCACAATACAGAATATGAGTGGATTAACCTTTTTTGTAAGAAACTAAGGTTAACCCTGTACTTTTTGGATGGGGTTCAAAATCAGCAGTGTGGGTGTCATGATATAGGGCAACTGGAAGGTGGGGCAAACTTTGAAATGTTCATCTTAATTAGACAGAGCACACTTTGTGTATAGCCGTTCAGTACAGTATATAATGGGTGGAGTGCCCAGTGGTTAGCAAGGCATGGAGGTATGTGAACCTCCCATGTTAGTCTGAAGGTACATGAGTTCAATGCCCACCCAACCCCCCCCCCCCCCCCCCATTGTTTATGAGGCACATCTCAGTCCCTGTCCCATCACATGGCATTTACTCATCATCATCTCATCCACGGTACTGACTGTGGGTGCATGGGTTCAAAGCCAGCCACATCACAGTCCCTGCCCACATGGCATTTACTCATCATCATCTCATCCATAGTAGTGACTGTGGGTGCATAGCTTCAAAGCCCACTCTCCCTGCACTGTTTATGAGCCAAATCTCAATCCCTGTCCCATCACATGAGATGTACTCATCATCATCTCATCTATGGTAATGACTGTGTGTACATGGTTTCAAAGCCCACTCCCTGCACTGTTTATGAGCCAAATCTCAGTCCCTGTCCCATCAAATGGGAAGTACTCATCATCATCTCATCCATGGCAGTGACCGTGGGTGCATGGGTTCAAAGCTATCTTGGATCCCTGCACTGTTTATGAGCCACGTCTCTTACCTATTCATCACATGGGATGTACTCATCATCATCTCATCCATGGCATTGACTGTGGGTGCATGGGTTCAAAGCTAACTTGGATCCCGCACTGTTAATGAGCCACATCTCTTACCTATTCATCACTTCGGGTGCATGGGTTTATATCTCATTCCCTCCACCCATATGCCACAATCCCTTCCACATGGCACATGTATGTAAACAACATATATACTAATATGAGCGAAGCTCATCGGTGCCAATGGCACCAAGCGGAACTCATTTCCCGTAGAGAGTCCCAAAAAGAGGCTACACAGAAAGGCCGAACCGAAAGTTTCCCAAAATATCAAAATACATGTAATCCTATGACAAATGGTTTTAATATCGCCCTTTTGACTAATGGACCAGAACAAGATTACGTCATCAAGTCAAGTCATAACAATGTCGTCAGTTCAAAAGTAATGATCTCCATAATTCCGTATTGGGTACAGATCCAGCTTCAAACTTTGAGAAAACTTGTTTGCCTGACTGTAACAATTCTAATGGTGCCTAGAGATAGTAAGCAGGGGCGGATGCAGAAACTGGTGAAAAAGGGGGGGGGGGGGCGAGATAAGTGATTTGCGAGCGCCACTTGTTTTACATTTTCTCCCTTTCTTTTTTTCACAAAAGATTTTTCAAAAAGATTTGTTATATCATGGATTTACTAGACCATGGTTATATCTAGTGGGTTCCCCTTCAACATACATACCAGGGGCGCACGCCCTCCCCCCCCCCCCCCCTGGATCCGCCCCTTCTGGTATGTAACAAATCATCTTGATGACGCTTGCTACCCAATCAACATTTTCGGGATGACGTAATATCACACCAGGGTGAAGTGTAGACAGTGTAAGCGGCCCCCTGGTGTCTATCTTTGTATTGGGGCTGGATCACATAGTTGTAAAGCAATTTATCCTGTTTTTACCACCGAAAGTTTTATTATCTGAATACTATTGGTCATAAACAGCTTGAAAGACCTTGCTCTTGAGCTAGATAAAAAAGGCATACATATGATATCTCAGATATAGCATTCCAAATCGTTTCAACGTCAGTGCAATGTCGACGATGTGTTGTAGCGAAAGTGGCCTATATGGCCAATTCGGAATGCTTCCTGGGATATATATTTAAGCTTTGCTCGCTCCTGGACTTGGCAGCTACATATTATTACTCATCAAAGTCTCAATCACCATTATTTTGTTTGTTTTATCAATTATGTTGTCTATATATGAATAAATGCAGAACAGTGCACAAAGTTATTGTCTAAAGTGGGGAAGTTGCCAAGTTCAATGAGCACTGACTGTGCATCAAGCTAAGGTTTGAGGTTTCCTACAGAGATAGGTCTCCTCTACCGTGGCCCAGAAGTACAAAGTAGTGGCCAAAACAGAAATTACTTCCTGCACCCTATTTCATTGTTATTGCACACCAATTACAATCTGTTTGCTGCGCACTACAAAACGGTTGCTGCGCACTACAAAACGGTTGTTGTGCGCTAAAAAACGGTTGCTGCGCACTACAAAACGGTTGTTGTGCGCTAAAAAACGGTTGCTGCGCACTACAAAACGGTTGTTGTGCGCTAAAAAACGGTTGCTGCGCACTACAAAACGGTTGTTGTGCGCTAAAAAACGGTTGCTGCGCACTACAAAACGGTTGTTGTGCGCTAAAAAACGGTTGCTGCGCACTACAAAACGGTTGTTGTGCGCTAAAAAACGGTTGCTGCGCACTACAAAACGGTTGTTGTGCGCTAAAAAACGGTTGCTGCGCACTACAAAACGGTTGTTGTGCGCTAAAAAACGGTTGCTGCGCACTACAAAACGGTTGTTGCGCGCTTAAAAACGGTTGCTGCGCACTACAAAACGGTTGTTGCGCGCTTAAAAACGGTTGCTGCGCACTACAAAACGGTTGTTGCGCGCTTAAAAACGGTTGCTGCGCACTACAAAACGGTTGTTGCGCGCTTAAAAACGGTTGCTGCGCACTACAAAACGGTTGTTGCGCGCTTAAAAACGGTTGCTGCGCACTACAAAACGGTTGTTGCGCGCTTAAAAACGGTTGCTGCGCACTACAAAACGGTTGTTGCGCGCTTAAAAACGGTTGCTGCGCACTACAAAACGGTTGTTGCGCGCTTAAAAACGGTTGCTGCGCACTACAAAACGGTTGTTGTGCGCTACAAGCAGTGGCGTAGCCATGGGGGGGGGGGGGGCTGGGGGGTTTACAAGGTTTATCAATAATATACACCTATTTACAAATGTTGCTGGTTTATCACACAATACCAGCTTTTAAAGTCAGTAAGAATGCAAAACGACTAGATTATTTGATATGGACCCTTAAGGTCGTTTTGGCCATGACCAAATATACCTGCACAGAGTTTCAGAGGGCTGAAATACTAATTTTCTTTGGATATTCCAAGAAATATAATATATAGTTTAAATAACCTATACACTTTTTTTATCTTTACATTCTCTGCAAAATACTGGCATTTAAAGTTACTAGCATGTTTACAAACATGTTTCTCAGACTAAAATATGTTACCCTGGATAGTTGCAAAAATGGACTCAAATAACATTTTCACATTTATAAGTGCTGGAGAGCAATTTAATTTTAGCTCATTTTGGTATTTATCGGTAAAATTGGAATTAACCAACTACAAATGTTCTATCAATCACTATGTGGCCTAAAAAACTGAAACATTAGTGAAGTGATTTTACGCGCAACAACGATTTTTTTCCGTGCAACAACGATTATTTTCAGTGCAACAACGCGTTTTTCGTGCGCAGCAACGTTTTTCTACAGCACAACATTAATTTTCTACCGTGCAGCTTCACAACTACTTTGTACTTCTGGGCCACGGTACTCCTCAAAACATCTGAGTTTGATAATTCGTGATACGGCTGATGCACTGTGCTCATACCATTTGGGCAGCATTGGAACACTTGGTCGCGTAAATTGACTTAATTCTAATTATTCACAATTAAGCAAAGTATTGCTTAGGAGAAAAAAGTACAGGGGGCACTATAACTGTAAAAAGACAATAAGATGACGCCACTACACCATTATTGCATGGATGACGTCACACTTTACATGACGTCATCAAACAATAATGATCTGCTATGGTGAGAGTTACCTCTTGTGATACTTTTTCTCCCCATTAATTAATGCACCAAGTTATCATACACTGTATAGTGTATATACTAAAAACAGTATATTATGGAATATTACCGATTAAAATTCATTCCTTTTTTTTTTGTTAATTCCAGATAATATCGGACTGTATGGAAGCGCCATTGCTTTGATCATCATTCTCGTCTTCATCGCTCTATTGGGATTGGTTGGACTTTGGTATTTGTATCTGGTCAAGCAAGGAAGAGCAAATGAGAATATCAAATAACCAAGGTAACATGCTTGATAAACTTGACAATGGTTGATGGCGAAACTGTGAGTGGGAGCAACTTGTTGTTTCTCGAAAGACAGAAAAAACAGGAACAAATTCTTTCAGCCTAGGTTGAGTGCTCTATACAAGCCATAATGGGCTTAAGAGACAATTTATTTGATGAATTATTCGATTTTAATCAAAAAATGGAACTTTTTAACTTTTCTTTGTACAAAATAATTTCTGCATTTATGTTTAATTAATTTTTGATTGCATTTGATTCTTGGAATTGCTATGCCACAATGTGTATGAAATAAATATCTATATATATTAAAACTGGTCTGAAAGCAGACCCTCAGGCCGACTTCGAAGGAGAAAGGTCTGACTGGAATGAACACACAGTCATAAGCACTGAAAGTGGGCCAATCACTCGCTTCACAATTTTTTATCGTTCCCTCATGATGCTTTTCATGTTCCCTCGTAATCATATCACGATCATCGCGTTCCCTTGCGAAAAACGCATTTCCTCACAGTAAACCTGTTCTCTCGCTAAACTATTGGGAGGGAACGCTTAATATTGCAAGAAAAAGCAAAGCTTCACGAGGGAATGTGCTACTTTACTAGGGAACGCAATCATCACCAGAAATTGCCATCTTCACAAGGGAATACGTTTTCTTCATGAGGGAACACATATTCCCTTGTCAATAGTATGCATTATTTTGAGGTAATGCTAAAAATTGTGAGGGAACGCAAAATATTTTTCCCATTTTATCTATTTTTCATGACCGCTCAGGAGCTCGGTGGAATTCTTAATTATGCTTAATACAAACTTCTCTATGCAGTCAAATCCCTTGCTCCTCCACCAGAATGGTTACTCCTTTCGGTCAGACCCTCCTCCTGCAGAGTCGGCCTGAGGGCCTGACATTCATACTGTTCAAACAATACTGTTCTATTATACTATCTGGCAATTATCGGCCTAAATGACAAGAGTAACCCAGATAGCAATCACATTGTTTTGGCGTCGGCCCTGTGTGGGCAACGTCAAAACGATGTTGAAATGACGCGGGCCCGATTTGGAATGCTATCCGAAGATGTTGATTTTCAAATCAAGAAGAATCATTTGACTTGACAATGTGTGAATTAATTTTTGTTTTCACGTTTGTCTTTTCAGCTTTAGAACTGAAAGAAGATGAAATGAAGAATGCAAGATGGAAGCATAAGATGTAGTAGCAAGTGTAGAGTAATGCAGCATAAAGTGTAGAATAGTGTATAATTATGTAAATTAATGTAATGTAGATAAAATCTGGAAACTTCTAGGCTTGATACTGGCATTATGTGAATGAACCAAAATGGATGAATGAATTAATCCATTATGAATGATATATTGATATAATCATGAATGAATTAGTCCATCATCCACCTTGCCAAATGCTAAGTTTTTGTAGATTTGATTAACTGTACAATGTGTGAAAAAATGTGAATGAATCCCCTTGTTTATATTCATATTTTTTTAATTCAATTATTTTTTATTAGTAGTATTCTTTATTTATTTTGCCTTATTTTTACCTCTTTTGTGAGAATGATGTGCGATCGATTGCTCTGCTGTGATAAATTCATCATTTGATAATTTTGTAATTTATGCTTAATTTTTCCCAAGTTTGCTGTTTTCAATAAAAAAGAAAAACCTCAAAATTATTGTGTTTTTACTGATTGTTTTGGTATGTATCAGTCTTTGAAATGTTATGACATGATAGTACGTGGCAGTCTTCTGGTATTTAAAAAAATATATATTTTAATATTTAGGCTAGGCATTTTTATGTGGGCCAGACATAAAAAGTACAATAAAAACGAATGTATCAAATAAAGAAAAGCAGTTGTTATTGGCATCAAAACAGCCCATACATATGGCTCTGACTAGGTCTTTTACAAGATATGGGAGTTTGCACAAGAAAAGACAGTTAATTTTTTATTTTGATTAATTTTTAGAAATTAAAAAAATACTCTTTTTATACTGTCACCGAATATGAGATAACGCATGAATTTGAAGTAAGCTTTAGTAAAACAATTAATTAAACTAATTTAAGTAAAAGAGAGACATTAAAGGTGCACTGTCTGTCAAATGTGCACATTAAAATAATGATATAAATCAATACTGCCTTCTTGTCTCATGATATTTTTCACCATAACATTCCCCTTTTTAGCACAACAATTTAGTTTTAGTTTACAACAAATAATATAAATATTAGTTTTTCATGCCATCAAAAACTCAATATGTAAACAAAACCAGTGATGACGTCACAATAAATGTAGCCCTGAAGACCCCTGTGTGTTAGCACAGGGGTCATGAGTCATCCCATTGACAAACCTTGAGATTTTGACTTACCTTCAGGAGATTTTATCTCACAGTAAATTGTGTGCGTTTGGAGCAGTGAAAGTCTGTATGATCATTCCTTGGAAGATTTAGTCTGTTAAGGCCAAAAAATGGCAATAAATATATATTTATATCGTTACACACTGGAGAATGTAAAACTTTCCCAGATTAAACCTCAGGAGATTAGCTTTAAAAAAATCCTAAGCTCCAAAAAGATATGCATGGGGAACACTTTGAAAAATCGGTTCCCATGGCAACAAGTAAGCCAATTCTGGTTTGGTTTTGAGACAGAGTAATGTTTATTTATTTATAAAACATATTCATACAGGGTGACAAGTTCAGACTATAAATCTGTTTTCAACATGGCCCTATATCATAATATAAATTTACAATAGTGTTAAAAATAAAAACAATTCATTAAAAGCTAAATACAGCACCCATATAAAAACTTTTGGCCTTCTATTAAAATCATCGATACCAGTACATTCTTTAACTACATCAGGTAAATCATTCCAGATCAATGGTCCCTTACATGTTATGACCAAATGTCTCGAAATGCATATATATAGAATTAAATTAATGGGTCAGGCTGTGTTCGGTTTCCATGGAAATGAATATCTGTATTCAAAAATTATAATTGTTTTGAAGAAACAATATATTAAATTCTACCAAGGCTAGTGTTTATCTGTGTTTTAAAATGTTTACTGAAAGCCTAGGATTTCACTCTTACAAATAACACCTCTGCAAACACAAGCATATTGTGACAATCTTATCACAACATTTGTATAATATTGTCACAGTATTGTAGATCACATTGACGCAGTATGAAAGTGTGGACCCTAGAAAAGTGTGCGGCAACATTTCGGATAATATTCCCAAAAACATTATGAATATATTGTTCGAACAATCAGATTATTTTTATATAAGTAATCCTTCCAATACAATATTGTGATAATATTTATACAGCATTGACATGTTTAACTAACATTTTGAGAGTATTGCAGATCATATTGTCACCACATTAAAGTGTCCACAGTGGAAACATTATTGCACATGTTTCCCTGAAACATAGCCAGAAGATACTCAAGTCATTGATATTATTGTATTGAACAAATACTGTGACTACTTGCAGAACATATTGTCACAAGATTGAAGTGTGGACCCTGAACCCTTTTAAGAAAATTTTTCCAAATATTAAGAACAAAGATTTTGACAATATTTTATAACATGATTTAGATTTAATATATAAAATATAACAGCAACATGTCTGGAATAAGGAGAGAAAATCTTTATTTTCAAATGAACATTCGATCAGTATCTGGCATTTATCAACTTCAATAAAACTGCAATTAGTTCTTTTAATACTGAATATATAAATGGCAATAGTTGGTGAGCAATCACAGTGATGTATCTCTCCACATCATGTCTTGTTGTCAGTCAGGCTCATGATTAGGTCCACTTCTACATCAGTATACACCTCTGAAAATTATAATTAAAAAAAAAAATTGAAACTCAGCATAAGCTATATATTATTACATTTGCATAACATCAGTGACTGTGTTGCCATCCATTTATGGTGTTGCAAATTCTTGAGGGGCTGACCGGGCAACAAACAAATTACATTTCGAAGGGAATTAATCTTCATTTGTTTGTACAATGACTTATCACTGACAACGCTACAAAAAATTATAAAAATACCAACCTATTTTTACAGATGTTCCTGGATTTTGTCGCTGAGACTTGAAAACTCTCCAAATCAAAATTGCAACTGGATGCATATAATCCCTAGATGGCGCTTGTAAATTCAAATTAATATTTTCATAATGTGAATAAAAACATCACAGCAATGTCTTTAATGATATTTTTAAAAATATTGCACAGACATCATTAGGACTAGCTGGTTTCACATGAAGCATACAATGCCATATGCTTGAATTACTAGAGAACTGCTATCGACTGATACGTACATACAATTTTGCGTGATGGCAATTCCATAAAAAAAATCCATAAAATGCATTCTGAATCAGTTTAGTTTGTCATAGTAACTGTTAACTTACGCAAACAATTTCTTTAAAATTTAACAATCTTTCTTTGAAACTAGTTTTTAGAGTAGTCTACAATCCTGGTGGTTTGAAAATGGGTTTTTTGGAAGGTTAAGAAACGGGTCTTTTATTATTTTGCAAACATCAATATATTTCCCTGAGTAAATATATATATATATATATATGTGAAATATGCCAGTCCAATGTGAAAGTTACATGTAGTGGAAAAAGCTTTGGAAATCTACCTGTCTCACTATATACAGCCAGAGTTCATGTTTGTTTCCTTACCCCTAACATATTCTTAAGATATAACAATGTATTTGACCTTAGCCTGCCTAGAAATTTTATTGTTGAAGCATGTTGTCTGACTGTTAAATGGCCTCGTGACTTTCAATTATTATTTTTCATAGATGAAATTAATATGGCAACTTCAAAACACATTTACCAGTTGAGCTAAAGAACATTGCTCCCTAGCCAAGTGCCAGCAGGCTGAGCAGGAAAGGCAGTTGTGTTGTGTACTGGGATTGCTTTGCTATAGATCGCCAGTGACCACCTGAGGTTTTGACCACCTCTCGTCAACAACCTCACTATATCGCTCCATAATTCTGCAACATATGTTGTGCACATGGCAAATGTATAACAACTATTCCTGTTGAGCTAAAGAGCATTATCTCTCACAGCCATTGCTAGTAGGTGAGGTAGTAGTTTACCAGAATCATAGTTATTTTTATCCTAGTTTTAAATATATTGATTTACATATATATAATTTTGGATAGTACTGAAATTGATTTTAACCTAATGTCTTTAATTGTCACCATATGTGTGTGGGCTTCGATGAAAGGCAAGGTGCCTAGAATTTAATATAATTTTATTGAATATTTATTGCTGGGCAGCCCTTCAGTAGCAGTGATATTATTACCTTAGAAGGGTTGCCGAGCTCTAAACCGTTTATTAAATATTTTTGAATTATTATTTGTTTATTCGTATTTGGAGCTGAATAAATAATCGAATCTGAATCTAAATTTACTATGATTTAACAAATGCAGCTTGCCACCAGTTAACAAAGTCACATGATTCTGAATAATATATGGAGTACGTACCAATGAACATCAGGGTAACGAAGGATGCCCTTATAATATGGACCCCTTTAGCAAGAAAGAAAATAATCTTGAATCCAATATTGCACTGTTGCACCATCTGGTGTATAATAGAGTGGAAAGCGAATTTGTAAGCTAACACTCTTTCCGGTAACGTGTATACAAGTTGTTGAATGTTGGTTAGACTATGAGAAATCTCAGCGTCACAAATTCTTCTTGGGTAACGTGACCTCTACGTACCTCCCACAAATCTTTGTTAAAAATCGGTGGCAACACACTCTTTTAGCATTAAAATAGTTGTACTTGCCAAATTAGCGCCATAACTTTCTAATTTAAAACCATTAAAACTGGTTTTTCTTAAATGCACAAGAGGGCGCCACTGACCATATAACAAAGACAAAGAAAAATAAGTATCAAGAACCCGCACTCTCTAGGTAGGACGCGCTATGCCTAAAGGGAAAAGGAGGCGCACTGTTAACCCAGCTGATTACGTCAAAAACAGAGAACAATCGGCGACTATTGAGTGACATCATACTGACCGATTATGACGTCATTTGACATGATAAGCCTACGTAACGTTCAGATCTAATGCTTGTAACATTGTGTAAATTGTGGTATATATGTTGCTACATTTGATCATTAAGGCACTGAAATTGGGGTAATGATAGATCTTATTTATTTTAAACATCAAATGAGGCGCAGACGTTTACTATGTAAAGTATAGCAAGTGGCGCTTCTTGGTAGTTGTTCTTTGACAAAGAATAAGTACCAAGAACACACGCTCTCGTAAGTAGGACGTGCTGTGCATACTGGAAAAAGGAGGCACATTGTTAACCGAGCTGATTACGTCATGAACAGAGAACAATCGTAAGTGACATCATACTGGTCGATGACGTCATTGGACATCGATCCTACATTCACATTGATCAGCTTTTGTTGACGTTGTAAATTTGATAATGTGCTTTATTCGCACACTAGGACATGAGCTGACAATAAAATAATGTGGAAACGACATTTTAATGTGCTGTGTACGTGAAATTGGCAAATCTACGCACTTGACTGAAAATTTCTAAATGAATTTTATTATCCACTAAAGACCTTAAAGAACTCCGGCGTGCTAATGCTGGGAAGGAGGCGCAGCATTTATCATGTGAAGTATAGGGAGTGGCACTTCTTGGTACTTATGCTCTGCACATAAGATGTAGCCACCAGTGCCCTAGTGGAAATTGTACAAAGCGTTTTCCCAGTGAGCAAGCAGGTCAACAGTGTTGACAGCATATGAACCAAGCTTTCCACTCCTTCTGTCTGGCAGATTACATATTATGATCAGTCTCTACTCGGGTGGAACAAATATAAGAAAATACTTCCTGCTATTCTATCATAAATTAATATGAGACAAGTCTTATTATCAATTTAATCGAGGTTAATATAGGTGAAGTGTAGCGCAAACCCACCTGGAAAGCCATGCTCTCCGAAATTAGCCTTGAAATTTTTTTTACTTTTTGATCACCCAAAATTCATGCTAAATCGGTTTAATTTTTGTTTTTCTACCTGTCTTTATTCAGTTTAGGCCTTAAATTAATAAAATGTAATAATTAATCTCATATCCAATGAGAATTCAGCTAATTCTTAACTTTTTAGCAAAGAACATAAGACCACCAGAAGCCATCTGGTGTTGCTCTCTGACAAAACCCTTGTGTTGATTTTGAGAAGTTCTACCTCAGTCTGCGAGACAGAATATGTGAGGATTCAAACGCTATATTGTAATTAAATCTTTACGATTAATGTAAAATTTTTATTTGGGTATAGTGCAGTATAGCAGACTCAAACAAATGCCCATATTTGGCGTCCATTAATATTAAAAAATATCACTTTTTTTTCCCAAAATTTGTTCAATCACAGAAGAGGAATAATATTTGCGTAGCACAGCAGGGGTTTGGGGGGCAGCAGCCCCCCGATAAAACAAAAAACAAAAAAAACGATGTCTTGAAAATGAAAAGAGCGGTCGTTTTTTGTGACGTCATTTATTGAATTCAGGGATATGACGTCATAGGCATGACAAAAAGTCTAGCTACATAAGGTCATAAATTTGGGTCCGCTATATTGTACTTTTTCCTTTCTATAAATGGTTCAGGCACTAACATATATTCATTTTGGCCGAAGTAACCAGTCACATAGCATCAATCCTTGAACTGATCTCGTTTAATTTTTTCATATTTTCAGTTTTACAGTATTCATTTACATCCGAGAAGTTATGAAAAAATACATACTGACTTCGATAATATTGAGAGTCTAGGGATCGGGATTGAATGCAAATCTGAAAATGTTGTGATTGGTGTAATATACAGGCCACCATCAGCTTATATTGCTTTAATGCTCACCATGACAAGGTTATTATTATGGGTGATCTAAATTGTTATTATAAGCTTGACAACAGTTTGGTATCCAATCTTGTTTACCATATTGAATCTATGTATGAAATGAAACAACTTGTTACTGAACCAACCAGGGTGACATTGAGTACTTCAACACTTTTAGATGTTATTTCAACAAACTTCCCTGATTCTCATGTTAAGACAGGAGTTTGAGTGTATCATTTTATGGTTTATACTGCACTTACTCATGCTAAATTCAGAAATTACAAATCATTTGACACCGAAAGCTTTTCTGAATGAACTCAGGTCTTCTGTGTAAATGGATGCAACCCATGGGTCACCAGTGATATAGTTCAAAGGGAATTTGTGAAAAAGCAAGCAATTAAGAAACAAAATTACAATGTTATTGAGGCAAAATAGGAAGATATATGTGTAACAGGGGTCAGCACTTACTTAGGTTAGCACCTATCGGTAAGAGGGCAGCACCTGATATCATGCTAGGTGGCGCTTGATCTTTATCAAGCTTGCCACATGCAACAAGATTAGCAACCAGAGCACATGTCAAATGCTCTGACCGTTCTTTTAATGAAACTATTATTATACTACTGCTCTAACCCAAGGTAAGCAAGCAGTTGATTACTTATTTAAGTTAGTTGTATCATATCTAGCATATTTGGCATATTTATTGCATTTGTAATATTTTGTAGTTATTCAAACATGGCTGAAGTTATTTATTGTGCAAGCTTTAATATTATAATAATAACTTGTAGGTTTGGACGGAATTAGAAGTTTTTACTGGAAATATTTGTATTTCATAAACCCTGATTATTGCCACTTTCAGGTACGCTATTCATAGCATTATTGTACGATAGACATTGATGCATATATTTATTTGTGTGAACTTTGAGACACGTTGGTTGTTATTTAATAATTAAAACTTTCTATTTTTAACCCAAGGGTCTCATCCTGGGGAATAAAAGATACGACCAAACAGCTGGACTTTTAGTGCTTCTTTAATGCACTGTTACATTTGGCGCAGTTGACAGGGTTTGGTCATAATCTACTCTACAGGATTTGGTCATAATCTACTCTACAGGATTTGGTCATAATCTACTCTACTCTCTGACCACGCTTCACTGAGTGATCTACCATGAACAACAAACAGCTCAGGTTTGGATATCAACTCCCAAGACAGTTAAGGTAACCTGTAACCTTAAGGAACTGTAAGCTAGATTCACTGCCTTAAGGCAACTATCTGGCCATCAATAAACCTTGACAGGGCTACGTTGACCTGGTTACCTGGACCTGACCTAATTTGTACTTTGTACTTACTCCTTAACTGTCAAAAAGACACTCAGACATTCAGGGCCACTGGATTTTCATTGACATTTCTTGAAACCAAATTACTTTTGAGTTTAATTTTCAATTACTTCGTTTACTTTGAGTATTGCACATACTTTGCAACATTGTTTATTGTTGCAACGTTGCTTATTTTGTAACCATATTATTCAATTAAGGTTAATTTGATATTTCATTAAGGTTACCTTCATATATTGAATTAAGTTTATTACTATTGTTTATTTACTTTAAAGATTTCATACTTCAGCCGTAAGTAGTATCTTTGGTGTTAGTTGTCACTACTTCAAATCATATTACTTTAACTTACTATTGCCTTTCATCCATTTACTTGCATTTTATGGTTACTTTGGGTTAGCGGATTTTACTATTCCTAAATATTTTCTTTGCATATTCCAAATTGATTTTTTTATATTTTGATGAAATTTTGTGTTCTGCCATCTTGCTGATTGGGATATTTCGTATTTCAAAAAACAATTCAATTATTTTTGGGTTGATATCACCAATACTAAACAATACATAGGGTTTCTCTCGCCTAGTATGGCAGCTAAAAACAGGGACCAAAAATGGGGTGCTGCTGACTTACTGACGTCAGGTATGGGACATTTTACCCAGCATCCTGACGTCAGAAGTACTTAATTTTGTGAACATTACTGACCGTCAGAATGACCCATGAAGTATAGTCTTCCTGACGGTAGTATAGCATCTTATTAACAGTTTACTGACCGTCAGTATGGGAACATTTTACAGGCCCAACTGACCGTCAGGATGACTGGTCTGTGCAATATTCCCTGACGTCAGTATCACATCCAGACTAGCTATCATCCTGACAATGATAGCTACAGCAAAGCAATGGCTGAGGCTTGGAATTTACTGGCATACTGACGTCAGTTTGACCATATTTTTCATGAGGTACTGACTGTCAGCACAGTGCTCAAAATACTGCTTCACTGACAATATTAGACAACATCAGCTAATGTCTAGATCACATTCTTTAATAGCACAACAGACTATCAGAATGGATACAAATCACCATACTTTCTGACAATTTAAGTGGTTTCCCAAAGCTGCAATAACTAAGTGACACACAAACAACACTTGACTACTCATTTTATTTCAATACTGCATTCACATAAATTACACATATTTTACACTATTTGTTTTCCTCTTAGTTTTACGCAAAGCCAAGCAGGGACTCTCCACAATATTCTCCTCAATGCCCTTTTTCTTTCTCTTCTGGGTTGCGACCTGTAACATGATGATAAAAATTAAGCAATTCACATCCATATTCTATCAAATGACTGCAGCTGTGCAAGCCTTAGAAAGATTTCCAATGTGCTTATGTAATTCTGATACTTACGAACTCAAATTAACTGAGTATAAATGTGTGTGTAATGTTATATATATACATATATATGATTTTATTGACAGCTAAATATAACTCATTTATAAGGTAAATAAATTAATTCTGGAATCTTAACATCTGAGTATGAGGATAAATATCCTTGATCTTACCTGGTCACTCTGTACTGGTTTGGCCTTCATCTTTGCCAAAAGCTCCCGCCTTTTTTTGTCTTCTGTCAAGTGACTGCTTTCTTCCAGAGGTCTGAATTTATAGTAATGCCAAACATTTTATATGAGTTATACATCTGTCACTGGTGTTGACACATACATAAAATGTGTGGAGATATGGTCATCTAGATATATGTTGAAACAAAGGTCTTAATTAATTTTGTAATGTGTTCTGTATCCAATAGGCTAGTGACATGGCAAAAAGACACAATTTTGACAAAATGACCCTGAGGGGAATTAATGTACTTAGTGAAATAACATTACTCATAAATTCTAGAGTTCAAAAAGTATTTATAATTGGTCGATTTATTTCTGCATAATCTATCTATCACTAATCATATGTCATTTATCTGTTCTAATCTGCAATTAAAAAAGAACTGTCTGCCTGCTGCATAAGCTAGTCGCAGGTCCTCAACTAGCATTGTGTCGGACACTTGCTTGAACTGGAGGTGCTGAGGCCACCAACTGGGGGGTTCCACGGGCTCGCCATCTTTAGAGTATATGATCCTCTTTGAAGCTTGACCTGCAAAGAAAAAACAAAAGCACATGAGTACATGCTCAGTACTGTACAATGGTATAAGGCACGGAATTTATTAAAACAATCTCTGCATGAGGGTTTGCAGATTACGGATCATGATTTAATGTGGACTTAGATTGCAATAGTTTTTTTCTTTTAAGTTTTGGATACTAAGCGCATCCTTAAATTTTGCACTGAAAACTTTAAGACAGTTACAGAATAAGACACAATTATAAATGTAAGAAAAATAAACTTACCATTACTTTGAGATATTCTTATCATCTCTGTGGCTAAATTTCTGAGCTCATCCCTATGACAGCTGTTAGGCAGGCATGACTGGCAGGATTGGTAGCACTTGCAGGGCTCCATCTGAAGTGGCCAAGTCTTCAAAGCTGTCCTTGACCATGTCACAGAATTGAGTGTCTTTCTCATTGATGGTGACCTTAATAAGTTTGCACATACTACCCCATCCTACTATGTAAACAGTCCCATTCTTAGGCAGGCAGTATTTGCAGTTCACAAGCACTCCAGCAGATTGCAGTTTTGTCATACTTTTCATCAGCATCCTGAGTGCATTGTTAATAGTTAAAGTATTGTCCTTGCCCTTAGTCATTGTAATTCAACTTGTCCAAAATAGTGTAGTGTTCACTGTTTGAGTGTGTAGTAGCAAGTGAGGATATGGAAGTTAGCAAAATACGATTGGGGTGAGTGGGGCACCTTGGGATACCTCTGCACAGTAACATCAGTTGTGTGCTTGTTTGAAAATGTTTTACTTGTAAATTATATAATGTTTATGACTGTTCAATGCTGTAAATTTTTTTAAAAACACATTTGTTCAATATATTGGAAAAAAGGAAGCCATGGTCATTAAATATATTTTCAACATTTCTGTGTAGCTATTGTTTTTGTTTTTTATGATACCTTGCATCATTCATATATATATTGCATCATTCATTATCTGACCATGAATCTGTAATAATGACCTCTTCTTCAATGTCAGTATGGATGCAATTTTGCTCCCATCCAGACATCTTGAACATACATTGCTGAGTTCAACAAAAAACCTGTGATATGTCAGTAAGGCCCAATAATTTTGATTCTTCTGACCATCAGTATGGATGACAATATTTATGCATGCCCACGTCAGGCACAAAATAAAAGTTGTATATTGCTGACATCAATGAGATACCTATGATTGTCAGTAAGTCATGAATATTAGGTTTTTCCTGACCGTCAGTAAAGATGACATATTGTAAGCATCTTGACGTCAGGATCCAAGCAAAAACTGCATTACTGATGTGCATTCACTGTTATACATTGTCAGTAAGTCCTCAGTTCTGGGTTTTCCCTGACGGTCATTAAGGATGCCAAGTTGTAGGCATCCTGACGTCAGGAAGAAGGGAAAAATTAAAAGCCTCTGACGTCAGCAGTGTCAGTAGGACACGTAAAAATGTCCCTGTTTATATATGAGTATGGAGTGCTCAGAGGAAGAGCTCAACTTGTTGATGTCTGTAAGCAACTTGGTTCAAAGCCTAAGTTTGACTTAAAATATATATAGATTTTATTGACATGTAAAATATCATAAGTGATACATATGTCATTCAGTTAAAAGATAACATGAAAGAGACATTAATGTAAATACAGAAAGCAATAAAATTTCAATAATCAAGGTTCCAGCCACCAAGTTAACTTATAATACGTGTTTAAAATCCACATACACAATAGAAAAAATACAAGCCGCTAATAAAAACATTTCACTCTTAAAGTCCAAAACATGACAAGCACATCATAACTAATAAACTAATAAACTAAATTAATAACTGTGTGGATACAGGAGATGGTTTTCTCTACACATCGGCTTGAAGGAGAAACTTTCCTAAACTATTTAATAACTCAGGTTCCTTGTTTGTCATTATTGCTGTAAACTTAGTTATATCATCTAGAGACAAGAAGTTGTTAATAAATTTAGTTGCATTCAAAAAAAGGTTAACAAAAAAGAGGATTCCATCCATTGGATGAAGGAGTACGTTTCCCATGTAGAAGAAAATGTGAATGTGAGAGAGCCCAAGCCCGATGTTGCTGGCAGTAGTAAAACAGATACTGAGTCTCCTTCTTTCAGAAAGGAGATGTTGCCCAGAGTTCCGATATTTTCTGGGAGCTCTCCTCTCAAATCCGATCATGTGCCCTTTTAGGTCTGGTATTATGAGTTGCAATGTTTAGTTAAACAAAGGCACTTCTCCTCTACTGCCATTTTAACCGCTGCACGACTCTCTCTGCGGGGGGAGGCGAGTAAAGTGGCCGTTCGGTTAGGTACCGAGGTTACTATAGAGCATTTGATGACAAAAATGAAGCGGCTTTATGGGACCATCGAGACAGGTGAAGAACTTTTGGCCAAGTTCTACTCTGCTTCGCAGACGCCGGAAGAATCTGTAGTGCTATGGTCTTGCCGACTAGAGGACCTTATGGATGCTGCTTTGCAAGCTGGTCACTTTACACGCGAAACTTCCCATGAAGCTTTGCGCAGTAAGTTTTGGAGTGGGTTGAAGCATCCTCTTAGAGAGTTTTCAGCCACAAATTTGACCAGGAGAAGGAATATGAAGCCTTACTTGTTGAAGTTAGGAAGCTTGAGAGTTCTTTGTCATCTGAAGATACTAAGCTTGTGACTAAGACAAAGTTATCTACAGGCAGGGTTAATGTGCAGCAAGCTTGTTCAGATGCAGCTTCGACTGTTGATACTTCTGCTAAGCAGACGACTTCCACTCCTGACTATGGTGTTCTGCTTCAACAAATACAGACTCAGATGTCTGCCATGACTACTCAGCTAGGACAACTGGCTTCCACCACCCAACCACCCAGTGATACTGATGTCCCAAGGCGAAGACCACGTTGTTGATGTGGTAAGTTGGGTCATTTCCAGTCTGATTGTAGAAATACACATTTACCTTTAAATGGTCATCAGCCACATTTACCTTTAAATGGTCATCGGCCAGCCCACAGGGGCAACAGCTGGTCGCAGAATCCCAAGCCCCAGTAAAATTAGTTGGTAATTCATGCGAAAGCACTCTTTGCAAGGTATTAAAACCAATGTTCTACTTGATACAGGAGCCACAGTTTCTACTGTTGTGATGTCATATTATGAGAAATATTTTAGCCATTTGCCCATTGTGAGTTTGGACCACATCCCTAATGTCGGATATATCCAATATGTCAATATGTCGGATATATCCAGGTTAGTAATATTCCAGATGTTTTGAATACGGATACTGCAATCCCAGGGTTGTTGCTAGTAGTTGATAATACCACATATGGCCACCAAGTTCCTGTTATTATTGGAACAAATATCTTGTCTTGCTTAAACCATCTTCGAGGGAAACGTCAGATCCCTACAGAGTGGCATACCACATTTCGTACTATGACCCTTGCTGCCCGAAGGTTTCGGCGCAATACAGGCAAAATTGCATTACTTCACTGTGACCAACAAGTTACTATCCCTGTAAATGGAGTAGTGATGCTTGAATGTCATCCTGAGGACACAGTCCAGTATAAAGGTGCTGTGATCATAGAACCAGTCACTAACAATAAGATTCCTGAAGGAATAGAGGTGTTACCAACTGTGGTGTTTCATCAGTTTATTGGTTAACCTGTTCGTGTGTGTGTTGCAAACCATACCAGTCACTCTTTTACAGTCCAGTACCGAGCCCTCTGTGCTAAAATGGAGGCTGCTAGTGTGATGCCGGTAACAACGCCACCTGTGAGTGATTCTGATTGTTCTAATTTCAACTTTGACTTCAGTGAGTTGTCGCCTGAAGAAACTTTGCAGGTTGATGAACTTGTCCAGAAATGGAAGAAAGTCTTTTCGAAGTCTGACACTGATGTTGGGTTTACAGATGCAGTTCATCACCGCATTGAGTTACTTGACGAGCGTCCTTTCAAACCGCGTTTCCGTAGAATTCCACCAGCCCTTATAGGTGAAGTCAAGGAACATCTACAGCAACTCTACGATGCTGGTATTATTCAACCATCCCAAAGTCCCTTCTCTTCTAATCTTGTTTTAGCAAGAAAGAAAGATGGCAGCATTCGTCTCTGTATGGACTATAGACAACTTAACAGTTCCACTAAACGTGATGCCTATGCTCTGCCGAGAATAACTGAAATGTTTGATTGTCTTTCAGGTGCCAAATTTTTTAGTGTTCTAGACATGAAGTCGGGTTACCACCAAGTACCAGTCCACAGCGAAGACATGCATAAAACTGCATTTACAGCTGGGCCCTTAGGTCATTGGGAATTTCGTAGGTTACCATTTGGTCTCACAAATAGTCCGGCAACATACCAACGTCTCATAGAAAACGTGTTCAATGGGCTATATCTTGATTATGTACAAGTCTATTTGGATGACATTATTGTGTTTTCCCAAACATTTGAGGAACATATCCATCATCTAGAAGTGGTGTTCCAAAGGTTGGCTGAATACAATCTTAAACTTGCTCCAAAGAAATGTAAACTCTTTCAGAAGTCGGTAAGGTATCTTGGGCATATTGTTAGTGCTGACGGTGTCTCAGTGGACCCAGAGAAGACAGACAAGGTATCTTCCTGGCCAGTTCCACAGAATATTATTGATCTACATCGATTCATGGGTTTTGCTAATTATTACAGGCGCTATATTGATGGCTTTGCAAAAAAATGCACAACCCCTCACCAAACTGCTTCGTGGTACCAATTGTATTAAAAAGAGATCCAAGCAAGCTGTTGCTTCAGAATGGACTTGGCAAGCAGGGCATTTCAGTCACTGAAGCAATGCCTAACTAATGCTCCTGTTTTGGCTTTTGCAGATGGTGGTTTGCCATATGAGCTCCATATGTACAGCTCTTAGTGCTGTGTTGTATCAAAAGCAACATGGGGTACCGAGAGTAATTGCATCTGGTAGTCTAACGCTCAGCTCTACCGAAGCCTGTTATCCAGCATAAACTGGAATTCCTTGCTTTGAAATGGGCCATAACAGAGAAATTCCATGACTACCTCTGTAAACCTGATAGTAAAGCTCCTTTGGTTCCCATTACTACCATGCAGCCCTTGGAGATTGTCAGCCTAGACCACCTCACTCTAGAACCAAGCGAAGGTGGATTCCAACACATATTAGTGATGACACCCTTGTTCACCAGATATGCTGTAGCAGTACCGGTAAGGAATTTGTCTGCTACAGCAACCGCCAAAGCATTTGTCGAGAATTTTGTTGTCCACTATGGTATTCCACAACGGATACACAGTGACCAGGGTGGAGCTTTGAAAGCCGGTTGGTTCAGGAGTTATGCAAGCTTCTGAACATTAGCAAATCGAGAACAACTGCATACCCTCCTGAAGGCAATGGTGTAACTGAGCGTTTTAACAGGAGTTTGCTCAGTATGTTAGGCACCTTGGATCCTAAGGATAAACTGGATTGGAAAGGTCAAATAGCCCCCTTGGTGCACGCTTATAATTGCACATGGCATTCTGCAACCAGTTACAGTCCTTTCTTCTTGATGTTTGGAAGACATCCCAATCTGCCAATTGATGTTGCTATGAGGTTAAGCAGGTCCAGTAGCACTTCGTCTCTGACACATCACTATGTTGCTGAGTTGTGATCAAGGCTGCTGAGGGCTTATAACAGCGCACACAAGTCTTCAGATCACGCCAAGAATCACAAACAGCTTAGAGATACCAGGAGTCTTGCTGCTGTATTATAGGTAAGTGACCGCGTATTGGTTAAGAAACTTGCTTTTACAGGGAAACACAAGTTGGCCGATCGCTGGGAAGCTGATGTGTACACTGTGGTGGAACAACCAAATCCTGACATTCCAGTTTATGTTGTTCAAACTGAGTCCAGGACAGGAGGAAAGCGTTGTAGGCGAACCCTTCATCTCAATCATTTGCTGCCAGTAGGCGATCTTTTAAGTTTCTGATTCAGTAGTAGATACTGCTGTAGTGGATGAGAAGTTAGCAGTGTCTGAATCATCAGATTCAAGCGAGTCTGATGAAGATATTGAAGTAAGGGTGATGGATGGGCCAGCAGCCGCTGCTGAGACTGTATCGAGCCAGTCCCTTACAGCAGAAGCTGATGATGAGAATGATGATAATGATGAAAATGCCAGGAGAAACTCCCCTGATCCAGGAACCTCAGAAGAAACTGATACTGCTGATGAAGCGCCCGGTGCAGCTCCAGAACGCAGGTATCCCCCACGAGAAAGACACCCTCCCGATCGTTACCAAGCTATGACACAGTCGGCTAAAAGGTTAGATATTGTTCATGATCTTGTTAAGTTGTTGAATAAAGATTAATTCTCTTACTTCACCCTATGTTTGTTATTTGTACTACATTGTATTGTAATTTATGCTGTATAGTGGCGGTATTGGTGATATGCTACTTTGGTCCTTTATTAAAAACAAAATAAAAAAATTAAAAATATAATTATTTCTTTTTTTTGGTACTAGAGGGAAGATGTATCAGGGGTCAGCACTTACTTAGGTTAGCACCTATTGGTAAGGGGGCAGCACCTGATATCATGCTAGGTGGCGCTTGATCTTTATCAAGCTTGCCACATGCAACAAGATTAGCAACCAGAGCACATGTCAAATGCTCTGGCCGTTCTTTTTATGAAACTATTATTATACTACTGCTCTAACCCAAGGTAAGCAAGCAGTTGATTACTTATTTAAGTTAGTTGTATCATATCTAGCATATTTGGCATATTTATTGTATTTGTAATATTTTTTAGTTATTCAAACATGGCTGAAGTTATTTATTGTACAAGCTTTAATAACTTGTAGGTTTGGATGGAATTAGAAGTTTTACTGGAAATATTTGTATTTCATAAACCCTGATTATTGCCACTTTCAGGTACGCTATTCATAGCATTATTGTACGATAGACATTGATGCCTATATTTGTGTGAACTTTGAGACACGTTGGTTGTTATTTAATAATTAACACTTTCTATTTTTAACCCAAGGGTCTCATCCTGGGGAATAAAAGATACGACCAAACAGCTGGACTTTCAGTTCTTTAATGCACTGTTACATATGCAACTGATAAACCTAATAAAAATAAGGGCAACTGGAAGGAAAAATGGAAAGTATTAAATGAACTTACTTGCAATAACAAAAATAGGTTAAACACTATAAAAATTGATGCCCAATAATTTAATGATTTCTTTAGTTCCATTGGTGAAGCCAGTTTCAGATAAACAAAAGAATGACCAGGTTAATCTAAACTGGAAGTGTCTAAAGTCTTTATGTAAATTTAAATTTCGACATGTCACTATTTATTCTGGCAATAGAAATCTAAAGAGTATTGACAGTGATAGCTCAACAGATGTTTTAGGGCTTGATGGAAAACTTTTATATTTGTCACGGGAAATTATCACCTATTACATTATGTATATGTAAATTTATTAATGTTTCTATGGATGAAAATATTGTATTGGATGATTGGAAGTTATCAAGGTTACTCCTATTCATAAAGGTAAAGGTGGTACTGGAATTTTTCCCCTTGACGTTAAAAAGTGCTTTGATGCCCCAAATAAATGTATGGTTTTGATGAAAATGTGTTACAATGGTTCACATCATATTTATCTAATAGAGGAAGGATGGTATTTTGTAATAATAAAAGTTCAGACATCAATATTTGGATATAGGAGTCCCTCAAGGGTCTGTCTTGGGGCCAACTTTATTTTTGCTATAAATCAAATGATACAAATAATTATCTTGGGACAGCAGCGTGCAATCTCTATGCTGATGATGTCTTGATCTGTTGTAGTGGTGAGAGTATTCCTGTTGTAAATGAGAGATTACAATATTTGCTGGATTGTAGAAGAATGACAAATGTACTGTTAATGCTGTGAAATCAAATACCGTGTTAGTAACCACGTACGCGTCAAAGAAAGACTTTTGTGTGATAGTACGCATGCAGTTGTTCAACAGTTTATTCCGAAAGGCAGCCCTATGATCCAATTTTTCGTTCCCCTGAAATCGGGGAGGGAAATGCTGCCGCTCCTCTTCTGCGCATGAATAAGTACTTCTAATTGATTTTTTTTACACAGGAGCTACTTAATTACTGTGAAACTGTTCATGTTTTTGCTGATACTATGTCAACATCAAAATTGCACAACTTTACCGTCGAATTCCACCAACTGCAGTAGGTACTATTTTCGTGAATGTCACTGAACAAGCGTTGTAACAGCATTGGGATGCTTCAATGATCCTTTTATTACATTATCCTTTAGATGCTTTGCGTGAGTTAATAGAGAAATGGTTGTTCATGGGTGATGGTATTTTACAAGATGTTGCAATTATCTTGGGTTTAAATAAAAATGATGTTGCGATTATCTTAGGTTTAAATAAAAATTTAATCTGGTGTATTTATATGAATCTTTAGGAACTAACACCTTCAGCACTTTACCTCTCAGATGTTAGCTTTGGTCCATTGGAACACATCTATGCCTTTCATAACTCGTATATATCCACTGGTAAAGTAATATCATGCATTTATTAGCTGCATGTTGTGATCTACGGAGGCCGCCATTTTCGACTATCCCGGGTGTTTTGCTCTTGCCAGAAATACATCACTGTTGTACTATGAGAACCAAGTGCAATTCAATTGCTTGACTATAGGTGAGCAGTGTCAACAGGCAAAAGGTGTTAATTGCAATTGAAATAAGAGCATGTTTAAGTGTTCTGTCACTGTTCTGACCAAGTGTCAAGTAAATTGCCATTGAACAATTTGAGACTATGCAATTAGTACTTTTAAGATATATCTTATCTTTTTATGCTTGTTTTAACCTATACATGTAAATATATATAGATTTATTTATTTTCGTAACAGAACATAATAAAATGAGAGTAAAAAACAATAAAATCATATAAAAATATAAAATAGTAATAGTTGTGAGTAAAAAATTTCAATTTTACTCAGTGCAGAGGTACTCTAATAATTCATATACCTCATCAGAATTTATATGCAACCACCTGAGTATCTCTTATATGTTGTAGCTCCTTGAGTGCCTACTTGCATACTTTAATCTTCACAATTATCATAATATAATTTAATGCAGTCTAAGACAACCTTAAGCCCTTTACATCAAATTTGTTGACATTAGCACCATATTTGCAACATACTTTTAACAAGTTAGCACCAATTCTTGTATGTCTCTTACAAAGTCTATAGACTTTGTACTAAAATTGAACAAAAACTTTACACAACTGAGTTGTTGAAAAACGTTTTATGCAGTGGGTTGCAAACTGATCATACCTATTGGGTAGGCCTACATATGATTTTTTTTTTTCTGTTTTAGTAACAGCAACTGGTGCGACAGCTGTGCTATCAGTATAGACATGCTTCTATCTATGCACTTGTTGACAGAACATATGTTAAACAATTAAAATTCATTTATTAGGCCTAATTAAGGTGAGGCTTTATATAATTGGAGCATCAGACCAATGCAGTTCTGCAGAAAATACGTTTTTTGATAAATTTTTATATTTATTTATAACAACTTACCTATACATGTGTAATGTAATCAGGGTTATTTGCATCTACTTGCCAAGTGAGCAAATATAAATAAATATGCCATACAAACAGTTCATTGCAATCAGGCTGTAGTATGTTGTTATTGAAATGGATTGCAATCTGTCAATATGCAGGATCTCATGGTACATAAGTGACGTCACCAGCCATGGTGCCGTGTGCAATAATGGCGGCCCCCAGCGTTGTTGCTAATGGTGCAAACTTCACTTTTAATTGGCTCCAAATCATACTAAAATTAGACTTTTAGTCACTTGTATTTACGGCAATGTGTTCTTTGTCATCTAATTGAACTTTTAAAATTAACATGCAAATCTCCTTTAGTTCCCCTTTAAAAAGCAAAAAATATATAGATTATATCAAGCTAATATTCTATGCTCTTGAAGCTCTATTACAATTTAAAAGCTGTATCTTACAACATCAATCACTTTACACTGGCGGATCCAGCCCGGCCTCTATGGGAGGGGGGGGGGGGAGGGCAAAAGCATGACTATTTATACTACCTCGCCTACTAGCACTTTTCCCAAGATTCGGCCCCTCTGGCGGCGCGCCAAAGAACTAGGTTGTGCTATAAAACCCACGTCCGTTGCAACAGCTTCATCATTCAGACAGAGAACTTCTCACGAGGCACATTACTGCTACTGTGAGTTCCTCGTCTCCTGCAATTCCACGACATTTTATTCTTCCTCAGACCAACTAAGCATCCAAAATGGTGAGTAAACATTACTTTGTGCAGTTTCATGTCGATTTTGATTGATATTTTGACTTTAATTGGCGACGTTTTCACCGACGTTGTCTGGAACGTCATGGCGCCAAATCAGACGATGACTAATCCACAATGCGGCAAATTCTGCAGTTTCCATAGTCCCGACTTATTTGAGAATTGCAGAATTACCTTTACAATTAAGATCTATAGCTGCAACTTCATGGTGTTGCATTTTGTTGTAACGTTCAAGAGTTTCAAATTTAATTGGTAACGTTCATGGCGCGCTCTCTGATATCTTATTAGGTAGGGTGTATTAATTAGGGTCTGGAATTAAGTGTTGAAATTAAAGTTGTACAAGTTAAACTCGTAAAACTAAAAGTCTGCTTCACTGGTGACTTTCAAATTGTATATTAATGTAGAATCCTTTTGAGCAAGATCTAATAGTAATTGGTAGTAGGTATGTAAACTGGCTTTTACTGAGGTAAATAAAGTCTTAAGATGCCTTATAATGGTCTAAATATTTAAAAAGAATAAATAAGCTGGGGTTAAGAATTTGTTGTTTTCTACAGACTGCAAACTTGTTTATTGGGCACTCTAGCCCTTGTCCGTAAAATATATAATATAATATAAAAGCTTAATTTGTGATTGATTATCAGCACATTACCTACTGCACACAACCACAATGAATTGTCTGGATAATTATGTAGTTTCCTGTTTCGAACAAAATTCCTGCTTGGTGAACATTTCCTTGCTTGTTGCTGAAGTTGGTCACTAGGTCATCAGCAACGAATATGATGAACACTCCATCTATAATTTCATGTATTGAGATGATATGGTATGTCATATTGGAACAAAATGAATGTTGATTATAAATGGATGCAGTTTCATTTTAATATCTCTTATAGATAGATTGATCACAGCTTTTGAATAAAATTTCCAACAAAATGACCCGAGAAGTAAATTTATTTGATAATTTTAAATAAAGCATATAGTTATTATTCATAAATAATATATAAGAACATTTTTAGTTCATGAGTAGACCTATGACCTGGAATAATAACGGTTGAAAAATATTAGTTTTGTAATCTTGAAACATTTAGAATGCTGGTTGTTAAATGTGTTCATAAAACATTATATTTGACATGGAATTGTTTAAAACCCGTAGGATATATAATATGTATTCTTTGGAAAGCATGCTTAGTATTTATCCAATTCCGTGACATTATATCTATAGTCTTTCCTTTCCTAAACATTATCTGAATTTGTCAATTATGTCCATGGATGACATGTTAAGTTCCCCTTCGCATGCACCAAGATTACAAGTGATTACATTGTATTGACATGTTACATGTCATTGGTCATGTGCCAATCAAAATGTGCATGTTATCAATTAGTGCTTTCTGATTTTGTGATTATAACTTTCATGCCTATCTTCAGAAAGCAAACAGCAAAAAATCATCGTTGGTCATGATAATTCTTGAAAAGACTAGGACAGGTGCAATGCTGGCTGTGTGCCTTCCGAAAGCTGATTCACTATTTATAAAAAGAAGAAAATTTTGCTGATAGTAAGACAGAATCTGTGATATCGGGAGTTTTTTTTGTACAGGTAGAATCGGAAAAAGTGTAGTATAGCGGACCCAGATTTATGACCATATTTAACCTATTTCACGAGCCTCATTGCCAGGCCTATGACGTAAAAAGGCTTGAAATCTCTTTATGACGTCACAAACTAATTTAGTTATGACGGCAGTTTTCATATTCACGGTAAAGACACGAGTTTATTTTTGCTTTTTCTAGGGGGCTACTGCCCCCAAACCCCCGCTACTTTACACAAAATTATTCTAATTGTGCTAGAACTTCAATCTTGTGAAATATTTGATAAAACTTAAGTTTTAATGGATGCTAAATATGGGCATAGATTTGGGTCCGCTATACTGCACTAAACCCGTAGAATCTTTAAATTTTGTTTTGGCTAGAAAGTAATTGCGAATCAGTTCAGTTATGAATATTCAATCAGCAATAGTACGTGAAAACCAGAATCAATGAATATGTCTGTCTTTGAAAGCTTAACGTGCTACAGCATTTTTAAAAAGACTGGAAACATCAGGTGTGTGATAAATATTGATTTGGCATACGAACACCGGCAGTCTGAGTGTCTGTGGACCCTATGCGCTGCGTCGAACATAGAATTGCCTCTTTCATCATATTGATTATGAAAGTCATGAAGCTGGGTAAAATGTAATCCACCAATAGCCCTGATAATAAATGGGGTTTGTGAACACACCATACACTTGACATAGGTCTTTTGTGTCCTTTACATGTTGGTAAAATTCATTCACTTCAAACAGAATCATTGACATGTGCAAATGAGCATGTGTACATAAACTAGAATTAAATGTTTAGACCTTGAGTAAATATTAGTATGAATGGTGGTGAACATGTGGCGGTCGTTCGTTGAGAAGGATCACACTATTTGATGACTCACGATAAAGTGGGAATAACGAACCCTGGAGTGGGTGACATGTTGCGTTATCTGTTATCATGGTTGTGTTAATCAAATAACGTTGTATTTACTCTGAAAACGCTCAAAATTGGGTTCTACTCCCCGTGTGCCCATATTTTCCTACAGTACTATGACATTTACCGGATGACGTGTGATCTGTAGATTTCAATGTTCCCTTTGACACAATCCCTTACCTTTTAAGGCTTTTAGACTTTAAATTCATTCATAATTTGAAGGCCTACTGCCTTAATCCTTAAAATTCGATGACAATATTTACTTAATCATTCAAAGTCTTAATTGGCAAATCTTTCCAAATCCACATCCATTTTAATCAAACGCACAATCAGTTAAACTAAAAATTCTTTATTGCGCATAATGAATATCCATAATTAAGTACACAAAAAGGCATTTCGTGTAATTGATACAATTAAGACAATAGGAGAAAATGCATCCCGTAGATGCTGCAAGCTTATTTTCTTGCATTTCTATTAAATAATATGACTATTTTCGATGAAATGAGATGAGTAAAAAAATATGAAGTGAATAACAAACTAAAGACATCCTTAACCACAAGTATAAAAGTGAAATGTACAGTTTCTTTTTATTTTAATTTTGTAGCGTGAATGTATCAGCATCCATGTCGGCCAGGCCGGAGTCCAGATGGGTAATGCCTGCTGGGAACTCTACTGCCTTGAGCACGGAATCCAGCCGGACGGACAGATGCCAAGTGACAAGACAGTCGGAGGAGGAGATGACAGTTTCAACACTTTCTTCTCCGAGACTGGAGCCGGAAAGCACGTCCCCAGGGCTGTGTTCATTGATTTGGAGCCCAGTGTGGTCGGTGAGTCATCAAATTTTTTAAACAGAAGCACATTGTTTGGTCACAACATTAACTGGTGGTCCTCAGAACTCTGAAGTTATTATGAGACCATCAGTTGCATACAAATTATGAGGGTGAGATGAATGAAATAATGACAAGCAGATTTATATAATTGAGGAAAAAAAAAGAATTATAAGCTAATGGACTTCCACATGACAATAATAATGACAATATAAATTGGTCTGTTACTTCATTTCAATATTCCTAATTTCTTCAGGGTCTTTTAAAAGTCATTTAAGGGGTACACTGCTTCTAAATCTCTTTAGATGAAATTCTCATGTGTATTTCTCATCATTATTTTTGCCTCATGAGGGATGGACAGCTTCTGGTGTGTCCTCAATTAGAAGGATCATGGCACATTGTGTGTTTACGAATGTCCTCGTAGGATGCTGAATATTAATATTGATAGGTGAGCATGTGCACACAGCGTGGGGGAATTCCCATGTAGTAAGTACTGACAATGAGGGGGGGGGGGTTTTCACAGTGAAATATGCTGCTGTTGGCTAACTGAATATGTCTGGCATGTGACCTAGAATAGACAGAAACTTCTTTGGAATTTAGGGCAAGGCATCTCTTTAGGGTCTCTACTCTTAGCATTTAGACAAATTTTTTTGCACACTTAGTCCTTCATATAATTCCTGCCACTATTGATGTGGTGTGTATGCATTTAGAATAGGCAATATTGGTGTTTGGCTGTAGTCGAAAGGTTAATAATAGTATATTAATGTTTCGATTTCATGTTCACAAGGTTCTCACTCCCCAGGGAGATGGTTATTGTATATTTAATAGAGCCATGTTGATGAGGTGTAGTTCTTGGTCTTTTAAAGCAAGTTTCACTCTAAGCATGACCTGTCTAAGCGATGGTACATGGCCAATGAATTCATTATTGTAAATAGTGTTTATAATGTGGAGCCATAATAACTGGCAGTCTGCAGAACAATATAGTCATGCAACTGAGAGGTAATTTTCCTGAAAGCTTTCGAAGTATTCATTTGAAATGGAAGAGCCATCATGCAATATGGTACTTCATCGTGAATCGGTGCCAATAGTGCACTTCAAACCTTTTCGCCCTTTAATGGGCCTTATGAGCAGTATTCTGGTATAATTCCTTATATGGTAACAAGTTACTGTGATCCATTCACTGTAGAAATATTTATTTACCAAAAAAAAAAATATATACTTCTCATGCCTTTAAATTCAGATACAATAAATATTGTTGAAGTCAAATTTGAATTGACAAACATGATTTTAGTTGTGTCAATGTGAGCTGTTGTGTTTGACAAAGTTATCATCTGTTAAGACTTTAACATGACTTAGAAATAGAGGATTAAGCAATTTAATTTGAATGTTCTGTTAACTTTGGTTCATGTTGTGCATAATTGTGACTTCGCACATTCGACTGAGGTCATTAAGACAGCAACAGTAGCTTGCTACAAGATTTCACGTGAGACTTCTATAAAACTGAATGCGTTATTTGTTCACAGATGAGGTCCGTACCGGAATATATCGCCAACTTTTCCACCCTGAGCAACTGGTCACTGGCAAAGAGGATGCCGCAAACAACTATGCAAGAGGTCACTACACCATCGGAAAAGAGATCGTTGACCTCGTCCTTGACCGCATCAGGAAGTTGGCTGACCAGTGCACCGGCCTGCAAGGTTTCCTGATCTTCCATAGTTTCGGAGGCGGGACCGGGTCGGGATTCACCTCCTTGCTGATGGAGAGGCTGTCGGTTGATTATGGAAAGAAATCCAAGTTGGAGTTTGCCATTTATCCTGCACCACAGGTATGCGTTGTGTTGGTTTTTATGTCAAATCTGTTGCCTGATATTATGATTCAAATACTTGCGGTGAAGTTTATGATGTGGGAAATAGGGAATGCATTGTTTTAGTTTCTAACATTGAATAAAGTTTTTTTTCGCCAATTATTTGCAATGCAGATTTTGGTTTCACTTCATTTTACTTCCTGCAATCTGTTAATGATAATTAGTAATATAGGAATTCAATTATTGACAATAATCAAGCAGCTATTTGCCTGATTATGCAGATGGTTAACAATTACTTAGCTGCTGCATGTTTTTTTTATCTCAGTGTGAAACAGTTCCAGTACATTGATTATAATACCATGCAATTTCTATCATATTTCAGGTTTCCACTGCTGTAGTCGAACCCTACAACTCCATCCTGACTACCCACACCACTCTGGAGCACTCCGACTGCGCTTTCATGGTTGACAACGAGGCAATCTATGACATCTGCCGTCGTAACTTGGACATCGACAGGCCGTCTTACACCAACCTGAATCGCCTGATTGGTCAGATCGTCAGCTCCATCACAGCTTCTTTGAGATTCGATGGTGCCTTGAATGTCGATCTGACAGAGTTCCAGACCAATTTGGTGCCCTACCCACGTATCCATTTCCCTCTGGCTACTTATGCTCCTGTCATCTCTGCTGAGAAGGCATACCACGAGCAGCTCACTGTTGCTGAGATCACCAACGCCTGCTTTGAGCCGGCTAACCAGATGGTGAAGTGCGATCCTCGCCACGGCAAGTACATGGCTTGCTGCATGTTATACAGAGGAGATGTAGTCCCCAAGGATGTCAACGCTGCTATTGCTACCATCAAGACCAAGCGTTCCATCCAGTTTGTCGACTGGTGTCCTACTGGCTTTAAGGTAATTGGCAGCAGATGGTGCAATCTTAGGCTATTCTTAGCTACTAGGAATGTTTGACGAAATTATTTCAATAGTGAAGTATCTTCAGAATTTGAGAATTCCTATAGTAATTACATCAATTGATGTGGAATTCTGATATTTTTCCTATTGTAAAAATTTATACTGGGAATTGTTTTTGGTAGTTTGAATTATTTGTGGCAATTGTACTTAACATCATCACTCTTTTCTAATCCAGGTCGGCATCAACTACCAGCCCCCAACAGTCGTCCCTGGAGGTGATCTTGCTAAGGTCCAGCGTGCCGTCTGCATGTTGAGCAACACCACTGCCATCGCCGAAGCCTGGGCTCGTCTGGATCACAAGTTCGATCTTATGTATGCCAAGCGTGCTTTCGTGCACTGGTACGTCGGAGAGGGTATGGAGGAAGGAGAGTTCTCCGAGGCTCGTGAAGATCTTGCGGCTCTTGAGAAGGATTACGAGGAAGTTGGAGTGGATTCAGCTGACGCGGAGGGTGGAGAGGAAGAAGAAGAATACTAATAAATGTGGAACGCAGATTAATAACCTCATTGCTATGCAGTATATTATGAAGTTTACAGACTTATAATTGGACATTTATCAATTTTAGTGCTACTGTATTATACCTGATAACAGCGATCATTCATAAGGTGCTCAAAGGAAAACATTTATAGAGATCTGAAACTCTGTTTTTACCTTATGACTGATATGTAACTGATCCGATATTCCATCTACGTTGCGTTTGTCATTGTCTCAACTGCTACTGGGTCTTTTTGAAGCAGAAGTCGGCTTATATTATCAGTCCTGTTAACAGGCATGATACTGTAATTGTATTGTCATATACTTATGTTCACCTGTAATGAAATGCTTTGCTGCGGAACAACAGATATGCATTGGCTGCAGAATTAATTCAATTTGATGCTTTTATGTTTATCATTTGCCAATGCTTGATTTCAACTTGCAGTTTGATGCTGCCAAAATCTGTTCAAATATTTTATTATGCTTTAATGGGAAAGTACACCATTGCATTCCAATGATACTAACTTCGGAGTGTTACTTTACACTCGTTTTTTTTCAATGGAAGATAAAAAACAGATTTTCTCAAAGTCAAAGCTACTTAGTCCAGTTAAAATTATTTTTTTGGATTGATTATGAAATACTGTAATTTACAGCAATGAAGATTGCCACGTTAAAATGACAATAAAAAATAAAATCATAAGTTTGAAGGCTTGTTTTTCGACACTTAAGAAGTTCAATTTCTATGCACAATAATGTACTGTGATTCTCATGTACAGCTCAGGCAGTTAGCTGTCCGTGGTAGACGTAATGATGAGAATATTTGTGTAATGTTATTAATATATTCCGTGAAGGTGTTCTACAGTTGCCAGTTGGCAAAAAATTCATTATTTGGCAGAGGAAGTAATTGCTTAGAATTGTAGGACTTTGGATTTACAAAGAGCCCCGCCAAGCTGCCTGAGAGGTCACGAAGGTCATTGAAGCCACCCGTGAGAAGGGTTTCATTACTTGAGTAGCCGGTGTATCGACCGTGTCACTTGTGGTCCTAATCTCATGCTGCGAGCAGCTGGGTGGCTCAATTGTTAAGACACCAGCCTGCTCCTCAAACTTCTTGAGGGTCCTCGCTCCTGGGGGTTCAAACCCACACCAGGCACTAGAGCACTTCATGACCAACATTCTAACTCGCTATTGATAAGACGAGACTTTAAATTGGCTGCTCCATTGGTGTCTCAGCATGGGCAAATAACCCTGGGGTAAATGGACCCCCATCTCTCATCAATCAACCCTAGTCACTGGCAAGAACTTGCGTCCGAGGGCAGCACATTCCATACCCTATCAAGTCGTATTGGGGTTATGCATAGAGTTGGGGGTGGGGGTGTTGGTGGGTTTGGTGGCGCAGCTCAAATGAGGGCACCTGCTCCCCAGCTGTAGCAACCCTATTGGAGGAGGGGGGGGGGGGGTGGCAACCGAAGGGCAAGGGATCGATCTAAGGGGCAACTGTACATAGATATAACACTCCCCAAACAGCAATTGACCAGTTCAACTAGGGGCAAGGTGTTCTCTTGGGAGGAGGATGCCTCCACCCCCCCCCCCCCCCTGCCATGGCACCGCCACTAAAGCCAGCCGCTACTCTTAGCTTATAGTCGGCTTACAGCTACCACCGCTGAAAAATATAAACAAGACATGAGTTTTGACAAGACAAGAATTTTTTATTTAGCCAAGTGATAACACCAGGAATTTGTTTTGTCAAGCCATACAATGTAAATAAAGAAATGTTTAACAACAATCATAAAAGTATTAGACTGTTTTTACTGTGTATATATAATATTAGTGTGCACTGCTGTTGGTAAAATCTATATATAACATCCTGGTAAATCTAAGAAATCCAATATATCATAAATAATAAATATGCATGCATCGTTTCAACAAGAAATGACAAATATGCGTAACTGTCAACTTTTGAGATCCAGCTTTGAGTATCCAGCTATAGCCAGACACTGACAGTTTCATTTATCAGGAATTATTTAAGCATCATATAACAGAAGTTATCTAGCTTTGTCTGGAATCAGTTTGACAGGCCGTTTTTAATGAAAACTAACTGTATTTGCAAAAACCAGACTTGACGCCTAGTTTATAAAAGAAACATTTTATACAGACTAACAATGTCAACTAAGTAAATTACCAAAATATTCTCGTACAGTTTCTAGCGCTTTTCGGTCCGAACTGGATAAATCTTTTTCGTGTATATTTTCAAAAGCTGCCATTAACTCCACGTATTTCAGTGGAACACTTATAAGTCCTTCGTCTAGCAAATGAAATAAATTTTCTGACAGGCCGCAGTTTTCTTGGTGGAATTCACAAGAACTAACCAATCCTTTTTCAATAGTTAAGTCGAAACTTAAATTCCCCCATCCACTTTTTTGGTTGTGAATGGCAAACGAACGATTAATGTTGAATTTGGGAGTTTTTCCAAATATCCAATTCCAGTCCTTTAAATGTGAATGTATTTCCGATATTCCGGGGAATTGGTCGTCTGTCAATGGTTCTGTGATGTATGTAACTTCACCCTGGAAAGAAATATGGTAGTTTAAAAATTATAATACATAAACAATAGCATATTGTCATGCGGCTACCTCGTTAATAGGATTACTTCTCAATAGAGACAATATTTTTTCCCAATCTCTGTAATTACACTATAAAGAATCTCAAATAAAGGATTCTTACTATTAAGGCCTCTTTGGTCTAGAATCTTACCTATTAAACGTAATGTGTACATCTAACTGTTGCTTAGGGCTGTTCCATTTAAAAAACGCTTTTTTCTACATTAAGATATTGAAAATACTGGTGAAACCACCCGGCCCCTTCACCCGATATCAGTTTTCCCCAGACCCCCCCCCCCCCCCCCCCGATATCTGAAAAATCTTCAGGTCCACCCCCTCTTTTTTTTAAATGGAACAGCCTTTATAGGTAACACTTTTTTAGTGACATCATTTTTTTAACAATGGATGATGTCAACACATTGTGCTTTATCCATTTCGGTTGCAGTTAGAAAGGCCCCTTCACACATAGCCGGATCAGACGCCGGAGTGTCCCGGAGTATAACTCCGGCATACTCCGGGTAATACCGTGTAGACCTCGTGTTTATTTCCGGCATTGTCCGGGGCGATCCGGGACCACCGTGGGACTTAGGGGAAAAAATTAGACATGTTCAATTTTTCATGCGGGAGGTTCCGGAGTAATTTAATTAATTTAATCCGTGTTGATCCGTGTAGACTCCCAGTAGACTCCGCCGATATCCGGGAATCTCCGTATTGACTCCGGCATACTTCGTGTTACCTCCGGCTACGTCCGGCGTCAACCGGGCATGAAAATTTCACCGCCATTAACGCCGGAGAGTACAAGGACCAACACGGTTCCACACAAATGAACACGGTGTAAAGACCGGTTATATCCGTGAAGGCACCGTGTAAAATCTGGTTCACTCCGCACTCTTCTGGGACAGTCCGTGTTGCTCCTTGTTGACATTGTATTGCCATCGTGTACACACCGCCAAAATTTCTTTTTTGTTGACATTTTCAGCTCTTCGATCCCGGAACCCCCCGGAGTGAAATAAATTTTACTCCGGGACATTCCGGCATCTGATCCGGCTATGTGTGAAGGGGCCTTAAGTCTAGTTATCCATAATATTATTTTCTATCGCTATTTAAACAGTTATTACCTGATGCGCAGCATTATTGATGAATTCCTGAGTAAATGCAAGTACTAAATCCTCATAATTCAGCGATGGTTCTATAGCCTGGAGATTCTTAACCTTGGACCTGACGCTCTCTGTGGCTCGACTTTGTATTTCAACCTGCTACAAAAATAATACATTAATTTAATAAAATGAAAATAAAACTAATGTTATCAAAAATGATGGAAAAAGTGCAGTATTGCGGACCCAGATTTAAGACCAAATAATACATATTATTGTATTAGATTTAAGACTAAATAATACATATTTAGCTAGCCTCCTTGTCAAGCATATGACCTAAAAAGCTTGAATTCAATGTATGACGTCACAAACAAATGACAGCAGGTTTCATGTTCACGGCATGAGCGATGTTTATTTTTATTTTTTCTTGCGGGCTACTGCCCCCAAACCCCGCTTTGCGACTTAAATTTTATTCTTGTTGGACAAGACCTTCAAAACTGGGTTAGTGTCGCTCAAAATAATGATATATTTTATATTCTTTGAATGCCAAATATGGTCATAAATTTGGGTCCGCTATACTGCACTAAACCCAAAATGATAATGATAATATTCAGATATCGATCGAAATTCACTACAGAAATTTGGTAATTTAATTAATTAATCTTGTGTGCAACTTTCCTGCACTCTAACAGTAAGTTAAAAAGCAGCTTCCCACCAGCCAAGTGCTAGTAGGCGAGGTAGTTGTGTACCCCTGGATCGTAATACTATATATATATATAGATTTTATTGACATGTAAAATATCATAAGTGATACATATGTCATTCAGTTAAAAGATAACATGAAAGAGACATTAATGTAAATACAGAAAGCAATAAAATTTCAATAATCAAGGTTCCAGCCACCAAGTTAACTATTAATACGTGTTTAAAATCCACATACACAATAGAAAAAATACAAGCCGCTAATAAAAACATTTCACTCTTAAAGTCCAAAACATGACAAGCACATCATAACTAATAAACTAATAAACTAAATTAATAACTGTGTGGATACAGGAGATGGTTTTCTCTACACATCGGCTTGAAGGAGAAACTTTCCTAAACTATTTAATAACTCAGGTTCCTTGTTTGTCATTATTGCTGTAAACTTAGTTATATCATCTAGAGACAAGAAGTTGTTAATAAATTTAGTTGCATTCAAAAAAAGGTTAACACGGTGTTGCTCATTACCAGGACAGACAATCAAACAGTGAATTTCGTCTTCTACAAAGTTTAACGTACACTTTTCACATATTCTATTTGGAGCAGGAATTATTGGTTTATGGTGTCGACCTGTTTCAATCTTCAGTACTATATTAAATAATATAAAATATAATAAGTTTTATCATTAGGACATGAGAAGCAGCTGATATGTAAACTCACAAATCTAGAAGTCAAAACTTGGTTAAGTAGATTGCAATCCACATCAAGAATTAAGGTGCAATGGTGATACGATTTCTTGCCACTTAATTTTGCTGCCGTTCCTGAGATCTGAAATTAAAGGAAATACAGTGTATAGTGTACCATAATTTTGACTACTAGATGTGGCATATTTTTAGTATACCAATCAAATCAAATTTGTTTCAATTTTGTCTTTGTTAATTATTGTTTACACCTTAACCACAATTTGTATTGCACTCATTGAATAAATCAACATATTATCACTTTACAATTTTAGTCAAACTACTTCACAAATGACATGAATAATGACGTGTATAATAATTGATAATTGAGCAATATCTGTCTGAAAATATCCACGCTTATATTGAATACATTGCTATTACTATTACTGTACTCCCATTCAAAAAAAAAGAAGAAAAAAGAAAAAAAAAAAGACTGCAAATACAAAAGAATCAATTTTGACATCTATAAATAACTTAGGCCACGGTTTTTTGATCTTATGTTTCTCGGAACTTTCTCAGACCGTTTTTCATGAGACGGTCGGTCGGAAAATAAAAAAATAGAAAATTTACTTAAGTAAAATTTACCCAGAAAGTGTTTTTTTTTTCATAAATAAATGTGGAATTGTTGATTTATTAATTGAGCGGCACTGCAAAAGTTTGGCCGGCGGTGTCGAGAAACGAAAGATCAAAAAACCGTGGCCTTATGATTCCAAAAATAAAATGGAGCATATGATTGAATAATTATAATCAGGGTATCCACTCCATTTTGAAAATGAAATTCCCTGTATTTTCCCTGAATTTTCCTTGCTGTACCAGATTTTTCCCTGATATTTTGTGTGACTATTTATGTTGCTTATGACGGCCTCCAGCCACCCCCCATGCAATAGCCGTACCTTCACTTCCGTGTACCATAATGGCGTGTTTAATTACTGTTTGTGATATTCACAGGTTAAATGGTCCATTTGACATTGATTGAAATATGCCATAATCATGATAATGCAATCAAGTAAAAGTCAAGAAACAAATTTTGAAGATGCACTAGAAATCACCAGTAGCTGGAAACAGTGTACTTTCTATCTTTGTGTTTTGCATATATATATATATATATATATGCAAGATTTATAAACTGCTCATTTTCAGAAAATTCCCTGTATTTCCCCCGGATTCATACTCAAAGTAACATTCCCTGTATTTTCCATGCAGGGAATTTTTTTGTCATTTTCCCTGTTTTCCCTGTCCAGTGGATACCCTGGTAATGCATAACACTAAGCAAAAAATTACAACATGCACATGTATTTCATGGTCTCCGTCAATAAACTAATTGTTACCTCAGAGTTCAACTGCAAAGCATAAAATCAATATTGCATGAACAGTTTATTTGTTGTGTCAGATATATTCAATCACGCATGGCTTAATCTATAACTTTAGAATTCATTCAGAGTCGAATAATATATATTTTACCTTGAATTTTCCTTCCAGTAAAATATCATCCCGGTCATTCAGCCCAACATCAATGTTATAATATTTTCTCAGAACTGACGTGATGAATTTTAAGTTTCCCACTCTGTTGTATAAAGCACGAGCTGTGAAAAATGTCAAGCACATGTTTCCGAGATCATGATAGACTGTTCCGCCGCCACTGTTTCGTCTTGCTACATTCACACCTGAAAAGAAACGAAGATTAATGAATACAAAATGAAATTCTAAATACAAATCATTAAACACAGGCTTTCGAGAAATACTTTGTAAAGGACGCATAATTATGAAATTTGCCGAAAAGAAAAATACTAGAAGACACTGTAGACAGACATTAAAAGTTGACGTTGTTGATGATTTAACTGCTCGACTGCTAATCATCTATTTTATATAGAAATGTGTGCGCTATACCTGTGTTGACTAACTCAAACTTGTTACAATACATTTTTCATCAAAAAGATTAACTATTGGCATACCATTGCATGAAAGAGTACTCATAATATATCATTCATCCTAGCTACAAGTCCCCTGTCCACAGGACATCGCATCTAATGCAATTTAGCGGTTCTGGCTACATTCATCCTAAAACTATAATTAATCAAACCTTGATGAGTAGCAGTCGCCATATCACACTCCGCCCAAGGATTCTGATGTCGACCGACAACTACACATGAAGTATTTCTCCACAACATCAACACATTCTGATTCTCAAAGTCTGCGTTTTGATAGATCCAATCTTCCAAAGCCAAATTCTGGTAAATGTTGTTGCTGAGTGAGACCCAAACATGGTTTGTCTTAGGGCTGAAATAAAAATCAATATAGATCAGGCACCTATATCATATACATGTCATTCCAGAATTATTGGTGTTTTGGTACTTGCTAATTTTTTAAAATTTTATCTCATATTTGGCAAAATTCATGGCCGTAGCTAGCTATGAGGCCTTGAGGCCCTCACCTCCTCTGAAATTTTGCAAACTAATCCCTTAATAATTTGCATTTTTCTTTTAGTCAAGTCATAGTTGAAATCAAAGAAGTTGCATACAGAAGGGAAAAGAGTGAATTCTCGTTTTCAGCCTCAGGGTAGCACTGGTCACCACTTTACAGATAAATAATCATGCTGAGTCTATGTAAACTAGTCTTTTCCTATTACGCCTATCTCTACAAATGTTCCTGTGGATAAAGCTATAGGGCTTTGAGATGACCATTGTCCATTTTCTCAGCTGAGGGCTTCAGATTTTCTTACTTCCATTTTCATGATGTCCACAATGTGACAAATTTAAGCATCCCAGGTCCTCTGGCCACCTCAACGCATGCTTCCTCCACCGTGTTTCACTGTGGCAATGTACTCTTTGGGTTAAAGGCCTGACCAAAATCCTTCCAAACAAATTTTGCATAATTGGTAACCAAACGTCTAATTTTTTGTCAGATTACTCTTCTTCTTATAGTTGGTTTCGTTTCATGTATATGTCTGTAAACAGGAGGTAAAACTTAACATGGTTTTCTGCAATTATGCTTTTATTTTAATTTTTATTTTAGCTAGCGAGAATTTTAGCCTTTCTAGATTCAATGTTTTCTCGACTGCACCAGGAGATACCTTCACTACAGATATCTCCAGGGTTTCTTCTGTTAAGCTTGGTGGCTGATGGCAGTTTTACTTTCTCCAAGATCAAAGTATAACGCAGGTGACCTTGTGTATTTGATGCGCATTAACCATGTAGGCCCATTATTATGGCATGCAGTTGAATTTAAGCCAGCTCAGTTGGTACTGGTCTCCAAAATATCAGCTAAATCATGTAGTACCAGACTTTAATCATGTTAATTACTGTGCAATGAACCCATCTTAATTCAGCGTTTTCATAAGATATTATGTTCTATGGCTTTTTATACTAAGTCTGAAATCTTACTATTTACTACCGGTATCTAATTCACATAGTTTTGAACAAAGCCAGATTATGACATTTCATACTTCTAATATATTGAGCAAACTTCAGAGTTTTGATCAGTGGTTAAATATTACAGAAATATATATATATATTCTGCATTTCTTCAAAATTATTGACTGCATTTGATCCATGTATTCGGATGAATCGGTTTCCTAATATATCAAGGAAAAAAATTTGTCTGGTAACAAAATCGTGCATTTTAACAATGTTTATGAATATATTTTCCATTCAAGTGTATGCAAATTTTCAACCTCAAAGTTCTGTAGTTCTTGCTCCCACTTTTAATTCAGAATAGCCTACCTAAATTGCAGCGTTTAGTACCCTTTATTATATATAATTAAAAAGAATTAAACATCATCCCCCAAATGTTAACCACCCCCTTTCAATCTAGACCCTATAGGCCTCCCCTGGTTTAAAATCCTGACTACGGCCAAGGAATAATCTAAAGTATACATGCAGGTAATAATTGTATATTAAGTCAGCATGTACAGATACAAAATGCTATGATCATAAATGATGTATATGCAAATGAAAAAAAAAAACCCAGAGTTATGGTAACACGCATGCAAACATTACAAGTGTTCACCTTGATGATGATCTTCTTGTTGCAGAATTAACAATATGATTTAGCTTCAGAATCTCTCGACAGGTATTTCGAATGAAGATCCTCATGTTGACGGAACATTTAGCCCAGTTCTTCTCTCATATTTTGACTGTCACCTTTATGAGAAATTACAATACATTGTATATATACCACATATTGCATTTTCTTTAGAGCTATATGATTGAGGAAAAATAATTGTCCATTTTATGATGGGATTATAATTTATGAAGCAACAAAAACAATTACAAGCAACAAATAAGACATGACACAAGTGTATATGACGTAAAATTGTAAATGATACAATATTTAGTACCCGAAAATTGTAATAAATCCCTTAAAATGTCTTAATTACAGGAATGTATGCAATAAATAGTATTTTCACACAAAAATCGTCTGCTTCAGCAAGTTGAGGTCACCCGGTTATGTACGAAATTGCAACTATACAAATTTAAGATTAGCCATTTTAATGAATAAATAATGTAACCGCCCAACTGAACAACTATAATTAACTTTTACTGTAAATTTACGATATTGAAAAATAGATACTGTATTTTTCAGTGGTCAGATATCGGTATTGCAGGTTTGTCGTTTCGTCCATCACAGTGTTTCGCAGAGCGTGTTGTTTTGTGAGTCGCCGGCAAAAAGAACGAACTTTGAGGAATTAAGAAAATAAGCATGGACTTGAAAAGAAAAGCAACTGATCTGGTGTTAGTTCCTGTCTCCAAGAAGTCGAGAAATGAATTGATGATTTATGGAGGAGAAGGGGAAGGCGATGGGCAGGTAAAGTGGGTTTTTGTCGTGAGCGATAATGAAGGTTATGGATCATTGTAGACTGAGCACAGGTCCTACAAATGTAGCTATAGGTAGTATAGCCTGTAGGTTAGATAACTCCAAACAGAACGCCAAGAATTTTCAGCAGAATTGGCTGTTTAAAATTGTTTCAATGAAGATTTAATTTTTAATGGGTTTCATTTATTTCTTAATCTGAATTGAGAGTATCCGACGCTCGGTGAATAGTAACAAGCCCGACTCATTGAATGGAGAGTATTGTTTGATGATGTCATACATATATTGTAACATCGTCAATGTAACAAGTAGTGACGTCATCTTATTGTCTTTTCATGTGCTACGGTCATAGTGTAGGCTCTGTTACTTTCTCACTCCATTGACAAGAATTGTTTGTCCATGGTCCAATAAGCCAGTCAGGCTCGTTGAATCCTAGTGGAGACAAAATCATCTTCACAATGGGTCAGGCTTGTTGAATAGCCTCGGCCTTCGTTTTTTACTTCATTTAACTTCTGTCGATGTTCTTCTTTTCTTTTTGTGAATTTTTTGCAATTGTGACCAAAAGTTATGCTTACATGTATGGCATTCCGTTGTGATGTTAAATGATATATTGTCAAATTTATTGCAGACCCCTCCAAGAACCTCCAATCTTCAAGCTCCCATTATGCTTATGACTGGCCATGAGGCGGAAATTTTCACTAGCAAATTTTCTCCTGATGGATCTTTCATCGCTTCATCTGGTTTCGATCGTCTAATCAGTAAGTTGCATGCACTTTAAAGTTTAAATTAATTTTTAAAAAGTGACAATTTTATGAAAATCTGACTGGATAGTAACAAGCTCTAGTGACTGTATTGCAATATCTGGAAACATAACGAAGCATTTAGTGCTGAAGTTTTTATAAGATAACTCAATAAAAAATATTAATTTTAATTGTTTGAATCTTCTGTCCTGTTTGAATGTTTTAAACGGTGAATAAATTTACATAAATTTTTTAATATATATTCCATGATTCATTTGTCAGGACCTTATTGAAAGTCTGTTGAACTTAATAAGCCACCTTAGGTGGTATATAAAAGTATTTTGACACAGAGTAATAAACTGTGCTAAAATGAAGAGATTTTCATTATCTCAATCCCTTAGAATTATGAAAGAGTCCCATAGAGCATAAACAAATGCATTTGAAAGTTCATTGCTAACTCCAGTATCCTTGAATGTAAGCTGATGTATTAGTCTTAAAGTCAATATAAACACATTTTGTTTATACAATTTGTTAAGTATTTGCATGATGAATATAAAATATAGAATTTATTTAATACATTATATTATAAATTATTTGTAACACAGTGAGTTATTAGAAATTGAATGTCATTGCGGGTAAGCCCAGGTATGAACTGTTCATCATCTCTTGCAGCTACGAGTTCAGTAAATGATGTATGTCTACCTTTCTTGTATTACATTTTTCGTAATGTTTCATATTTGCAGTGTTATGGAATGTCTATGGAGAATGTGAAAACTTCCATATGATGCGAGGCCATACCGGGGCCGTGATGGAACTTAAATTCAACACAGATGGAGAGTAAGTCTATTGTTATCATACAAATCAAACATGTGAATCAAATGTTCAGTTATTTCCTTGAACAGCTCAAGATGGTTCCAAGGTCTCGTAAAAATAAAAGGGTAATTTCATGATTTGCAGTTGTAGCCCTGTAAGATGAATGCGTATGATCAGCAAAAGCTGAAACCACTTGTATTTGGCAAATAATAATCCTTCTGTTGTCATATTTTTAATTTCTATGTTTTCACTGGTTTCCCATGATATCGGATGCACAAACAATATAGCTCTATCTATATATAATTAAATTTAAATGCATCGATAAATTATTAATAATATTTTCTCATTTCAGGAGACTTTTTAGTTGTGCAACAGACAAGAACATAATGATGTGGGACATGGGGACGGGAGAGAGAATCAAACGCATCAAAGGACATAATGGTTTCGTTAATTCAATAGACGTCAACAGAAGAGGCCCACAAATGTTGTGTTCAGGCAGTGATGACGGAACTATTAAGGTAATTGGTTGTTAATTTATAAGTACAGTTAAACATGCCTTAACGGCCACCTGTGCATAGAACAATCTCCGGATGCAAACCACCAAATTTTCATTGTTTTATTAAAAGGCCAAAACCGCACTGACTCAATGCTTTGCTGTGGTTTGGTGTTAGTTTGAAGTGCAAAGAAACTTAAAATTACTCAAATTTCTGGAAGTATATCAATTCCCATGGGTGTCTGTTTAACACAGCCTGTGTCACAGGTTAGAACGTATACAGTTCCGGTGGTATCAGGAAACTATTTTCTTTTTGACAGCAGTGTATCGATTTTTGATGTTGGTAAAACTGTTCGCTGATTGGTTTTCTTGGAGTAGGAGCTTGTCTTAACATAACATATTACAGTGAAACTATTCTCATTTACAGGCTTGCGCCTGTCACAATATTATTATTTTATTTATTTATAAAGCGCAAAATTAGATGTGTTTCTATACGCTGTACATATTAAAATCATAAAAAAGAAAATTTATATAAAAATTAAAGTGGAACTGTAGATAAAAATGGAAATATTGCATGATATATTTCCCTATTTAACCAATTTTAGTTTTTATTTTGCAAATAACTTTCAGATATGGGATTGCAGAAAGAAAGTAGCATCACAAACATTTCAGAACATTTACCAAGTGACATCAGTAGCCTTTAGTGACACGGCAGAACAAGTGATATCAGGAGGCATCGACAATGAAATTAAGGTAACTCAATTTTAAAAATCATTACCTGTGAGAGTAAAAACGTGAAACATTACAAGATGTAAATATTATTATATATATTATTACTATTTATAGCGAATTCAAGACATATACAATTTTGCAAAAAAAAAAAAAAGGTATTTAAAAAAAAATTCTTTTTTAGATTAAAGAACTTTATACTTTCAATCACAGTGGTAACACTAAATGTACAGTCATATTGTTGTATTTTTTTGGAAGATTTTAAATTCAGGTTTATACCTAACATGTATGAATGATAGACTACATGCCATCAAGAATATGCAACCAATCTATTATAAGTAAAATATTTTGATAATTTATTTCGCATTTTGCTATTTAATTGTGTATCTTGTAGGTTTGGGACTTGAGGAAAAATGCGGTTTTGTACAGAATGCGAGGACACACTGACACAGTGACAGGTCTTGAACTCAGCCCAGATGGGTCATACATCGCTTCAAATGCCATGGATAGTACAGGTTAATATTACAACAGAATTTTACATTGGTTGAGAAAGAGAGAAAATGTTAATTCCACCCCAATACTTAAAGATGACATTACAAGGTATCAGTCTGGAGGCTTCATTATGCCAATTATGTTCTCATGAAGACCCCATGAGTCTTGTTCCATCTTAACAGTCATGCATATATTTAAACGAATCAGACATAATATATTATGGTTTGGCAAGAACAATACAGTGTATCAAACTGGCGCATACATAATGAGAGAAATTAACTGGAATCAAAACAGTAGAAAATAAAAGCAAAACAAGAGAAAGGAAAAAGGTAGCATTGCAAACTTCTGGGCACTGATTGCAGGAAAGTTCATTAGGTATCCAAATGCTATCATAGTCTGTTATTTGACCTATTTTCAGTACGAATCTGGGATGTCCGACCATTTGCCCCACAAGAAAGATGTGTAAAGCTTTTCCAGGGAAATCAACACACATTTGAAAAGGTAAAGTATGACTTAAATCTACGTGTAACATGATCATGAACGATTCAGACTCAAAAACGAGTTCTTCATGTAACCGTGTTTGTTCGTTTTCAGAATTTGTTACGAGTTGCGTGGTCACCAGATGGCAGCAAAATCTCTGCAGGTTCGGGAGATAGATTCGTTTACGTTTGGGACACGACTTCCAGACGCATATTGTACAAATTACCTGGACATGCTGGGTCGGTGAATGAGGTAGATTTCCACCCTACTGAACCAATAGGTAAGTTAATTTACACTACAATTCAACAACAAAATATGATAATCAGTGACTTTACATGTACTTTCAATGTGACATAATGTGCGGTGGCCTAGTGGTTAGGCATTGGGACTTTTACACGGAAGGTTGTGGGTTCAGACTCCCTTCACAACATGGTAGAACTGAGCAGATCCTCCTTAAACCACTTTTTCACTCCACCCAGGTGCAAATTATTGGTCCTTAACTATCAGCAGTGATGGTAATTGTAGGGAGCATTGACCCTAAGAGCACAGTAATGGCTGCACGTTTGGTGTATACTCCCCAGGGAGTTGAGAAAGACTCATGCTTGAACCGGCTTGCCAAGGGTGTAAGTTGGATCGATATGGAAATATCAGAAAACCTACACACATTTACATTTACATAGTTGTCTTAAAGCTGGTTTGTCTCCAGATTTAGTACATTCAAATAATTTTACAATCCAATGCTCCCTTCTTCACTCATGGTATTTTTTACTATTACAGACCCGTTTGTGCGCAAAAATGTACAATTAATTTACAATAAATTATATAAATAGAGTTTTTCATGCCTTCAAAAACTCACTATGGAAACAAACCAAGTGATGACATCAAAATACTGAACAATGGATAATGATGCTAATGTTTTGGTCTCAATGCATGATATATTTTTGGTAATTAATGCCTGATAGAATCATTAGCCTACTCATATTTAGTGTACTCTAATTGAATAAAGTGATTTTCAACTATTTGATGAATTTTCAGGAAATTGTAATTTTGACAGACAATGCAGCTTTAAGTAAAAGTTTAGAAAAGTTGTCGTTATTACTAACTGTGTCTCGTTCTTTCAACAAAATTTTAAATAATGTCCATTTTTTGTATAAGTTTGAAGTTCTGGCATAAACATTTATGTAGAGTAAATAAAAATAAACTAAAGATGGACTGCAATCTTACCGTGAATATGAAAACCGCCATCCTTTGTTTGTGATGTCATACATTGAATTCAAGCTTTTGATGTCATATGCTTGGCAACGAGGCTCACTAAATATGGTCATAAATCTGGGTCCGCTATACTGCACTTTTTCCAAATTTTATTTGATGACAGTAATATCTGTATTTTGTAATATGTTTGTTCTACTATTTTTTTCAGTGATGTCATGTTCGAGTGATAAGAAAATATTTCTGGGAGAGATTGAGCCATGATTGGGAAAATATGGTGGTGAAGAGGTCATAGCAAAGCTACAACAATTTTTACACATCATGAAGGAAAAATTTCATGCATCATATTTTGTCTTTTTTTATCACATCCATGAAAAGATATTTGTTTATTTTAAAATAACATTGGCAGCATTTGGTGTCGCATTGTACATATTATGTATCATCTTGTATCTTGTAGGTAATAAAATATGTGTGTATATATATATAATGGATATTGTTATCTTTTAACTGAATGACATATGTATCATTTATGATATTTTACATGTCAATAAAATCTATATATATATGTATTGTTATTTATGATGACTTCGATAACTAATCATTAAGCAGTAAGATGCTGAAGTTAGAACCTGAATAGTTTTGTCAGATGCTGATGCAGGAAAATGCTGAATCATTAATATTGCATTTTTTGAGCATGTGAATTTCATCCAAAGACATCAGTGTCGCTTCGCCATATTATCGGCATTGAATGATTTCCCCGTGCCCAGAAAGTCCTGGATTTTGTGCTAGGGATCCTTGAAATCAAAGAGAACTGATGCACTGTAAATGGTTCCACTATGTCCATGATATACAGTCGAACAATCTGAATGCAGACCCTCAGGGCGTGTCGTAGACGAGGGTCTGATGGATTTGAATGCAATGAGAGATATGCCATTGAAGTAGGTCAATCACTTCGCCCGCTAACAAAATAAAATTTGTCCGGTATGACGTTGCATCGGCGTATTTAGTACAGGAACGTGGCGTATTGTATTCTTCTGATTAATATAAACCATTCTACACTGTCAAATTCCTTGCACCTCCACTCGAATCCTTGCGCCCCAGAGTTCCCCAAGACTCTCCTGCATTGAGGCGTGATCAAGGGTCTTTCGTCAAGACTGACAGTCCAACTAATGTTAAGTAGTCGCCCCGGGTATTAATAAATTCTGGCTGTTTAAGAGGTGGTTCTAGTCCTACTCCTGGGTTGAGGTTGTTGACTAGAGGTGGTCGAAACCTCAGGACCTGTTGTCATTGGGGGATATAGCAATGCAATCCTGGAACACGACTATCTCGCCCACTAGCATTGGCTAGGTGTAATGCTCATTAGCTCTAGGTTAAATTTCCAGTCTAAGATGTGTATGTGACAGTATCCTGGTTCTGGCTGTTGAAGTGTTGAATTATGTTGCTGTTATTCTGTATATTTACTTCGGCATTACGAGCAATTAATGATTACTGCTGCTGAAGAGTATTTGATAATGGAGGTGTTGCCTATTAAACTGGCATCATGAGTCTTAACACTCAAAATGGCAATGCTATAATGGAAAGCAAGGCAGCGTTTAATTCCTAAAATTTATTTAATTAAATAACTGAGTGCTCTGTAAAGTATTACCCTTTAATGTCCTGGGCAGCTGGCCCTCCTTCTGGCAAGGGTGAAACACCATGGGGAAAGACTATGAACCCCAATGGCCAAGATGGCTCGTCTGTGTAGCTATCCTATACTTAGCACAGAAATATGCAAATGACCTTAAAGGTTAACATCTTTATTCTTACTCTTGATATATACTACTACAATACATACTATAACAATAAAAAGGCAAAGATAATATAACTCTTTGAAATAACAGACACAACCTTTTAAATGTCGAGGACAAGTTGTGAAGCTTTTTTTTCAAATAACTATATTCAAAATAAGAATGATTATAGAAGTATTTAAAACATTTTGAGATTGCATTGACAGGGAGGATGACTCCTGATCAGGATGAAGTTCACAAGGAGCGTAAATAAATCGATTGGGAGTGTCGATTTCATAAAACATGGTGATGGTGTCATTGGTTGCCGTAGATATTAGCCAGTCGTGGATTTCATGAGGTGCGGGTCTCTCTCCTACTTGGCTCAGGTATCGTAAAACTGCACCAGTTACGTGAGCTGCCGCCGAAGAAGTGTCATTCCAAACCACTTGTGTGGATGAGTCGGTTTTGACTGTCAAGACATACACACCAGGTGCTAATATGGTCACACATGGTCCCCAGTTAGTGTTGTTGGAATTTGTAAAATAGTCAAACCAATCTGTACTTGAGACCGTCACAACATCATCTAGATTTCCTGGACTATAGTTGCAAGCATCTTCACCATTGTTTCCTGCTGATGCTATGACAGTTAATCCTTCATGAATCAGTTCTGCAACAGCGGCATCAACTGTATCATCTTGGGGCAAACTCGGAGATATCATGACCAAAGCTTTGTACTTGTTTCCATCTTTCTTAGACTTGAAATCTAACACCAGGTGATCCCTTCTAAAAGATCGTCAACAGTCCCTAAACCATCCTGGTCAATGACTTTCACTGACATCACTTGAGCATGTTTTGCTACACCGTACGTCTTACTCAAAATCATTCCTGCTACTCCAGTGCCGTGTCCGCTATGATCTAAATCCCCCTCTTTGTTCCGAATTTGCTCTCTGAGTTTGACAAAGAACAATCAAATTGATGCAGCCATTCAAGAGTTAATTGATGAAGACCTTACGGTGGTTGCAGCTGCAGGACATAAGGATGATATTGCTTGCAATTACAGCCCTGGATATCTAAAAAATGTCATAACAGTATCCGGTACTTGGGTATTGTGCTACATTATTAATGTAAATGTTACAGCTTTTTAATGAGTGTGAAGTTCGATCATGGATATTCGTTGTTGGATCTTTGTTTGATATTCGCAAGGTGAAGTTTGTTGGCTATTCAACATTGGATATTCGTATAATATAAGTAAAAAAAAATCATAACAGTGGAACGAATGACTTTCAAAACAGATCAGCATTTGGAGTAACATTTTCAGTATTTATTTACTACCAGTTTTTATAGTTTTTTCACTTGCTTTTGTCCATCAATCAGCCGAATATCAAATGGCTGCCAAGTGTGAGGTTCAAATAGACTGGAAACATGTTTAACGGTCATTTGCAACCACTTTACATGGATTTTACATCATTCTACCGAATATCAAACGGTTGCTCGAATGTCAATGAATATCAAACGAAAATCAAATGGCTCAAAGATACATATATTTATTATTAGTTCATTACCCGGTGCTGTATATAGTTATTTATGTTTTTATTATAGCGTTTATAAAAATTTCATGCCTTTATTTTATTATATTTTCTTTATTTATATGTATATATATTATTATTTCTTCCCTTCCTTTGCTTTATTTATTTATTTTTTATGACACATGTATCTGCACTGATATTGCGTTGTCAATAAAAGAATATATATATATATATAAAGTTACCTCTGAGTTGGTCCAGTTTCGTTATGTCACTTCTAATGAAATATAATCTGCCATTTCCATATTTTCCATTCAGTTCTAACTCAGTCTTGGAGCCAATCTCTTCATTGATGTCAATTATAGCCACCTAACATAAGAAATTTGTTTCATATACTTCACAAGATAGTTTCCATTTAAATCAATTTAACGACATGTTAAATTGTTTCAAACAGTCTTACCAGGCAATGATTGCCTGTATATAATTGGCTTTACCGCCAAATTCATTGAGTTGGAAACTAATCTCTTGGACTTGGAACGTAAACTCCATGAGACATCATGTATGAATTTGGCTGGAAACAAAGAGCATTTACCTACGGGTGACTAGCCAAGCAAGCATGGCCCTCATTCACGTCCGAGTTTGCAGAATGAGGGCCACGCAGCTGTCTTTATATATTTTCATGGGATTATATGTGCATGCGGTTTCACAGCCTACCTGAATCTATTTTATACTGAAAAATAATGAGTGCCCGCACTGTTACTTATCATGACATGCTGATATTTTTCCAAAAGCATCAATTCCATGTGGTAAACCGTCAGTTTCAACATCTGCTTAATTAACAAATTTATCATTGAATGACTTAGTCATCGCCGATAAAACCAAATGACTCATTTTCAATGATGTCAAATGGTGATAGTCAGCACAGATGCGTTTATACTGTCCAGACAATATTTATCAACCTGTTGCGAAATACTGCAAAAAGACACAACACTGCTGCCAGGCTAATGGATGACCATGTTTTCTAAGTAATGGTGCATGAGTGACATTATGATGTTGCAAGCAAACCTGCCAAGCGAAGTGGGCTGTACATCTTTGCTTCCGGTTATAAAATTCTTGATGACCAAATTTGCGTTGATGCAAGGAAATCAAATTATTTTAAATTGTACATGTCTGGACTCAAAACACACACAGTTGCTACTATTGTCACTGATAAAGGTACATGACAAAGATAAAACAACAACAGGATTTATGATATGGGGTAGAAATCTGAGAAATTAACATCTCTTTAGAAAGGAGCCATGCGTATCATCTCAAAGAGCCATTACAGAGCCCATACCACTGAGCTTTTTTTGAAAATTAAATGAGTTAAATTAAAGATCTATGTGCAATGCAGGACTGTAAATATTTCTTCAAATTTGAAAATTCATTGTTACCTCATTACTTCACATATGAAATGAAAATACTTTTATTTGACATATGTGTCACAATGTAAAAAAAACAAATAACAATATCAATATATATATAATACATTAGTCCCAGTATGGGACTGTCTATTATAGAGTCAGAACCGCAATAAATACTTAAAAAAAGCAATACTCACATTTGCTCCTTTCTCCAACAATGCCTCTGTAAAACCTCTCCCCATACCCCTGGCCCCTCCTGTAACAAACCCCACTTTGCCTTTTAAGGAAAACTCTGATGTCGCCATCTTGGTGCTCTGATCATTCAATGTGCATTACTGTTTTCATTGCTCTTAAATTACATCACTAAATATGTCAACTTATTATGTCATGCCAAGTTTATAGCTTGTCAATATTTTTCAGTTTGTATTACGCTATATGCAGACCCAGTTGGTGTAAGTTTATGAGCAACCATGTTTTATCTTATCAGGCAATACAAAAAGTTGTTTAAAAATAAGACGAATGTGTTTGTGGTTGAATTATATTGAACAATGATATTGCATGGTGTGTCTAACACTGCTATTTTGTAAGTAAATCAGTGAAGTAATACCAGAGTACACACAATATGCTTTGACCTATATTATCAATTATGGTCAGCATGACATTCAAAATTAATGTCAAATTATGATAACATACCACATTCTATGATTCAAAGTGAATGTTGTTCGGTCATAATGTATGAAAGCATGCATGGAGCAGCACAAAATGGACAGAAATGGTAGGAATTTGTCTAATCCCAACTTTCTGATTAATGTTGGCACCTTGTAATATTTTTGAGTTACTGTTTCCCATATTTCCCGGTGTATTATTTTCATGGCTTCTCTTTGGCCAAAATGATGACATTGAAGTAGGCAAGAAAAAATAAAGTCATTGGGCAATCATATATTTTATCTTATCAGACATTGACAGAAAGAGTGGACAAGTTAAAATTTTTGTTTGCCTTGAATCCACACAGAGGACCTGTTCAAGTCTAAGACTTTCTCAGAACTCTTTGAAATGATCAACACTGTCAATAGCTGCTTCCTCATTTACACTCGGGTAGAGTGAAACAAATTGTCTGCTCAATTAGACAAGGCCATGTAGACCAATAGGTTTTGGATGTGGGTATGGTTTCAAAACGTTTTGTAAAGGTAGATGTAAAACGTTTCCTTGAAATGTTTTGTAAAGGAAGTTGAGAGTCTACAAAAATATGTCTACAAAACATATAACCAAAACGTTCAACTAAAGTAAAACGTTTCCAAGATGTTGCAAAAACGTGGAATTGTTTGTTGGGTCATGACAAATTGCAGGGGTATAATTAAATATGCAGTTGCACCACATTAGGCAAGACAATAAATAGCACACTATGGCCTAGATTTTTCTTATAAGACTGCAGTGGTTTCAACATTCAGGTGAGCAAAGTTGTATTTGCAGATTATGTTTACACGAGAATTTGAGGCAGATCTATTATATGCTTAATTATGCAGTAGTCATGCCAGCGATGAATTACATAATGTCACACTCACTAGTTTGTCATAGGCTGTTGTGCTATGCGGCAATTGTATGATAGTTTGGTTTGACCAAGTGAATTACTTGCTATACATAATATGCGCTGATGGGGTAACTGGAGTTATATGGCTGATAATATTGATGCATTAATTTATCACATTTGACCATGTGGGATGGCAGTGTAGTCAGCAATCAAAGGGTCCTCAGTAGTGAATTTGCCATATGTCCTATACACTCACACGTTATCTGTCATGTAAAGATCAAAAGTGTAATGATGATATTAAAAATTTTTGTCTATATATATATAAAGAACTGCCTGATTTTGGGCCATATGTTTTCATAAAAAGCAATGAAAAATTGACTAAATGTTAAAAAAGATACTTTACTATAAATTATTGACTTCATATTCTCAAGATTCTACAGTTGTAATTCACCAGGGAGCTTTCGTCTGTCTCTCACAGGTCTTGGTGCTCTGATCATTCAATGTGCTTTACTGTTTCCATTGCTCTTAAATTACATCGCTAAATATTCAACTCATTATGTCGTACCAAGTTTAAAGCTTGTCAACATTATTCATTTTGTATTACATTATATGCAGACCTAGTTGGTTTAATATTATAACATGAGCAACCATATGTTTAATCTTATCAGACAATAAAAAAGGGTGTTTAAAAATATGACGAATGTGTTTATGATTGGTTTATTGTATTTCAACACTGTCAATAGCTGCTTCCTCATTTACACCCGGGTAGAGTGAAACGAATCATCGCAGAGAATCTGCCCACTTGTTTCACACCACAGCACATGCTTACAAATTTTGATACATTCAGGCCAAATTACAGAAATATTTTCAAGAATATTTCATGTTATAAACTCCATTTTATTGCAAAAATTGACAAACATGCCAAGAAGCAATAAATTAATTTTTCTACAACAAAACAATTTAAATTTATTATACAGATTATCACAGTTTGTTGGCTAATTTCTTGGGGAAAACATAATTAGTTCCCATGGGCGTTATACTGAGGACAGCCCCATTGCAGTTTGGTTCTGAAATCAATTCCAGCATTCCATCAACCACTGTTTTCACTCTGAAAGAGAAGTGACAAATAATAATAAGTAAATGTGAAGTTTATTGGCAAATTAGGGCTATGGCATCATGATCCAAATGTGCACATTATAAGTATATTAAATTTCTGAACTTATTGTTTGGTTGTTGCGTTCAGTTGATATCATTGACTTGGAAAGAAAACTCCGAATGACATCATGTGAATGAAGGACTCTCATTGGCTAAGGCAATCCCTCAGCCAATGGTATTGCTGGATTCACATGGCGTTCATCTTCCTAAAGCAAGCCAGGTATCTTCGCGTAGCGTAGCTACACTGCCTTGCTATAAATGGGCTTAAATACCTTGACCAGTTTGATTGGTCGCGGAGATGTGTGGACTGACAAATGAGCGGTTATGTTTACAAATATATCTATATTTAGCACAGTAATGTGGCCCAGTTCCAAGGTTGAATGTTTTGAACTCTGAATGCATCCCTTGCATTGGATGAGCTACTTAGTCACATGCCGTGATGCGCGTATTTACCGCTAGCGGGCCACAATGAAAAAAACCGCTGCATTGTGGTGAAATCTAGCAAGGCCGCCCAGAGCCGGGCGGAGGAATAGGCATTCCTAAAGGAAGATGCATGACGAGTGTCTTGTTTCCATGTCAATGAAATTGTTTGTAGTAAATGCTGTTTATGCTAATGTTTCTGTGCCCCTTGATGCTAATATTGCAAACTGAATTTTGTTATGTCTTATCTGAAAAATTGTAATAATATCACTTACTCCATGATTCCTAACTTGTGAATTCCTTCAATGGCCGCTTTTGCAGAATCTTCGAAGTTTGGCATTGTCACATCATCGGGTCTTGTTTTTGTCATTTTTATTACACTCGGATTTCCCATTTCGGTGTCGGCAAAAGACGGGCATAGAGTTGCTACGCGAAGGCCAAATTTATTTGTGTCTTTCACATTTATCTGAAAGATAACTTCTCTATTTAGAGAACTGCAGCTTGTAGCAATACCTTTCATTCAAGAAGTCATATTATTTTGGATAATTTGTCATTAGCATATTTATTAGCAAACGGAAATGGGTATTCTAGACATGAGATAACTTTGAAACAGAATCTTGTTCACATATAAATCTAGTTTAGGAAGTATTGATGAGGGAAAGTATCAACAGAGGTCAGTGCCACTGAAACTATTGTTTGATGAAACCATCTATTCAGTCTAGTCATTCTTATGTACATTTAATGTTGATGTCATCTAATTCTGCTTGATCTTCAGTGGCAGGGCTTTCGGGTATAGTTTTTCTTGCCATTACCAATTACGTGTCATTACTATAGATCGAAGCAGGTACGGAAATGCAGTAGCAGTAAATGAAATGATAGCTTACAGAACGTATGTATTACTAGCTTGTTTGTTCAAATTACTAATGATTCTTACAGCCATTGCTCTGGAAAAGCCTACAACACCATGTTTGACTCCAGTGTAAGTGAGAGCATAAGGAGACGGGTATATTCCTGAAAATATGAAATTTGATTAATATATTATTTTAATATCATCTATAATTTGATACAGCAACAGCCCATTAAATGATTAGAATTTCATTTACATTCCAATTGACAGCATAGCTATCCATACTGCCCTTTCCTTGTCATTTTCTCACAAAAGACTCAATGATATATTATGTTTGAGGAGTAATAAATATCCATTATTCTTCTACATGTATGTAGTACATTTTATGAAATAGAAATAGAAAAAAAATTGAAAACCTCACAGTTGGTTGACAACACAGTAATTGATAATAATGTATACATTTGGATTTATTGGTTCAATGCATAATTTATTATGCATAATATACAGTTCTAAATACCTGAAGCTGAAGAGACATTGATGATAATTCCTCCTTTTCCGCCTTTATATTTTCCCATGTAGTTTGCCGCAATGTAACTACTGCGAATTACTGCTGTCTTAAAATATAACCATTAATTTAATGAAATACACTGTTAATAGCAAATATTTATGTAATTGTCAATATAATGGTGAGGAAAATTACCAGAGGGCACTGCCACCGAAGCAGATAAGTGCAATTAGATGACATCATTTAATGAACTCAAGTATGACATCACTGAAAAAGTGCTGTCATCAAACAATAGACCAATGGTGATAAATCTGCTTCGATGGCAATGCCTCTGATATTACTTTAACTTCTGTTATTTATATTATTATGTAACATGTTATTAAAATGATAAAGGGTAGTTTGTGTGTATTGGAGGTATAGCTGAGGGTTTGCTGTCTTGCGGCCTATGCTTAACTAATTCTTACCAGGTTGACGTCGATAGTTCTTTCAAAATTGATTTCATCCACAATCCCTGCATTGTTTATGACCACATCAAGGCCACCAAATGTGTCTATGGTTCTTTTGTAACAGGCTGAAATAATTTGCAAGTTTCAACAAAAATATCATAATAATTAACAATTTAATTAGGATTAAATATTGAAATCATAAATATCTATTATTAACACAGAATATATCTAAGATAGGTCTATAATTATCAACCAGAACGTATATGCCAGGATTTCTATCTGCCAATTGACGAGACCCATTTAATATTTTTTATTGATCTTCGTTTTCCCCATACTTTTTTAATCGGCACTGATTTTTCAATAGTAAAAGTAGCAGACATTGTAGCTTTCTATGTTGGTTTTGTGAGACATGACGTCAGCTTTACTCCAATCGATAACACTGCAGTGGAATTAAGTTCTGTTAAAATTGATGAAATATTGTATTGATCTTACCTCTTAAATCATCCAAACTGGTGACATCACACTCGTTGAATATTGCACTGTTCCCTCCATATTTCTCCTTGAAGTCATGTTCCGTTATATTTCCTAGTTTGGCATTAATATCTGTCAGTGACACCTAAAAGTTTTGGTCAAAAGAAAAAGTGGATATACCTTAACTTGTTAGAGTACATCAGTTTATGTATCTATCTATGTCACTTGTCCATCTGTCAGATAGCTATTATACTTGTTAAGGCCATTCAATCAATCTTGGTTACTAATACTGTTGATAGATAGTGTAGTAACAACTTAATTGTGATAAATTACAATGTTCATGGTAGTAGCAATGTATAGGTTGTCTGTATATCCTTTCATATAATCTGCATTACACCGTGTATTATTGTTTCCAGATTTGTGTGTTATAGTTATCCTAAACTAATTAATCAAAAATGACACACAGTGTCATACCTTAGCTCCTCTTTGCAACAAATGTCATACCATAGCTCCTCTCTGTAATAATGCTTCTACAAATGTCATACCTTAGCTCCTCTCTGTAATAATGCTTCTACAAATGTCATACCTTAGCTCCTCTTTGTAATAATGCTTCTACAAATGTCATACCTTAGCTCCTCTCTGTAATAATGCTTTTACAAATGTCATACCATAGCTCCTCTTTGTAATAATGCTTCTACAAATGTCATACCTTAGCTCCTCTTTGTAATAATGCTTCTACAAATGTCATACCTTATCTCCTCTCTGTAATAATGCTTCTACAAATGTTATACCTTAGCTCCTCTCTGTAATAATGCTTTTACAAATGTCATACCATAGCTCCTCTTTGTAATAATGCTTCTACAAATGTCATACCTTAGCTCCTCTCTGTAATAATGCTTCTACAAATGTCATACCTTATCTCCTCTCTGTAATAATGCTTCTACAAATGTCATACCTTAGCTCCTCTCTGTAATAATGCTTTTACAAATGTCATACCATAGCTCCTCTTTGTAATAATGCTTCTACAAATGTCATACCTTAGCTCCTCTTTGTAATAATGCTTCTACAAATGTCATACCTTATCTCCTCTCTGTAATAATGCTTCTACAAATGTCATACCTTAGCTCCTCTCTGTAATAATGCTTCTACAAATGTCATACCTTATCTCCTCTCTGTAATAATGCTTCTACAAATGTCATACCTTATCTCCTCTCTGTAATAATGCTTCTACAAATGTCATACCTTATCTCCTCTCTGTAATAATGCTTCTACAAATGTCATACCTTAGCTCCTCTCTGTAATAATGCTTCTACAAATGTCATACCTTAGCTCCTCTTTGTAATAATGCTTCTACAAATGTCATACCTTATCTCCTCTCTGTAATAATGCTTCTACAAATGTCATACCTTAGCTCCTCTCTGTAATAATGCTTCTACAAATGTCATACCTTATCTCCTCTCTGTAATAATGCTTCTACAAATGTCATACCTTAGCTCCTCTTTGTAATAATGCTTCTACAAATGTCATACCTTATCTCCTCTCTGTAATAATGCTTCTACAAATGTCATACCTTAGCTCCTCTCTGTAATAATGCTTCTACAAATGTCATACCTTAGCTCCTCTTTGTAATAATGCTTCTACAAATGTCATACCTTATCTCCTCTCTGTAATAATGCTTCTACAAATGTCATACCTTAGCTCCTCTCTGTAATAATGCTTCTACAAATGTCATACCTTAGCTCCTCTCTGTAATAATGCTTCTACAAATGTCATACCTTATCTCCTCTCTGTAATAATGCTTCTACAAATGTCATACCTTAGCTCCTCTTTGTAATAATGCTTCTACAAATTTCATACCTTAGCTCCTCTCTGTAATAATGCTTCTACAAATTTCATACCTTAGCTCCTCTCTGTAATAATGCTTCTACAAATGTCATACCTTATCTCCTCTCTGTAATAATGCTTCTACAAATGTCATACCTTAGCTCCTCTCTGTAATAATGCTTCTACAAATGTCATACCTTAGCTCCTCTTTGTAATCATGCTTCTACAAATGTCATACCTTATCTCCTCTCTGTAATAATGCTTCTACAAATGTCATACCTTAGCTCCTCTCTGTAATAATGCTTCTACAAATGTCATACCTTAGCTCCTCTTTGTAATCATGCTTCTACAAATGTCATACCTTAGCTCCTCTTTGTAATATTGCTTCTACAAATGTCATACCTTAGCTCCTCTCTGTAATAATGCTTCTACAAATGTCATACCTTAGCTCCTCTTTGTAATCATGCTTCTACAAATGTCATACCTTATCTCCTCTCTGTAATAATGCTTCTACAAATGTCATACCTTAGCTCCTCTCTGTAATAATGCTTCTACAAATGTCATACCTTAGCTCCTCTCTGTAATAATGCTTCTACAAATGTCATACCTTAGCTCCTCTTTGTAATCATGCTTCTACAAATGTCATACCTTAGCTCCTCTTTGTAATATTGCTTCTACAAATGTCATACCTTAGCTCCTCTCTGTAATAATGCTTCTACAAATGTCATACCTTAGCTCCTCTTTGTAATCATGCTTCTACAAATGTCATACCTTATCTCCTCTCTGTAATAATGCTTCTACAAATGTCATACCTTAGCTCCTCTCTGTAATAATGCTTCTACAAATGTCATACCTTAGCTCCTCTTTGTAATCATGCTTCTACAAATGTCATACCTTAGCTCCTCTCTGTAATAATGCTTCTACAAATGTCATACCTTAGCTCCTCTTTGTAATCATGCTTCTACAAATGTCATACCTTAGCTCCTCTTTGTAATATTGCTTCTACAAATGTCATACCTTAGCTCCTCTTTGTAATCATGCTTCTACATATGTCATACCTTAGCTCCTCTTTGTAATCATGCTTCTACAAATGTCATACCTTAGCTCCTCTTTGTAATATTGCTTCTACAAATGTCATACCTTAGCTCCTCTTTGTAATAATGCTTCTGCAAATGTCATACCTTAGCTCCTCTTTGTAATCATGCTTCTACAAATGTCATACCTTAGCTCCTCTTTGTAATATTGCTTCTACAAATGTCATACCTTAGCTCCTCTTTGTAATCATGCTTCTACAAATGTCATACCTTAGCTCCTCTTTGTAATATTGCTTCTACAAATGTCATACCTTAGCTCCTCTTTGTAATCATGCTTCTACAAATGTCATACCTTAGCTCCTCTTTGTAATCATGCTTCTACAAATGTCATACCTTAGCTCCTCTTTGTAATATTGCTTCTACAAATGTCATACCTTAGCTCCTCTTTGTAATAATGCTTCTACAAATGTCATACCTTAGCTCCTCTTTGTAATCATGCTTCTACAAATGTCATACCTTAGCTCCTCTTTGTAATCATGCTTCTACAAATGTCATACCTTAGCTCCTCTTTGTAATATTGCTTCTACAAATGTCATACCTTAGCTCCTCTTTGTAATAATGCTTCTACAAATGTCATACCTTAGCTCCTCTTTGTAATCATGCTTCTACAAATGTCATACCTTAGCTCCTCTTTGTAATCATGCTTCTACAAATGTCATACCTTAGCTCCTCTTTGTAATCATGCTTCTACAAATGTCATACCTTAGCTCCTCTTTGTAATCATGCTTCTACAAATGTCATACCTTAGCTCCTCTTTGTAATATTGCTTCTACAAATGTCATACCTTAGCTCCTCTTTGTAATAATGCTTCTGCAAATGTCATATCTTAGCTCCTCTTTGTAATAATGCTTCTACAAATGTCATACCTTAGCTCCTCTTTGTAATAATGCTTCTGCAAATGTCATACCTTAGCTCCTCTTTGTAATTATAATTTGTCATACCTTAGCTCCTCTTTGTAATAATGCTTCTACAAATGTCATACCTTAGCTCCTCTTTGTAATCATGCTTCTACAAATGTCATACCTTAGCTCCTCTTTGTAATATTGCTTCTACAAATGTCATACCTTAGCTCCTCTTTGTAATCATGCTTCTACAAATGTCATTCCTTAGCTCCTCTTTGTAATCATGCTTCTACAAATGTCATACCTTAGCTCCTCTTTGTAATCATGCTTCTACAAATGTCATACCTTAGCTCCTCTTTGTAATTATAATTTGTCATACCTTAGCTCCTCTTTGTAATAATGCTTCTACAAATGTCACACCTTAGCTCCTCTTTGTAATAATGCTTCTACAAATGTCATACCTTAGCTCCTCTTTGTAATCATGCTTCTACAAATGTCATACCTTAGCTCCTCTTTGTAATCATGCTTCTACAAATGTCATACCTTAGCTCCTCTTTGTAATCATGCTTCTACAAATGTCATACCTTAGCTCCTCTTTGTAATCATGCTTCTACAAATGTCACACCTTAGCTCCTCTTTGTAATAATGCTTCTACAAATGTCATACCTTAGCTCCTCTTTGTAATAATGCTTCTACAAATGTCATACCTTAGCTCCTCTTTGTAATCATGCTTCTACAAATGTCATACCTTAGCTCCTCTTTGTAATCATGCTTCTACAAATGTCACACCTTAGCTCCTCTTTGTAATAATGCTTCTACAAATGTCATACCTTAGCTCCTCTTTGTAATCATGCTTCTACAAATGTCATACCTTAGCTCCTCTTTGTAATCATGCTTCTACAAATGTCATACCTTAGCTCCTCTTTGTAATCATGCTTCTACAAATGTCATACCTTAGCTCCTCTTTGTAATTATAATTTGTCATACCTTAGCTCCTCTTTGTAATAATGCTTCTACAAATGTCACACCTTAGCTCCTCTTTGTAATAATGCTTCTACAAATGTCATACCTTAGCTCCTCTTTGTAATCATGCTTCTACAAATGTCATACCTTAGCTCCTCTTTGTAATCATGCTTCTACAAATGTCATACCTTAGCTCCTCTTTGTAATCATGCTTCTACAAATGTCATACCTTAGCTCCTCTTTGTAATTATAATTTGTCATACCTTAGCTCCTCTTTGTAATAATGCTTCTACAAATGTCACACCTTAGCTCCTCTTTGTAATAATGCTTCTACAAATGTCATACCTTAGCTCCTCTTTGTAATCATGCTTCTACAAATGTCATACCTTAGCTCCTCTTTGTAATATTGCTTCTACAAATGTCATACCTTAGCTCCTCTTTGTAATCATGCTTCTACAAATGTCATACCTTAGCTCCTCTTTGTAATAATGCTTCTACAAATGTCATACCTTAGCTCCTCTTTGTAATTATAATTTGTCATACCTTAGCTCCTCTTTGTAATAATGCTTCTACAAATGTCATACCTTAGCTCCTCTTTGTAATTATAATTTGTCATACCTTAGCTCCTCTTTGTAATAATGCTTCTACAAATGTCATACCTTAGCTCCTCTTTGTAATTATAATTTGTCATACCTTAGCTCCTCTTTGTAATAATGCTTCTACAAATGTCATACCTTAGCTCCTCTTTGTAATAATGCTTCTGCAAATGCTTGTCCCAGCCCTCTTGCTCCCCCGGTTATGAACGCTACCTTTCCTGCCAAAGCCATGCTTTTAAGAGAGTGTACTGGTGGTGTTTATATCAAAACTAGGTCTCATCCAGGTCATGGCGACCTGACCTGACCCATATAGGAAACTAGTTCAAGGGAGCAGTAATTTTTAAAAAAGTACATATATTTTATAAGGTATGCAGTGGAGTACAAAAACACCCCATGTCCTATGTGCTATATATGAATTTATTAACAGCTAATATATCAAAATGGAAATAATATGCAAATACCTATTTAATATGACATTAGTATAACATCAGAACAGGTTTCCAATGTGCAGGGAGCTTCCAAAATGATACGTATCTTTTGATCAAACTGTACAAGTGATGGCCTAACAAAACAAAAAAGTTAATAAAAAAATATACATATATATCTAATGACCAGAGATACTTCACAAGCAGAGAAAAAAATTATATTGTAAGATATCTTTGATATTAGGAACTAAATCTTTTGGGGATAATAGCATGCAAAACAACGTTCGTGGCAGGCGATTGGGTACTTCAATCTTTACACCACTGTACTTATGGTAATTGTATTATATTATACAGTACTGTGCAAAAGTCTTCAGCCATCCTCAAATTGATGCCACAGCAAGAAAATACATTTTATACATGATTCTTGTGTTGCCTGCAGAGTTGGATATACTTACCCTGAATTACGGACATAGTAAAATAGAAAAACAATAATAGAGAAGAAAGTGTTTCATCTGGTTCATTTCTTTTATTTGGTATGGTCTCCATTTTACAGATAAAACTGCAGGAACTGGCTCTTATAACAGAGGCTGCCCATTAATTTGACTGCAATTCTGTCCTACATCATTAAAAAGGTACCTTAAACACAAATATAAGTTGTCAAACTTTTTGACAAGCATAGTGCAAGATCACTTATTCAGATGCAGGTCAACATATGAGCAAATAACACAAAATGCTTTAGAGTGGCTCAAGACTTTTACTAGGTACTGTATATATATATACAATATATCAAGAAAGTGGAAACCTCTGAGCAAACAATAAGGCATATGGGAATATGAAGCAAGTTATGTTGCCTTAAATCATATAGACAAGAAAACTAAATTGTGAAAATTTACTGGATTTATTTCATTATGAACATAAATACATAACATTTCTATGTATTATCACAGTTTGAAGTAATTCTGGTGCAAATTGCTGCAGTTACCCAAATTTTTCACAGTTTGTTGACAAGTTTCTTTGGAAAGAAGTACTTATTAGCAATTGGAGAAATGCTCAGAACAGCTCCATTGCAGTTTGACTCAGAAATTAATTCCAACATGCCATTCACCACTTGTTTCACTCTGAAAGGTAATAGAATTATCTTTGATATTATTGATTACAAAAACAAGTTATATCTATAAGACATAGAGTAGATCAATTACAAGTTTGAAACCTGCCAGATTAATACTTGATGAGCGAAATGATGTTAAAAATAACGCTGTAGAGACTCTTACAATGTCATTTGGGACTGTGGGGACAGACGCGGCTTCGGGCAGATTAGAGCTTTACATCCTGTATTTCTGCACCTGTTGGGCTAATTGGGACAAGCAGGGACCATTGCAATGAGATGATGGATGAAACAGCCATCCAACACAAGATCGACCAGGAATTGAACCCGGGACCGAGTGGTTGGAAGCCCAGCACGCTACCACTGAGTTAGGCCCCCACCCCATGTGGGGCTGTAAAAACAGTGCTTGACATGTCATGACATATAATACTTTTATCATTGAGCACACTTATAGTCTTGTATATTTATAATGTACATTCATACGATAATATTCAGTACAATTATAATCACACCATTGGTTAAAAACTCAGTCTTAGACCAAAGAGAGATATGGAAAGTGCAGCCCTCTAAGGCAAGTTCTTGCCATTATCAAGGTTGATTGAAGAGGTGACTGAGGAGGAGTCCACCCATGTTACACATTTACCCCATAGGTGGGACCTTTTACTTGCCTCAGCAGCTTAACATAGACACTGAGTACAAGACACTGCCAATTTAATGTCTCATCCGAATGACATAAGCTGATGAAGTGTATTGTTTTTTTAATTTATCATGCACACCATTGTTACTGTTGTGCGACCGATAACCGTAGGTTTTCGGCTAACTATCACATATCAACGTTATATGTGAGTCCTATTAAAAAAAGCTTCATTTTGAGCATTATCATCATAAATGGGCCTGACTGTATTTACATAGTTAAACACTATTTCAATATTATTATACATTTGATTTTTTTCAATGAGAATGTTTAGACTTACTCCATAATCCCCATGTTGAGTTTTCCTTCATTTGCAGTTTTTTGGGATTCGTGAAAATTAGGCATCGTGATATCGTCAGGTCTTGTCTGCTTCACTTGAGCGACTGTTGAATTTCCCATTTCAGTGTCCGCAAAAGATGGACACAGCGCTGCGATGCGCAGACCAAATCTGTTGACATCTTTGACATTTATCTGAAAGTGGAGTAAGGAGTATGTAATGGTATATCTTACATAAATATGCATGTTTCAATAACTGAAATTCTGAAGACGCTTTTGAAGATTTCCAACTAATCTTCATTGAAATTATACAACCGATAGTCAAAGACTGCTTCTAACATTGTATTTTAACTGTATTAGAAAATCGGATGCCATTTTGAATTAAATAGCAGTCATCAAAGTTTGAATTTCCTCTACTGAATCGAATGTTAGTTCAGTATAGCATAGTTTATTACAGGACAGAAGATTCTGGAACAGCTAAAAAAGAAAGTAATCATTATATGACTTACCGCCATCGATCTAGAAAATCCAACAACACCGTGTTTGACACCAGTGTATGCCAAAGCAAATGGACTGGCGAATAATCCTGAAAATATCAGTACCAAAATTTGTAGATAACGTATATAGGGCACATGGCTTTTATTGCAACCCACAGATTGGATTTTAACAACGTATAGTTCGCTATTTTTAAGAGCTGCTTTACCCATTAAGTGTGGCATCACAAGTTGCATGAGGTAAATGCTTCTAATGCTCTGAATTAGTATGAAGGTGATACCACTGCTTTTTTGATGTCATAGATGCTGTTGTGTAATTTTAAATGTTGGAATTTAAGGTGGAATATTGAAGCATTTTGAAGAAGGCAAAACTCAATATGAATTTTTTCAACCGTAATGAAATTTTCAATTCACATTCTCAAGCCATCACTTTTCGTGCTTACTCTACCAGAAAATCAACATTAGGACAGACAGGATATTATTTACAGTGGCTAACCTGTAGTTTGACCAGAATATACGTAACAAAGGTAAATGTTGCTTATAAAGCATCAGAAATAGCATCGGTTTAAGATTCAATTAAGATTTTTGGTTTTTAGTCAACAAAATATGGATGAATGTAGGCCTACTATTAAGAGGTGGTATGTAGAATATGTACAATGGATGACTGTATTATTAAGAGTGGGTCTGTAGACTGTACAATGGATGACAACCATTAGGAGGTGGTCTGTATGTAGACTGCACAATAGATGATTTTACTATTAAGAGTAGGTATGTAGACTCTACAATGGATGACTGTATTATTAAGAGTGGGTCTGTAGACTGTACAATGGATGACTACGATAAAAAGGTGGTCTGTAGACTGTACAATAGATGATTTTACTATTAAAAGTGGGTCTGTAGACTGTTCAATGGATGACTGTACTATTAAGAGGTGATATGTTGACTCTACAATGGATGACTGTATTATTAAGAGTGGGTCTGTAGACTGTACAATGGATGACTACTATAAAAAGGTGGTCTGTAGACTGTAGAATAGATGATTTTACTTTTAAGAGGTGGTGTGTTGACTATGTACAATGGATGACTGTACTATTAAGAGTGGTTCTGTAGACTGTTCAATGGATGACTGTATTAAGAGGTGGTCTGTAGACTGTACAGTATACATGGAAACACGATTGATATGTTCATTGTGGCACATAATGCTTCATATTAGATATGAGGACTGTTTGGTCTGTACACTGTGTACAATATACATGAAAACACAGTCAGCTGATATGGTTATTTGTAGCACATGACACTTCATATGATATATGAGTATATGAGGACTACTTGGTTAGACCTGGTACCTGCAGCGGAAGAGATATTGATGATAATTCCTCCTTTTCCGCCATTTTCTTTGCTCATGATGTTTGCTGCCATGTAACTGCTACGAATTACAGCTGTCTGAAAATAAAATAGCGAATTTAAAACATTAGTTGTAGAGGCACATGGTGGTCTGTCAACCACGAGGTAACTCAATGTTATATAGTGGTGCAATTAGACAAAATATACTGCCTGCCTCCACTTAATATATAATAGCATAAATCAAAATTTTACATTTATCAATATTGTTAAGCACAATATTCAAAGTATAACTTCACCTTCTTTCTAATTGTATGTCCTATTCTATAGTTTTTTTTCTGTATATTTACACTTATTTTAAACTTTTATTCTCATAAACTTGTGTGGCAGGGCCTCAGCGAAAATAAGTGTCGCTGAAGAAGTCACCCTGCTGAAATTGTCTACAGCTGCTAAAATCTGGTATTATGACTTTGACTCGATTTATCATGAATGCCAAGAGATATACTTTAGTTTATCATCAAATCCTCACCAAATTGACATCAATCATTCTTTCAAAGTTAACCTCATCTGAAATTCCTGCATTGTTGATAACAATATCGAGATGTCCAAATGTGTCTATTGTTTTCTTGTAACATGCTGAAAGAAAAAAATTGCAGATGTGATGCCATGATAATTGTCAATAATATATAAAACTAATTCCAAACATTGGTGACTTTAGAAGAATTCTATTAATTTTATTCATTGATTTGTTTATGTTGAGATAAACTGAGCTGGTTAACTAGAATGTCAGGCCTTCTAGGAATCTCCCTCTACCCTCTAGATATGGACATTTTTGCTAGTTAACCTAGCTAAACATAATGATTGGTTAAACTTTGTAGCCCATAGGCTGTGTATGGAATTGAAAAATTTCCTCTTATAAAAAAACAAGAAAATTGGTTCATACTTGTTAGTTCTAGGCATTTTTTATGTTTAGGAGAGTAAACAAGCAAAATATGTACATACTTAGGTCTCTGGGATTTGAGGTGACAGCATACAGTGCTTAGCGTACAAAATTTTCTCGCACCTGGCGAAATGTCAAAACCTACAGAAAACCCTGTCTAACTTACCTAAAACAAGAAGTGAAATTTGGTAAGCCATACCTCTTAAGTCGTCCAAATTTGTGACATCACACTTGCTGAATATTGTGGTGTTTATTCCATATTTGGCATTCAATTCCCTCTCAGTTGCATTACCCTGTTCAGTAATGATGTCAGCCAGTGACACCTTGAAATAAAGTGTGAAAAATGATATTACTGATGGAAGCATATAGCAGAAAACGAGATAATTTTAGTCCCAATGTTACTCTAACAGGGATATTTTTTATAGACTTGTTCAATAGAAAGTATTCTCGAGTCATATTCATGGGCCGTATCAATAAAAAGTATGAAAAAAATTATACTTTTTAGCCCATCTTGTTGCTGAGAAATTTGGCCAACAATTTATCAGTGTCAATGTTTCAATGCTACTGGTTCTAAAGCTTAGTCAGCTTATATGTCCAGCTGCTAGAGGCACGTAATGATGAGTTGATCAGGCCAGTTCTAGTCCTAACCATGTTAGATATTTACCCCTTGGGTAGGGTCTTTCACTTAACACCAAGTGCAAAGAAACGCCATGTTAACATCTCATGCGATCGGTATCCAATTGAGATGTAGATCATGAAAATTTCCTGATGTGGGACAGACAAAGCAGCTTGAAACTTTGACTGTTCCTCTTTGTAATAACACTTCTGCAAATGTCATACCTTAGCTCCTCTTTATAATGTGTCATCCCTTAGCTCCTCTTTTAATAATGCTTCTGCAAATGTCATACCTTAACTCCTCTTTATAATGTGTCATCCCTTAGCTCCTCTTTGTAATAATGCACCTGCAAATGTCATACCTTAGCTCCTCTTTATAATGTGTCATCCCTTAGCTCCTCTTTTAATAATGCTTCTGCAAATGTCATACCTTAACTCCTCTTTATAATGTGTCATCCCTTAGCTCCTCTTTTAATAATGCTTCTGCAAATGTCATACCTTAGCTCCTCTTTATAATGTGTCATCCCTTAGCTCCTCTTTTAATAATGCTTCTGCAAATGTCATACCTTAACTCCTCTTTATAATGTGTCATCCCTTAGCTCCTCTTTTAATAATGCTTCTGCAAATGTCATACCTTAGCTCCTCTTTATAATGTGTCATCCCTTAGCTCCTCTTTTAATAATGCTTCTGCAAATGTCATACCTTAACTCCTCTTTATAATGTGTCATCCCTTAGCTCCTCTTTTAATAATGCTTCTGCAAATGTCATACCTTAACTCCTCTTTATAATGTGTCATCCCTTAGCTCCTCTTTTAATAATGCTTCTGCAAATGTCATACCTTAACTCCTCTTTATAATGTGTCATCCCTTAGCTCCTCTTTTAATAATGCTTCTGCAAATGTCATACCTTAACTCCTCTTTATAATGTGTCATCCCTTAGCTCCTCTTTTAATAACGCTTCTGCAAATGTCATACCTTAGCTCCTCTTTGTAATAATGCACCTGCAAATGTCACACCTTAGCTCCTCTTTATAATGTGTCATCCCTTAGCTCCTCTTTTAATAATGCTTCTGCAAATGTCATACCTTAACTCCTCTTTATAATGTGTCATCCCTTAGCTCCTCTTTTAATAATGCTTCTGCAAATGTCATACCTTAACTCCTCTTTATAATGTGTCATCCCTTAGCTCCTCTTTTAATAATGCTTCTGCAAATGTCATACCTTAACTCCTCTTTATAATGTGTCATCCCTTAGCTCCTCTTTTAATAATGCTTCTGCAAATGTCATACCTTAACTCCTCTTTATAATGTGTCATCCCTTAGCTCCTCTTTTAATAACGCTTCTGCAAATGTCATACCTTAGCTCCTCTTTATAATGTGTCATCCCTTAGCTCCTCTTTGTAATAATGCACCTGCAAATGTCATACCTTAGCTCCTCTTTATAATGTGTCATCCCTTAGCTCCTCTTTTAATAATGCTTCTGCAAATGTCATACCTTAGCTCCTCTTTATAATGTGTCATCCCTTAGCTCCTCTTTGTAATAATGCACCTGCAAATGTCATACCTTAACTCCTCTTTATAATGTGTCATCCCTTAGCTCCTCTTTTAATAATGCTTCTGCAAATGTCATACCTTAACTCCTCTTTATAATGTGTCATCCCTTAGCTCCTCTTTTAATAATGCTTCTGCAAATGTCATACCTTAGCTCCTCTTTATAATGTGTCATCCCTTAGCTCCTCTTTGTAATAATGCTTCTGCAAATGTCATACCTTAACTCCTCTTTATAATGTGTCATCCCTTAGCTCCTCTTTTAATAATGCTTCTGCAAATGTCATACCTTAACTCCTCTTTATAATGTGTCATCCCTTAGCTCCTCTTTTAATAATGCTTCTGCAAATGTCATACCTTAGCTCCTCTTTATAATGTGTCATCCCTTAGCTCCTCTTTGTAATAATGCACCTGCAAATGTCATACCTTAACTCCTCTTTATAATGTGTCATCCCTTAGCTCCTCTTTTAATAATGCTTCTGCAAATGTCATACCTTAACTCCTCTTTATAATGTGTCATCCCTTAGCTCCTCTTTTAATAATGCTTCTGCAAATGTCATACCTTAACTCCTCTTTATAATGTGTCATCCCTTAGCTCCTCTTTTAATAATGCTTCTGCAAATGTCATACCTTAGCTCCTCTTTATAATGTGTCATCCCTTAGCTCCTCTTTGTAATAATGCTTCTGCAAATGTCATACCTTAACTCCTCTTTATAATGTGTCATCCCTTAGCTCCTCTTTTAATAATGCTTCTGCAAATGTCATACCTTAACTCCTCTTTATAATGTGTCATCCCTTAGCTCCTCTTTTAATAATGCTTCTGCAAATGTCATACCTTAGCTCCTCTTTATAATGTGTCATCCCTTAGCTCCTCTTTGTAATAATGCACCTGCAAATGTCATACCTTAACTCCTCTTTATAATGTGTCATCCCTTAGCTCCTCTTTTAATAATGCTTCTGCAAATGTCATACCTTAACTCCTCTTTATAATGTGTCATCCCTTAGCTCCTCTTTTAATAATGCTTCTGCAAATGTCATACCTTAGCTCCTCTTTATAATGTGTCATCCCTTAGCTCCTCTTTGTAATAATGCACCTGCAAATGTCATACCTTAGCTCCTCTTTATAATGTGTCATCCCTTAGCTCCTCTTTTAATAATGCTTCTGCAAATGTCATACCTTAGCTCCTCTTTATAATGTGTCATCCCTTAGCTCCTCTTTTAATAATGCTTCTGCAAATGTCATACCTTAACTCCTCTTTATAATGTGTCATCCCTTAGCTCCTCTTTTAATAATGCTTCTGCAAATGTCATACCTTAACTCCTCTTTATAATGTGTCATCCCTTAGCTCCTCTTTTAATAATGCTTCTGCAAATGTCATACCTTAACTCCTCTTTATAATGTGTCATCCCTTAGCTCCTCTTTTAATAATGCTTCTGCAAATGTCATACCTTAACTCCTCTTTATAATGTGTCATCCCTTAGCTCCTCTTTTAATAATGCTTCTGCAAATGTCATACCTTAACTCCTCTTTATAATGTGTCATCCCTTAGCTCCTCTTTTAATAATGCTTCTGCAAATGTCATACCTTAACTCCTCTTTATAATGTGTCATCCCTTAGCTCCTCTTTTAATAATGCTTCTGCAAATGTCATACCTTAGCTCCTCTTTATAATGTGTCATCCCTTAGCTCCTCTTTTAATAATGCTTCTGCAAATGTCATACCTTAACTCCTCTTTATAATGTGTCATCCCTTAGCTCCTCTTTTAATAATGCTTCTGCAAATGTCATACCTTAACTCCTCTTTATAATGTGTCATCCCTTAGCTCCTCTTTTAATAATGCTTCTGCAAATGTCATACCTTAACTCCTCTTTATAATGTGTCATCCCTTAGCTCCTCTTTTAATAATGCTTCTGCAAATGTCATACCTTAGCTCCTCTTTATAATGTGTCATCCCTTAGCTCCTCTTTTAATAATGCTTCTGCAAATGTCATACCTTAACTCCTCTTTATAATGTGTCATCCCTTAGCTCCTCTTTTAATAATGCTTCTGCAAATGTCATACCTTAACTCCTCTTTATAATGTGTCATCCCTTAGCTCCTCTTTTAATAATGCTTCTGCAAATGTCATACCTTAACTCCTCTTTATAATGTGTCATCCCTTAGCTCCTCTTTTAATAATGCTTCTGCAAATGTCATACCTTAACTCCTCTTTATAATGTGTCATCCCTTAGCTCCTCTTTTAATAACGCTTCTGCAAATGTCATACCTTAGCTCCTCTTTGTAATAATGCACCTGCAAATGTCACACCTTAGCTCCTCTTTATAATGTGTCATCCCTTAGCTCCTCTTTTAATAATGCTTCTGCAAATGTCATACCTTAACTCCTCTTTATAATGTGTCATCCCTTAGCTCCTCTTTTAATAATGCTTCTGCAAATGTCATACCTTAACTCCTCTTTATAATGTGTCATCCCTTAGCTCCTCTTTTAATAATGCTTCTGCAAATGTCATACCTTAACTCCTCTTTATAATGTGTCATCCCTTAGCTCCTCTTTTAATAATGCTTCTGCAAATGTCATACCTTAACTCCTCTTTATAATGTGTCATCCCTTAGCTCCTCTTTTAATAACGCTTCTGCAAATGTCATACCTTAGCTCCTCTTTATAATGTGTCATCCCTTAGCTCCTCTTTGTAATAATGCACCTGCAAATGTCATACCTTAGCTCCTCTTTATAATGTGTCATCCCTTAGCTCCTCTTTTAATAATGCTTCTGCAAATGTCATACCTTAGCTCCTCTTTATAATGTGTCATCCCTTAGCTCCTCTTTGTAATAATGCACCTGCAAATGTCATACCTTAACTCCTCTTTATAATGTGTCATCCCTTAGCTCCTCTTTTAATAATGCTTCTGCAAATGTCATACCTTAACTCCTCTTTATAATGTGTCATCCCTTAGCTCCTCTTTTAATAATGCTTCTGCAAATTTCATACCTTAGCTCCTCTTTATAATGTGTCATCCCTTAGCTCCTCTTTGTAATAATGCTTCTGCAAATGTCATACCTTAACTCCTCTTTATAATGTGTCATCCCTTAGCTCCTCTTTTAATAATGCTTCTGCAAATGTCATACCTTAACTCCTCTTTATAATGTGTCATCCCTTAGCTCCTCTTTTAATAATGCTTCTGCAAATGTCATACCTTAGCTCCTCTTTATAATGTGTCATCCCTTAGCTCCTCTTTGTAATAATGCACCTGCAAATGTCATACCTTAACTCCTCTTTATAATGTGTCATCCCTTAGCTCCTCTTTTAATAATGCTTCTGCAAATGTCATACCTTAACTCCTCTTTATAATGTGTCATCCCTTAGCTCCTCTTTTAATAATGCTTCTGCAAATGTCATACCTTAGCTCCTCTTTATAATGTGTCATCCCTTAGCTCCTCTTTGTAATAATGCACCTGCAAATGTCATACCTTAGCTCCTCTTTATAATGTGTCATCCCTTAGCTCCTCTTTTAATAATGCTTCTGCAAATGTCATACCTTAGCTCCTCTTTATAATGTGTCATCCCTTAGCTCCTCTTTTAATAATGCTTCTGCAAATGTCATACCTTAACTCCTCTTTATAATGTGTCATCCCTTAGCTCCTCTTTTAATAATGCTTCTGCAAATGTCATACCTTAACTCCTCTTTATAATGTGTCATCCCTTAGCTCCTCTTTTAATAATGCTTCTGCAAATGTCATACCTTAACTCCTCTTTATAATGTGTCATCCCTTAGCTCCTCTTTTAATAATGCTTCTGCAAATGTCATACCTTAACTCCTCTTTATAATGTGTCATCCCTTAGCTCCTCTTTTAATAATGCTTCTGCAAATGTCATACCTTAACTCCTCTTTATAATGTGTCATCCCTTAGCTCCTCTTTTAATAATGCTTCTGCAAATGTCATACCTTAACTCCTCTTTATAATGTGTCATCCCTTAGCTCCTCTTTTAATAATGCTTCTGCAAATGTCATACCTTAACTCCTCTTTATAATGTGTCATCCCTTAGCTCCTCTTTTAATAATGCTTCTGCAAATGTCATACCTTAACTCCTCTTTATAATGTGTCATCCCTTAGCTCCTCTTTTAATAATGCTTCTGCAAATGTCATACCTTAGCTCCTCTTTATAATGTGTCATCCCTTAGCTCCTCTTTTAATAATGCTTCTGCAAATGTCATACCTTAACTCCTCTTTATAATGTGTCATCCCTTAGCTCCTCTTTTAATAATGCTTCTGCAAATGTCATACCTTAACTCCTCTTTATAATGTGTCATCCCTTAGCTCCTCTTTTAATAATGCTTCTGCAAATGTCATACCTTAACTCCTCTTTATAATGTGTCATCCCTTAGCTCCTCTTTTAATAACGCTTCTGCAAATGTCATACCTTAGCTCCTCTTTATAATGTGTCATCCCTTAGCTCCTCTTTGTAATAATGCACCTGCAAATGTCATACCTTAGCTCCTCTTTATAATGTGTCATCCCTTAGCTCCTCTTTTAATAATGCTTCTGCAAATGTCATACCTTAGCTCCTCTTTATAATGTGTCATCCCTTAGCTCCTCTTTTAATAATGCTTCTGCAAATGTCATACCTTAACTCCTCTTTATAATGTGTCATCCCTTAGCTCCTCTTTTAATAACGCTTCTGCAAATGTCATACCTTAGCTCCTCTTTATAATGTGTCATCCCTTAGCTCCTCTTTTAATAACGCTTCTGCAAATGTCATACCTTAACTCCTCTTTATAATGTGTCATCCCTTAGCTCCTCTTTTAATAATGCTTCTGCAAATGTCATACCTTAACTCCTCTTTATAATGTGTCATCCCTTAGCTCCTCTTTTAATAATGCTTCTGCAAATGTCATACCTTAACTCCTCTTTATAATGTGTCATCCCTTAGCTCCTCTTTTAATAATGCTTCTGCAAATGTCATACCTTAACTCCTCTTTATAATGTGTCATCCCTTAGCTCCTCTTTTAATAATGCTTCTGCAAATGTCATACCTTAGCTCCTCTTTATAATGTGTCATCCCTTAGCTCCTCTTTTAATAACGCTTCTGCAAATGTCATACCTTAACTCCTCTTTATAATGTGTCATCCCTTAGCTCCTCTTTTAATAACGCTTCTGCAAATGTCATACCTTAACTCCTCTTTATAATGTGTCATCCCTTAGCTCCTCTTTTAATAATGCTTCTGCAAATGTCATACCTTAACTCCTCTTTATAATGTGTCATCCCTTAGCTCCTCTTTTAATAATGCTTCTGCAAATGTCATACCTTAGCTCCTCTTTATAATGTGTCATCCCTTAGCTCCTCTTTTAATAATGCTTCTGCAAATGTCATACCTTAACTCCTCTTTATAATGTGTCATCCCTTAGCTCCTCTTTTAATAACGCTTCTGCAAATGTCATACCTTAACTCCTCTTTATAATGTGTCATCCCTTAGCTCCTCTTTTAATAATGCTTCTGCAAATGTCATACCTTAGCTCCTCTTTATAATGTGTCATCCCTTAGCTCCTCTTTTAATAACGCTTCTGCAAATGTCATACCTTAGCTTCTCCCTGTGATAATGTCTTAAGGGGTGTTTTCACTGTTATGAGTTAGGATGGTGAGTGAGCTCAGATGACAATTTTTTTTTACCCCTGCTTATCCTTGTTCGTACTTATTTAATTGGTGAGCAATATACAGATATTCCTGCTAATCCGTAGAACGCTCATAGCTCCTCCAGATCACCCGTGAATATCTGTGGAGAGGGCAAAATATGTAAGCATGCCTAAAAGTTTGGCAGACATTCGACTAGTGAAATTGTTAACCTTTTTAAGGGAATCACATGGGAGTCGCTCGGCGTGTGTTTAGCGATTAATCTATGTATGTCCGTGGCCATTCGCCATACACACTTGCATACTTCTGCTCATCCGCGGTGGGCTCAGTGTCAAGGATGTTTCACGTACAAATGACAGATATATACGAGTGAACGGCAAGTGACCACATATGTTGTTCACAAGTGATTCCGGAGTGACTGGCGACATCCGTCGATTGTCCGTGCTCATCCGTAGCCATTCTTGCCCATCCTCTCCTTCACTTGTGGACCACTCACCGAGCGCATTACGGAAGCTCAGCGAATGTTCGTCTAAATAATTTATACGAGATTACCAGAGCCACGAGTGAACACACATATTCCGTCTTTGACGTCTGTGGTCTCTCGTCTCTCTTACTCGTGATAGTATGAACTGGGCTTTTGCTCCTCTTTTAATAACACTGTGTGTCGTCAACTCACAGCCTAACTAATTATGGACATGTTTTGCTTGTTGAATTTTTCAGGGAAGATTTCTTAAATCTATACTGAGCCTATCAGCTACATAGTTTAACCAATCAGTTTGTTTAAGTAGATAAACTAGCAAAGAATGTTCATAATAAGGTGGGCTGTGAGGTAACAACACACAGTGATAATGCTTCTGCAAATGTCATACCTTAGCTCCTCTTTGTAATAATGCTTCTACAAATGTCACACCTTAGCTCCTCTTTGTAATAATGCTTCTACAAATGTCATACCTTAGCTCCTCTTTGTAATAATGCTTCTGCAAATGCTTTCCCAAGCCCTCTTGCTCCCCCTGTTATGAACGCTACTTTTCCTGCCAAATCCATTTTTTTGTCGAGGGTTTTGTCCTCATTTTGAGTTCATGTATTCATGTACTGATATCATACAAAAGCAGGTCAATAAAAATGTACCCTATGATAAAATATTTCTAGGTCAGATTTTTCTGTGTCATGAAAGCAATAGTGCCTAATATATATATATTATTGTGAAAAGTCCAGGTCACAATCTCAGATGATCGCTGTAAGATCATTTCACCAATGGCGTTTGAAACAGCATTAAAAACACTAATTCTACTAGTCATGCTAAATAGATTATCACAAACACACACACATACATACTCATACCAGTAAGACATTTAAAATGTGTATTTCAAACGTTTAATACAGTCATTCACACCTTCACACTTAGGGTAGGGGTAGTTGAAGTTAACAACACTTTAACGTATAAGGACCTTTAAGTCTGACTATGGTAATGTCTGCTGCATTAATTTATACTTCACGGAATTTGCAGTCTATACAGCAACATTATATTTAGGAATTTTCAGTCTAGCAGTATTCAGACAACAACAACAAATGTTAAGAACTGAACAATATGTGATTAATAACTCACAAAACACACATCCATGAAAAACTAGATACACCTAGTAACATTGGCTAAATTGCACATAAATAATTAGCTTTGGGACAAGTGACTGTACAATAGAAGATTGCTATACATGTCAGCTAAATGATGCTGTCTAACACGCTATATTTCACACTATGTCCTAATTGAGACAAAATGGGTGTCTCTTGACCATCTATGTTTCTTTTTTATCTGGCATCTAGATCTATCACACAATATATCTGCGACTAATATTAGCTTTATCAATGCCAAGTATTTATTACAAGAGTCTCTCTGAACTCAGAGAGATTAGGTCAAATGCGAGACTGATAGGAGATTGGGATCTGTAACATACATAAATGTTTTAACAATTTGCTTCGATGAAAAATAAAAAAAAGTATATCTTTAAGATATATATGAAATCTTAGGCCTGTATACATCATGTAATTATTTTGTAAATATGTCAAATGAATTTTTTTTTATTTTGTCTAAATTTTTCTATCCTGATGATTACAACATCATGATAATTCACACAAATGAGCTCTATAGTGATCATAGCTTCAGCCAATTATGGATAAAGTTACCATGCATAAATGAAGATTTTAGACATAATTGAATCAGTAACCATGGAATTGTACTGCAGTGAAACAAGCTAAACAACATTATTTTCTTAGTTGGCAACATATGGTCTATAAATAGAACTTTCAGGCATGATGCCCAAAACCAGTACAGGCTTTTCAAGCCAACAGCAGTGGCTGATAGCAGGAAGATGTTGTTGTGTTCGACATGGGTTGGGAAGGCAGCAGATCAAAGCAGTCCAAAAACTTTTCTTTTTAATTTTTTTTATACAACATAATTTATAAAAAAAGGCTTCCACATATAAAGAAAGTTGACAGTAGATATTAATGACATACTAATAATATTTGCATTTATTCCAGTACACACTGGAAAATTAAACACTCCCATTTCTATCACATTGCCAGATAACTAATCTTTTTTTTTTCAAAGAATTTTCTTGTTATGTATTCAAAAACATCATTGTGATTATTATTTTTTGTCAAATAAATTCATTTTATGGTCATTCATCGTCATTGTTGCCTGTATTGGCACACAAAACACAAGAGAGGACAGACACACAGACAGAGAACATGGAGGCTCTTGTGGACATCCCCTGACATATAATAAGAGTGAAAGTATAAGACGTACACATTTTCACATACATCGCAAAATTGGGCATGGCCCAGAATTTCATTACATAGCATGGCAATGATATGAGAGATGGTAGCACATTTGACAAGCCATTTTTTAGAAGGGGGAACTGGGATGGGTGGTCGAAAGATTAGATGACCGGGGGAGAAGGGGTGAGGGAAGGAATACATAGGGGAAGATAATGCCCTTGGTGCTGATTGGACAAGAGGAGCCAGAGGAAGAGAGTGAAAAAAAAGAAGCCAAGATGGCGACATGCAAATTAACTGTATTTACATAAGTAAATATAATTTATTATCTGAATTTCTTAGTCTAAAATGCATTCATCTGCAGGTTGAAATAAAAGTATAAATTTTATCACAGTTTGTTGGAAAGTCTCTTTGGAAAAATGTATTTAATTGCTTTTGGAGATACAATAAGGACAGCTCCATTACAGTTTGGTTCAAAAATTAATTCCAGCATTCCATCCGCCACTCTTTGCACTCTGAAATGTGAGAAAAAAACATTCTCATGATAATTGTTTGATATTGTTTTGAGAGGACTATTAGCTATTATGGGGACTACTCGGCAGTGATGTTGCAGACGATAATAATGGCGTCCAGCAGTGGAATCCGGTGGACCCAGAACATTCCGACAGAGAAAAAGATTGCAGAGGAGTATATGCATTCAGAATGTGTTTTATTTGCCTGTGGATGTTTTTATTGTTCGCCCAACTTCATGTTGACTGCAAAATGCTGATGGTTATCAGTTACTCTATATGACCTTCTATTTTCACAGATTATGCCATTAGTTTATTTTAATGAATTATCAAGCAAGTAAAATTGTCAAAACTTACTCCATAATATTCCGTTTGTCTATTCCATCTAAGAACTCCTTAGAAGAATCTTCCTTATTAGGCATTGTGATGTCATCAGGTCTCGTTTTGGGTTTTATCACATTTTCTGGATCAGCTAGGTCTGTGTTGGCAAGGAACGGACAGAGAGCCGCTATTCGAAGACCAAATTTGGCAGTGTTTTGCACATTAATCTGAAAGGAATAAAACCTTGTCACAAAAAAATGTGAGTTTAGGTGCTCTTGACATATAAAGTGGCCCAAACACCGCCGGTGACCAATTTGTTTAGTTCATATTCCCAAATTACTTATTCTCTCATGTAAATGACATATCCAGTTTCGTATTCTTGTAGGTCTTGTCATATTTTATAAATTTTTTTTTAAGTGCTTTTTTCGCTTGTGAGACTGTCCTAATTTATAGAATTGAATCCAAAGGAACAAAATCACAAGCAACAAAGGAATTCCTCAGTGGAAACCTGCTCTTGTAATATCCTCACATAATATTATTAAATCAGTTTTATTTCATTCATAGTTCAATTCCAAAGTGTATTTATAATCTTTCCATGATATATTAACAGCTTTCATAATCAATTTTATTTGCAAGAAATTTGTTATGATAGAATCAAGTCTTATTTGTTAATATTCCCAAATGACTTATTCTCTCAAATGACATGCCCACTTTCGTATTCTTCTTGTTCTTGTAATATTTTTTAAGTGCTTTTTTCGCTTGTGAGATTGTCATAATTTATAGAATCGAATCCAAAGGAACAAAATCACAAGCAACAAAGGAATCATGTTTTTGGAGCCTCCTTCCTCGCACGAATTCTCAGTGGAAACCTGCTCTGATAATATCCTCACGTCATATTAGTTCAATTCCAAAGTGTATTTATAATCTTTCCATGATATATTAACAGCTTTCATAATCAATTTTATTTGCAAGAAATTTGTTATGATAGAATCAAAAATAAATGCCCACTTTTTTTCCAAACCTTAAAGAAAAATATGGTATTTTATTTTTAATCCTACTGTTGGCTTGCCTAGAAATATAGTCTTGTGATAACAAAAGTCTGATAAAATTCAATTTACCGCCATAGCTCTTGTAAAGCCCACGACCCCATGTTTGACTGCAGAATAGGCAAGAAGATATGGAAGAACAAATATTCCTGGAATAAATACATAAATGGAATGTTGTGGAATTTCCTGGATAATTCTGGCAGGCATATATTATAAATAACAGTTCTTGCCACATTAAAAGTCAGGTTAAAAGAAATGTTGACATTAGCATTACTTGAATCAATTTTGCCTACTGTACGGATAAGATGACAAGTAAAATGGCCGAAAACAAACGGGGCATCACCAAAATTAACTTAAATGACCCCAAATTATAAATTTTTGCCAGTCTTCTTGAAGTCTACATTTAGTGGTTTTGGTAGCTTGTGAGGTCATTCTCATTGTTTGCTGATGTCGAACCATTGTGTGTAACATTTAGTGGTAGCTTGTGACAGTCATAAATGCCAGAAAATATGGTGGAGCACAGGTCATTCAAGGTAGTTTTTAGTCAATAACTTGGCAAATTTTGGGGTACATAGCAGCCAGACATCAGTCAAATTAGATAAAATGAGCATTAGGCTAGGATTTAAGCTAAGTTTTACATCAGCAGCAGCAAGTCTGTCAGTTCAATTCAAGTTATGACCCATCTACTACCTAAACTAATCAAATAAAAATCAATTCCATAATACGAAATCTGACGCCTTTACTTACGCAACCCTTCATGAGCATCATCCCAGCTGGATGTTGTTGGATGAGACGTTAAATTGGTGGTCCCTTGTACTCAGTGTCTATGTTAAGACAAGTTAAAGATCCCACCTATGGGTAAATGTGTAACATGGGTGGACTTAACTTCTCTCACCTCATCAATCAACTCTCGATAGTGGCAATAACTTAGATTACAGGGCGGCACTTCCCATATCTATCTATCTATCCATCTATCTATATCTATTTATCTATCTATCTATCTATCTTTGGTAGGATTTTAATAATGATTTTTATATCTCTACTTGTAAATTTATAATAATGGCAATCACATATTCCAACTAAATCAGCTGAGTCTGTTGTTAATTTTTTACTTTATTGTATCATTTATGTGTATTTCAGTGAATAAACAATTACTGCCGTCTGAAACAAAAGTCATAAGATTACTTAAACATCTTAGCAATCAACCACCATCAATTAACTTTCCATGAAGCTGTTATAGTTCTTCCAGATTCCTACCAAAGATTGTTATTTGTTTACTTTGTGACAGTTTTTTTACTTTTTTGTTATCAATGTTGCAGCCCTTGAAGGTCCTGGGCCTCCACGTGGTGAGGGTGGAAACACTTGGGGTGAAGTCCTCTATCCCTAGTGGCTAAAACAGGACAGTGCGCATTGCACAAGCTTCTCCAGCTATCCAACGCAGACAATTATAGATTTTTTCCATGATTCTGGTTTCTACTACCAACTATAGATAATCAATCTTACCCTAGAGAGCCTCTACATACCCCACTCAGGTGCTGATGAGGCGTTAAACAATAACACTAACTAACTAACTAACTTTGTTATTAATGTTGACCTACCAAATTGATATCAACCATTTTCTCAAAATCATTCTCATCATTAATCCCAGCATTGTTTATCACAATCTCAAGATCTCCAAATGTGGCCAGCGTTTTCACATAACATGCTGAAAAAAAAGTAAAATAAACAAAACTTGATCAACCACATTTACTTTTTCAAATATCTGTTTAGGTATCATTGTGAGTTAAAAACTCATGGTACTGCCTAATTTTAATATTTTGTTTGATCATGTATGGCATGCTGTAGTTTATTGGTACAGGTGTTCATTTGCTAATCATGTTCACTCTCCCAGCACAGCATGGAGAAATTGGGAAGATACTTTTCAACCTTGCCTCACCCCTGGGTGATGAGATAAGATAATCCTTTTTTTGTCAATAATGGGTAAATAGTAATAGGCAATCACAATGATACTGGTGTGAGCTCTGAATGTTCCCTGGTGAGTTGAGAAAGTTTCTGGATTGGCCTGCCAAGGGTATAAAGATGGCAAATGGCGTGTACTACGTACAGGTAGTTTCATTAAAAACGGCCTGTCGATTGAACGTAATTAAAGCTAAACAACTTCTGCTATACATCGCTGCCTTCGCCTAAACTATAGCTGGCTACTCAACACCGGATGTAATGGTACATGCAGCACCATTTGAGAGTTAATCATATTTGTACTTTCTTGTTGAAGAGATACATGCCTGTTGCAAGGACATATTCATGATATATCAGATACATTTCTTTCTGTTACCAAGGTTTATAATTTTTCAGTGGTGATAGGTGTATGTTGACTATAAGCTAGGAGTAGACAGAAGCAGCTGAATTTAGCCAGTTATAGGTACAGCCACGAATAGGTCGATCGCTACAACTGTCTAGATTTGACTATATTTTATAAAACTAACTGTATGTATCAGCAGACTAAACATCAAAACATTTACATCGTACACATTTTTTAAAAGTCTTTTAGTAAGAAAAACATAATCTAAAGAGCCATACCTCTTAAATCATCCAAAATTGTGACATCGCATTTGTTGAACATGATGTTGTTTCTGCCATATTTGCCCTGGAATTCTTTTGTTGTTTTACTTCCTATCTCTATGTTGATGTCTGTCAATGATACCTGAAAATAATAATTAATATCTTATTCCATTGTCAGCATAGTGATAATATCATAATTACACTCTCAGAAAAAAAAGTGCCAATTAAGGTTTTTCGGGTTGGCACAAATACAGAACCCTACAAGGACCCATCACTAGGTATCTGGAAAGAACACTATACAGGGTGCGCCATAAAAACTTGCACTGTGCATCTACTCTTTCACGATAGCTCTAGGTTACTCAAATGCTTACGAGGTCTTTTAAAGTTCTGCCACAGTTAGTTAGGGGTATAAGCAATTGGTCATTGTGATCTTTTTGATCTTTTAATGTCAGACAATATCAGTGTCTGAATTATTGAGTGGGTGCATGCTGCAGGGCTTGTTCTGAGAAACACATATCACAGAAGTCAGACTTCAGTCTGCTTGCATGGTGTCTCTAGTTGCAAAAAAATGTACAAATTAGATTTCCTAGGTAATTAACCTCTGAAGCCCCAGAAAATATAATATTTGCATAGAATCCTGCTTCAATGCGTTTTATACATGCATATATATATTATGGCATTAGATGATAAGAAGGTTGAGTCCAGTTTTGATCCAGCAAGGTCATAAAATTAAAACAGAGATATATAATGGCATTCAAGAGGGTTCTTTTGAATCTACCATTAATCTGGAAACAATCCCATGATTTTCAAGAGGATGGGCCAGTTAATAAGACAAAAAATACTGAAATATGATCAGAATCCAAAATGGCACTGTATGATCAGTGACATAATCAAATGCTTGTATTACAAAGGCCGAGGGAAAAATGGCCTGAAGGTGTGATAAGTGTGCATGTGCTATTTTTAGATCCATATTATCTATAATTCTTGAGGAAACAAGAAAATATATTCATAAAGATAATTTAGGACTATTATTACGTTCGTGTGTCTGATTGCAGCTGCATGCGATCATTGTCATTTGAGGTAATAACAAAAGACTTAGCGGTAGCTGCTGGTGCAAGTTTTTATGGTGCACCCTGTACAATAGCAGTCCAATGGACTTTGAGGTTTTTGAAATACCTTTTATGTATGTATTCCTTTTATATATGTATTACACAAAATCAATTTGATAGAAGTAATAGTAAAATACTCCTGCAAGACAAAAAAAAAAAGACCAAACCATGGATTCGAACTCATATAGGTTGTGCCCATGGTATTCAAAATCTAGTGTCACCCAATGAGTCACAGAGAGCTAATTGCTCGGAATGGAATCTCAGCCCATTGATTATAAGCAAGCCAGCTAACATAAAACTATAAATACAACTGCTGCTTTATGTGATCCTTGAATCACAACCAGGAGCAATGGCATCCATGGTGTAATGGTTAGCATGACTGCTTTCTGTGTGGGTAACCAGAGTTTGATTCCTCAATTTCTCGGGTATGATGCTGAGCTCAACACCTCTGAAGAACCTTCAAAATTCAAAATACCTCTGCAGAAGTAGTTCTTCCGGCTTTGGTGGAGACAAGAAATCTCTAATGCACGAAGAACATGTGGGGTAGTTCAAAGCACCCAAAAAAACCTCATTGCACCTTTATTTCTTGGAGTGTACATCTGCCTCTGTCAGCTGGTCACTTAAGCTCACTAACCTTCAGACCCAGTAGCCTCGAGACATTGAGATCGAGTCATTGAATACAAAGGTTTCGATGAATTGGTTCTGGCCACCCAGTCATGTAAAGACATCTGCTTCAACACCCCTGTTCCTGGTGGGGGGGGGGGGGCACAAATGGGCATTTCTAACACAAACAATAAGTATGGACGACATATGGTAAATATAAACATAGAATTAACTGATAATGATTCTGTAGACTTAACTTATAATGCCATTGATAATGATTTTGTAGACTTAACTAAAAATGCCATTGATAAAAATTTTGTAGACTTAACTAATAATGCCATTGAAAACGATTGTGTAGACTTAACTAAAAATGTCTTGGCTCACTCAACCATATCAAGTCAGAAAAGTCTCAGTAGTAGCAATAATATAAGGAGAAAGGACATACTAAATATAAACTATCTACCTAATAAACTAAAGACACCTCATGTAAATAAACAGTTATGTGAAATTTCTCGTGATAATATAAACATACTTTTCTGGAATATCCAAGGGATAGGCAGTAAATTTGAATTAGATAGTGTAAGTAAATTTCTCTCTGGTTACGAAGTGATATTTCTCTTTGAGACAATGAAACTTGATACTTATAATCCCCTTCTCCCTAATTATCAATACTTCCACTGTCAACGTAAATATAAACATCCTCGAGTAAGGAGACCAGCAGGTGGCATAGCTGTCCTAATTAAAAATAGCATAAAACATCTAATCAAAATAGAAAAGTTCAATGAAAATGTTATTTGGCTACATATTAAACAAAAACATCCACTCCCTGCAATAATTATTGGAAGTACATATATTCCACCGGCTGGCTCAAAAGTTTATCTGAATAGTAACAGTAGTAACAGTAATGACATTTTCCAAGCCCTACAAGATGATATTGGAAAGTTCCTCCAATGCACCCCACTCGTTGCTCTTTGTGGCGACTTCAATAGTCGCACAGGTGGTCTAAATGATGTAGCCCCAAATGTACATGGTAAAGATACCAATGACTTAATAATGTTAAACAATGCAAACTCAGATTTAGGATATTCACTTAACTCCACCTGGCTATCTAAAGTAAGACAGACAAGGGATAAGGCTCATAATAGTTTCGGTAAGGACCTCATTCAACTATGTCAAAATAGTAACATGAGAATTATGAATGGGTTTTATAACCCCAATAACACAGATGACTTCACATGTCATGCTCCCCTTGGTAAAAGTATGGTGGACTACCTACTCACTACAGAGAGACTAACAGAACTATTAAATGATTTTAAAATTTGTGCAAAATTGGTGGAATCTGATCACACACCTTTGACTCTTTCAATCGCGACAAATTCAATGCTTGGTAGTATTAATACCAACAGCAAGCAAAGTAAAAACTCTAATCATAATAAACGCTATAGGTATGCTTTTGACAAGTTTAGAGTAACAGACTACAAGGATGCTCTCAACAGTGAATATGCCCAGGAAAAACTTTTCCATTTAACTAATAAACTGTTTGAGAACACTAGTTCAGATGCTGTAATACATGCCACTTATGATTACATAAAAACTGGTATAGACCCAATATTTAAAAAGAAATATTTCAAATCTGTGACAAACAACTTTCCAACTAATTCATGGTATGATGAAGAGTGCAAAAAAGCTGGGAAAACAGCCAATGAATATGCTGTAAAACATGACCTTAATATCACTACTTGTAGCCAACATTACAAATTACTGCATAAAAATTATAAAAGAATCATACAGCGAAAGAAAAGACTACACCTACAGTCAAATAGAGATAAATTACACCAACTGCACTCCACCAATCAAACAGAGTGTTGGAAATTATGGAATAAACTCACTAATAGTAATAATGATAAAACAACACAGAATCTGCCAGATATAGACACATTCTATAGCTATTTTAAAAATCAGATAAATCCCCCAGTATGCACATATTTTGATCAAGAACACATGGCAGAAATTGATGAATACATACATAAAATTAAAACCATCCCAGATAACAACAAAATTCACACTCTCCCTGCAAATATTTGTGACAGCTACATCACAGAAGCTGAGGTAGCTCTACATCTTAAAATTTTGAAGAATAATAAAGCAGCAGGTATGGATGGCATTACTGGTGAATTCTATAAATGTGTTGCAGATGAACTTATTGTTCCATTTTGTGCAATCTTCAATTTCATATTTGATAAAGGGGATTATCCATCGCAGTGGGCAGAGGGACTAATTAATGCACTGCACAAAAAGGGAGATCACTCAAATCCTGACAATTATAGGAAAATTACTATTACAGTTGCCATGGCAAAAATATTTGACTCCATCCTTAATGCCAGGCTATATTTTAAAAATGATGCCATGTCCTTAGATGATCCTTTTCAATTCGGTTTTACTCCCTCTCGAGGAACAACTGACTGTGTATTTGTGTTAGACACAATCATCAGACACGAACAATTTAAAAAAATGCCTGTATATCTATGTTTCGTAGACTTCACAAAAGCCTTTGACTATATAAACAGAAATGCGCTATATTACAAACTCCACAAACAAAAAATGAGCCAGAAAATGCTGAAAATCATCATGAGTATGTTTGACAAAACCCAAGCTAAAGTCCACCAGCTGGGAGAAATTAGTTCTCCCATTGAAAGTATATTTGGGGTACTGCAAGGTGTTATTTTAAGCCCAAAGCTATTAATGAATTTATGTCTGACCTACCAAACCATCTAAGTATAAACAATGGGATAGAAATAGACGGCACACATTTCACTCACCTCCTCTATGCAGATGACATAGTCCTCATATCTAACTCAGCTGCAGGCCTACAAAACAGTATCGATTCACTGCACAAATTCTGTGCTAAATGGCACCTTATAGTGAATATATTAAAAACTAAAGTGATGAAAATTGGTACGAAAAGCTCTATTAATTTCATATATAACACTCAGAGTATAGAAAATGTAGACAAATATAAATACCTAGGCCACATCATCACAAATAACCATAAACGCATACATCACAAGGTGACAAGTCACTTAATAACCCAAGCCCAAAAGGCTCTCTTTGCTCTACGAAGTAAACTTAAACCAGCATTGGGTCATATACCCCCTTTGCTTGCCATAAAAATGTTTGACAGTTATATACTTCCCATTCTAGAATATAATAGTGTACTATGGTCACAAAATTCCCCTATTTCTGAAATAGAGAAAGTGCAATTAGGTTACCTGAAGAATGTATTAAATGTACGAAAACAAACCCCTACCTTAGCTGTGTATGCAGAAACAGGACGATTTACACTTCACATCAGACAAAAACTTGCTGCAGTAAACTACTGGGCAATACTTCAGACAATGCCTAATAGTGAAATATTAAATAAGTGCTTGAAAATACAAGAAAAACTACACACAAATGGTCAGAGAAACTGGTATACTAAAGTTAAGCATATCATCTCTGAAGCAAACATAATTAATTGGCAAGCTCTAGAACCCAGCGTACTGACAAATAAGATAAAACTATTACTTTATGACAATGAAAAGGATAGAATTCTTCATGAAATAAATGACACAAATGCCCAACCTAAACTTAGGACCTATAAAACATTTAAAACCAGCTACTGCATTGAGCCATACCTACTATTAAATCTGCCCAAAAAAACATACAGTAATATAGCAAGATTCAGAGTTAGCTCCCACAATCTTAAAATTGAAACTGGTAGACATGAATCCCCAAAAATTCCTTTGCATGAGAGAATATGTGAATATTGTGACAGTGGTGAAATAGAAGATGAATCTCACTGCTTACTGACATGTAATAAAAATGAAATACCAAGGCTAGAATTACTTAATATAGCAAGAGATAGTATACCTAATTTTCATGACCTAGACAAATCTCAACAATTCCAAGCCCTATTGTCATGTAAGAATCCAGAAGTGCTAAAGGCATTAGGCAACTTTCTAAATAGAGTTTTTTCATAATGTTAATTCAGTATTGGTGCCCCCCTTCCACTAGACAGGGAACCTTTAATTTCAAACACCCCATTATGACAATCTCAGAGGTCAGCGCAATGTTGCTCTGAAGATCCCAATCATTGACCCAGCCCATGGACACCCCCTTTTGCCATTTCAGAGGTCAGCGCAATGCTGCTCTGAAGACCCCACCCACTGACCCAACCCATGGACACCTTCTTTTGCCATTTTAAACTGACTTTTTATTCAAATTTGTTTTGAAATCATTACAGTATTACCCACTTGAAGTATTGACCTGTACAGTATTAACTCTCATTTTTATATTCATGTATGTATATGTAAACAAAACTGGAACCGACTTGCGTTTATCAAGTAAATATTTAGAAATACTAGTAGATTATAGATTGTATATATAGTAGATGTAGACACTAGACTTGTTTTTGTTATGTTGTATATTTGTTTGTTTTGTAATGTTGTATGACACATGTATCAATTCCTGATATCAGGCTTGTCAATAAAACAATATATATAATATACTATACTACAAATTGGTGTTCCGTGGTCATGGCAGATACTGGTGTAGGGGTGAATATCTGCCATAGAGTACTGTCTGGATGCAAGAGGGTGCCAAAGTTGCCATTTAAGGTGGCTCATATCTCCGTTTCTAATTGAGGAACAAGCCCCCTCCCCCTCCCACCAAATAATTACGAGTGCTGAAATCCATTCCCATGAGGTTGAATGGATTGTTTGACGTTAGGTGCCCATTAATACATAATTTTGGAAAATGCACTAACTCCAAGAAGAATACCTAAATACATTTGCACAGTATGCACACTGAGGAAATACTGTGTCCAGAAAAAAAAGCATGCACAATTATATGTTTCTGATCAAAGGTAGCAATGTCACTAAGTAAGCTACTGATCTGATACCAACAGTTTGAAAGAATAGAAAGTTTTCATGCTATGATTTAAAAGAACGGTACGCACTGAAAATGTCTTGTCAAATTAGTAACTAAATTCGATCCTGTCATTTGAAATATATGTAGTGTATCAGATAACCATGCACTATTTTTCAGACAACTGATATCAGAAAGAGGATAATGCCATTACCTCAATTTGCTAATTCCTAAACGTTATACAATCCTTTCAACCTCATGGGAATGGATTTTAACACTCTCAAGCAAAAGAAAAATATTGAATATATATGTTCCTTGTACAGCCATTATCATACTGTAGCTCCTCTTTGTAATAATGCTTCTGCAAATGTCATACCTTAGCTCCTCTTTGTAATAATGCTTCTGCAAATGCCTTTCCCAGTCCTTGTGCTCCGCCTGTTATGAATGCAACTTTTCCTGTCAAAGCCATGGCATGTTTGACTACGACCATGCAACAAGTAGGTTCACCTCTAAAGGGCTATGAATGCAAATCTAGGTCAGGCCTTTTTGTGACAAGTACTTGTTTTTATTGTCACAGTGTACTTTGAACTACAAATTAAACATAGTGCTGCCTATGCAGCACCCCTCTGCAATCGAACAGAAACAGTGACATGATATATGGCTCAGTGTGACTGTCTATCTGTAGTACAATAAATTTAATTTAAAACTGAAAACTTGGATACCATATATCACAGCAAAACTAGGTTCTTGTAGGGGTAAGACATATGCACCTAGAGAATGGATGAACTGCAATGTGTGAATTTCTCAAATTTTGTACTACAGGTATTATACAGACTATTTCTGATTTTTCAAATTAAGTACTTTAATTAAATATCTCATTGTCATAACTTGTCAAAATTACAATGAAATGTATATGTCATACATACCAGAGACATTATATAAACAGTGGAGGTGCTACCGGGGGGGGGGGGGTGGTCATGGGACAACCTTGCCCCCCCCCCCCCCCAGTTGAACCTGTCAATTCTGTTTTGGACTGTTATATCTATGTACAGTTGCCCCCCTGTATGGATCTCTTGCGCCTCGCCCCCCCCCCCCCACTTCAGAAATCCTGGAGCTGCCACTGCACGTAAACTTCAAGCTTAAACTTATTATGTCAAGAAAATGTTTACTTTTAAGTCAGTTAATTAAGTTCATAGAGCGAAATACTGATATTGCTGTGATGCACATTGATTGTTTAATTGATTGATTGACTGATCACTAAAGATAATATTTTAAGACCAAAATCATACGTATGAGGACGTGTAGGTCTTCAGTGACTAAATTTGATCTGCTATCTGTCAGATCAATTTTGGCAAAATTAGATAGGCAAGACTTGGTTAGCAAGTACATTTTATTTGACCCGAGGGAGTGATAGTTGCCTCTATTTCCCGAGGCGTTAGCACCATGACAAATTCTGCTCCATCCACAATCATTACCAACGCCAACCTACCTGCCTTCTTCGAGGGCGGGGGCCTAGATCAGAGGTAGCGCTCTGGGCTTCCAACCGCTGGGTCCTGGGTTTGATTCCCAGTCGAGCCTAAGTTGGATGGCTGTTTCATCCTTCGTCTCATTGCCATGGTCTCTGCCTGTCCTAATTAGCCCAACTGGTGCAGAAATACAGGACGTAAAGCCCTATTTACACACACACACCTGCCTTCTTCAGCCACTATCTCACTTATATTTGGTCTATTTTCGATCCAAAACACGAAATTAAAGCATATGACCTCCAGTAAACGATGGACTGCATCAATGTTACATAAGATCACTTTTAGGAGCATGAAGTTAGCCATGGTGCTGGAGAACCTGCTTCTCTGCCTTTTCCTATTCATATCTCGCATAATATTTGGTCTATTTTCATACTTAAAACATTTAATGACAGCTTATCTTTAGTTCTTAATGGGGGACTGATTAACTTTGATGTCTGCAGCTTCTCCTTCATGCACAACCACCTCAAAGTTTTGAATTTACGATGCTCTTCATGACGTTGGTTGTGACACCGGTCACTATTTTCAATGAATTGTGCCTCGGGGACACTAGTACTTTCCAAGCAATGTCATAGGACGCCGTTTCAGCCAAACACAGCTCATGCAGGGCTGTAGCCTTAGAAAAAGTCTAGGGGGTGGCAGTTAGGTCACAAGTCACTCTTTTGATGTTCTGATGTTGACTTTAGTAACCATAAATGTACTATATTTTGCAAAATCCCCCCCCCCCCCACAGGCTAGGGCCCTGTCATGAGACATTGCAGATGTATAATAAAATATGCAGTTGCACCACATTAGGCAAGACAATAAATAGGACACTATGGCCAGAGACAGTGTAAGGGAGACAGTGCAGTTCCAAGTACTCCCATTGGTTTTTCATTGGGCGGCCATTGTAGGTCATAGTACAGTGGCGCCATGCGGCGGATGCAAGCGTAAATTAACATCTCTCTGTGCCTGTCAGTCCAGTTTCTGTGTGTCAGGCCACATATTATGCACAGGTAGTGACAGTGTATTATCTGTTCATGTAGGATAGTGATAAGGAAATTATTTACTAATAGGCAATGACCTTCAACCCTTCCTGTTAATTATAATAATTAAGTAGATCTATTATAAATACACAAAATTTGGCTATTTTGTTCCAGGAAATTTATTTGTTGTGAAATTATAATAAAGTGACACAGACAGCATTATATTGTAAGCTATTGTAATACATTTTATTCATGCGGCTTCAAAGAATATAAAAAGTCACCCTACTGTGTCTGACATGTTCATTCCATGCAAAATTAACTTAATTTTGGCTCATAAATTGTATTCATACGCAAATAATTATGACCTATACACAACAGATACACAATATATGTACAGTACTTTCTTGAATGCCAGATGTATGTCTGTCTAATAAATGTAGCATATTGCAATAATTAAACACAAATAGTCAATATTTCGTTAACACAAATATAAAGTACTCAAGGCATAGGTCCATTGCACCGGCTAAAACATAAGATATGTATGTCCAATTATCTGTGGTCTTAATTTATTTATGACACAAAATTTTTGCTTTCTTGTTTCGGTTTTGTTTCTTCTTGTCTATAAATTTTCTTGATTCAAATTTGCAGTAATAATGCAGTCTGCAACGCAGATAAACTCTAGTGATTGACTGGACTAGAGCTCCATCAGGATGTGTGGGACAGACAGATATTGCTGGAATTTTCTCATTTACTACTGATTGCAGTGATGCCAAAATATGTCTTCTGGTTAGAAATTTGGTGATATTTCTTTGGAAAAGCTTTTCTACTCTGCACAGATACTGTTGCAATTCCTGATCAGGCACAGCTAGAGAACCGAAAGGAGAAGTTGTATGTGAATAATCGTACACTTTGAAATTTGTAAATATCTGACACTCTTCGATGACATTGTCAGTGTATGTCAAACAGCCAAGACATTCTGTACAAGTTGTATCTTTAAATTTGCTCAGAATGTAGCCACCAATGTAAGTTACAACATTATTTACAGCATCATCCAGCTCAAAATCATCAATTTCCTCCACTGCAGGACATCATCCGCATGAGCTGACAACTTCACTGCCTTGGCAGGATTTTCATCATATGTGTCATTTCTCTTTCGTTTTGTTGATTTGCCAAGAGATGCCAGAGAAACAAGTATATCATCATTGCTGTAGATACAATTGTCCGTGCGAACAGGTGACAGTAGCATGATTGTACACAATGTTCTGTATGTAAAACCAAATTCAGACGCTGACGGGTTTGTCCTGTGGCCACCCCTTGAACGTACTTGAGCAAAGAAATTTTCAAGACAATCCTGGATCACACGTCCAATCATCACATATTGGAAGTGGCCACTTTCAAGCAGCGTTTCAACTAGCAGTTCTGTGGCATAGAAGTTTGCATCAACCCTTGGAAACAAGGTAGCACTCGTCCATTAACATTCCACAGCTTGACGGCTTCTCTGTATGAGGCAAGTCTTGGTATGTTTGTCGCAGAGAGACTTCACTTGAGATTCCTTACATTCAGGATGTCAAACATGTCATTAACTGACTTAACAAATTCTGCAGTGTCTTTAACGGCTTCTGGAAGTTTGCCTAGTGCTACGAGTGTGTGTATCCCAAGTCCACTATTGCCTAAATAAGAGTTAAATAAAGAAGTAATTTTACCATTTATTATTTATAATAATATTATTATCAGTCTCCGTATACAAATTCATCCAACGCTAGTCTCATTTATTTCGGCAGGTGATTCTTCTGTTCTGTGATAATTATGTTCCACTTCTATAACCTGTAAGATTGGGGGTAGCAAATGTTCATACATTTATATTATGGAATTCATATTAATTGAACTGTATGAATGCAGTTATGAATGCACATATTCACAATATTGTTATTAATACCAACTATCAGACATTTGGTGGGTGACACACTTGGGATATTATTGACACCACTGGGTTCAGGTGTAGGCTCGGGATTTTGTCTCTCCTTCGGTGGTTTCCTGTGGGATGCTGTCTTCCCAAATTGAGGAAATACAGTAGGGATGGCATTCCATACAAGCTTATCTTTCTTGTCTTTATTCATAAAAGACTTTTCCTCAAAGTGCACATTGCACAATGTGCAATTACGATTGAGGTATTCTGGAGATTTTTTCATCAAATCCTCTCTCTTACAGTTAATAACCCATCTCTTTGATCTGGAAAAATAGAAAAAAAAAGAAAAGAATTATCTTGATTCCTAGGAACACATAGTAATTTTTATCTGTTCCACTGAAATTAATAGATTATATTAATATAGTACACCCCCCCCCCACTAAGTTAACAAACTTCTTCATAGCCAATAGTTTTATTGAACATAAAAAAAAATACATTAAAAAAAACGTGTACACTTAGAGAAAGAGGGCTACAGCTGTACTACATAAAACTTAGTAGCATACTAACTTAGTGTAACTTTTACTGCTTTTGTGTACAACTTTTACTGCTTTTGTGTGCAACACATAATTCAGCTGTGCAATATTAAACAGTGCAATGAATCTACCTTTCTTTATCTTTCAGAAATCTGAAGAAGTGTAAGTTGCTGTTGCTTGTCTGTTGGAACACCCAAATGCTGAACAAAAAGCCGACCATCATTAGCTATCGGATCACCCTGCTGCAGCGCTTGTTGCATTTGAGTTCACGGCTCGCCACCGCTACGATTGAGGTATTCTGGAGATTTTTTCATCACATCCTCCCTCTTACAGTTAATTACCCATCTCTTTGATCTGGAAAAATAGAAAAAAAAGGAAATAATTATCTTGATTCCTAGGAAAACATAGTAATTTTTATCTGTTCCACTGAAATTAATAGATTATATTAATATAGTACATCCCCCTCCCCCACTAAGTTAACAAACTTCTTCATAGCTGATAGTTTTACTGAACATAAAAAAAAAACACATTAACCTGCTGTTTTTTTTAATTTAGAGGCGCTGTCAGCCATAAATATAATGGCGGCCAGACCATTACACGGTCTCTGCGAGCAAGCTTGTATTTGCAGATTATGTTTATGCTAGAATTTGAGGCAGATCTGACCAGTCTTTATTTTCCTCCAGACATGACGACCATTCACGAGAGCAGTGCCTACAACACAGCCCACTTCAATGCCTTGGGATATTTGCAATGCTACAGAAGCAGCATCTCCGGATTCTACAAGGACATTCTGGATGATGTCCATGACCTCTTCCAGGGAAGTAAGTACATCTGTGATATTATTGTGTATTATTGACGTATAGACAAATCTTTAATTTATTTTTGTCATGTAAAGACAAATACGCCTATTGGCGTTAGCCGTCCACTTCTACGGGTGGGGGCCTAGCTCAGAGGTAGCACTCTGGGCTTCCAACCGGTGGGTCCTGGGTTTGATTCCCAGTCGAGCCTAAGTTGGATGGCTGTTTCATCCATCATCTCATTGCCATGGTCCCTGCCAGTCCTAATTAGCCCATCAGGTGCATAAATACAGGACGTAAAGCCCTAATCACCACCCGTCCACTTCTATATTCATCTCCAGCACCTTTGCACAGTTTTTCATCTTTTTTCCAGTTGAACTGGCTGAGGGCAGCAGACAGCTTGACTTGGGCAGTGGAGCTAGTATCCACATGTCCCTGAGCTCAACCCGGAAGTGCTGTGACATCACAATGGCTGAATTCGCCAAACAGAACAGAGACCTCCTCAATAGATGGCTCAACAATCAGCTTCCTGAGTTTGACTGGCAGACATCTTTTGAATACATTGCGGCGAAAGAAGGCAGGTATGTATCATTATTTACCTATATACATTTTATTCAATATGAATGGCATGATATGGGCCTACCAGTTACCCATACCAGGGCATGGTAGTGGATGTCACTCTCATGAACTTTAATGCACTAAAAAGCTATTACTAAGAACTATGTTCATCATGGCGTTATTGAAAATTAGGCAAACTAAGCATTTATTGTTTCATTAAAAATAATTCTCCATTCCACAAATTGTGTAGAATACCATGCAGAAATGGCTCACTACCTGTCGGGATTACAAAGTGTTTACAGCAGATTTCATTGATTTGGATAATAAACTCCAGATGACATCATGTAAATTCAGCTCTCTCATTGGATGTGGGCCTACCTTATCCAATGCGATTAGCGGATTTTACATGATGTCACCTGGAGTTTAGTTTCAAAGTCCATGAATTTGGCTGAAGTGACACACGTTTCACTGTTATTGTAAAAGCCTGAGGCCCTGAGCTGATAAAAGTTTTTCAACATTAACATTGTTTCTTACAGTTCTGCGAAAGACATTGAGAAGCGAGTCCGGGAAGCAATAAAAGAAATTGTCCGATTTGACGTCAACGGCGAATGGCCCACCTGCCCGGTTGACGGTTCCAAATATGACGTCATCACATCTTGCCTTACTATAAGCAGTGGATGTACATCGGTGGAGTCCTACAAAGACACCATTGCAAGAACCGCACCATATTTACGCAATGATGGATATATAATACTGGTGGGGACAGTAAATGAAACAAAATATGCTGTCGGAGAAGAAGTTTTCAAAGTCTTACCTCTGCAAAAAGAAGAAATTGAGGATGCTTTGTTGAAAGCTGGGTATCAGGAGGTGACATGGCGTCTCCACATGGATATCGAATACGGTTATTTCTGTGACTCTAAAGGACATTACGCTGTCAGAGCCAGGAAAGGATTAAAGCCATGAGATCTAATGTTTGCCTGGTCTGACCTTTTTGTATCAGTATCTCGATCATAGTGATTTTATTTTTCAAATATACCTTAAAAAGGTTTCCAGATCAGTTGAAGCTGTTTTGCATCCAGGCCCTTTGCCAACAATAAAACCTATAGACATACATAACAATTAAAAACCATTACCTATAAATACTATAACAATGAAATATACATTCACCAAGCTATAGCATTAACACTGCCATATTCACTCATGGGCTGCTTTTTCTATATATAATTTTTCAGCAGTACTTTGAAGCTATCTAAGCAATTCTTTTCAATTAATCGGCAAGTTATGCAGAGTTAGACTTAACTTCTAGTGAAGTAAATCAATTATTGAGGGCATGTGTCTCATTTAATCTTAGCATTTTTATTATTATATAGTATAAACCATGTATTGTATTAGTGTATCAAGAGTATGAATAAAGATGATATATATATTATGTATATAGGTCTGGCTCTGGCTCTTCTATTATAGAAAAACATTCTTGTGAAAGTCACATAATGATTTCCCTGAAATAAAAGTTCAGTCCGTCCTACACTGTATATGTGTACCTTTAGTGACATGGTGGAATTCCGTTGCTCACCTATTTAGCTTGAGCCAGAGGCCCCTGGTGATGTTTCCCACTGCAATTCTGGAAAGCAGCCCTGAAGGAACTACAATGTTGGCATGAGATATGATACTATCAGGGCGAGCTTTTTTGTATTGATATCAGCATCTACCGGTATTCCTTTGAATAACAGAACTGTTCTATATACAGATACTCCATCATACCTGAAGGGATTATGATAGGACTAAAACTGCATATGACTGTATACTACATGTTGAAGAGAAAAAGTAATTCTAGAAGTAACAATTGTGCAATGCCTGGTTTAGTTCAATCCAGCCAGTTGGTTCATGTAGTCTGCTGCAGGCATCAGCTACACTATTGCAATATCCAGGATAATACACATTAGATAACTTAAAGTTAAAAGTGGCTGATAGCCAGAAAAACCTCCTGAGGGAGGACATAACGAAGGGGTCCTTTGATGTGCCCTTGTTGATGATAGCTATGGCAGCTTGGTTGTCACAGTGAACCTTAATGTTTTTGTTGTGTCACTGGTATTTCCAGATGTAAGCTGCTGGTTCCAGTGCCAAAACTTCTTTATAGTTAATATGTAAGTCCTCAGTGCCAGGCCAGTCACGCCAGGGGAGGTACATGCACTGACCACTGACCATTTCCATTTAACTTCATGGGATTTACAGATATAATTCTGTGTATTAAGTTTACTAACTCAGCCGATGAAATTAAGTTGAAATGTTGCCAACTGATCACGACATGGAAAAATAACATAGATGAAGATTTTTGCTAATTTAATGTCAATAAAAAGGTAAGCGTTTACAACATGCAGTTTTTGAGTATTATCAACACTGATCCATCAAATTGAAATGAGGACTACATTTACCTTGACTGTCCTTCTTAGCCTAGAGCAAATCGGCCAGGATATGTAGAATTACATAGTAAGCTCATTGACTATAAATACACACATGAACCTTTTCAATTAAAAATCACAATATATATACAATGCATAATGGATACGGTAGGCTGACACCAAGACTGAGTATTTTCCTTTATCATTTGGACTTCATGCTGAACTATTATTATTAATCAAATTTATATAGCGCTACTATTTACAAAGATAATTCAAGTGCGCTGTAAAATTATATTTAAATCAACTGAAAAAGAAATGTCTTTAATTTGCTTTTAAAAGTTAAGTAATTGTCTATATTTTGGATGCTTCCTGGCATAGAGTTCCACACACGAGGACCATATACACTGAATGACCTTTGTGCAAAGGTCGAACGTCTTGTAAATGGGACAGTGAGGATGATATTGTCACTATTGGATGATCTTGTCTTCTAAGCAAAGAATTTTAAAATCGAACTACTACCCAGATAGCATTCCAAATCGGGCCAGCGTCTATTCTATAAAAGCCAGCTTCGGTACAGCATTGTTTTGACGTCACCAACGTCACGCCAATGCTGAAAATTTGGAATGCTATTTGGGTAGGTTGTCAAAAAGTTTGTCAGGGATCGTAAAAGTGTGCAGCTTATTGCCAGAGTTTGTCAGAGTTCCTGAAAGGCCACAACAGTGTTTGGACATGTTCAAAAATTATCGTAGCCTTCTATGAATTTTTTAGACTTCATAGGACTTTCATTCCTGTGGGGGAGTTCTGTAGCTGACTACATTTAAATTTAGTTAAAGGCCCCTGGTGAGGTTTCCCCTGCAATTCTGGAAAGCAGCCCTGAAGGAATTAAAATGTTGGCCCAGCTGATATAGGATACTATCGAGGCTAGCTTTTTTGTATTGGTACTACCCCACAGGAATGAGATGAAAATATATACTGCTACATATTTAATATACGGATTAAGTACATATATTCATGTACATTAATAGCCAAAAGTAGTCATTTCAAACATACCTAAAATAATTCACAAGAATATTTCCTGAAAGATTGTAAGCTAGGATGGCACTTATGGCAATGGGGGATTTTTATTAATTGCACTCCATTAAAAAAATGAATATCAAAACTGTCCTATGCAATTAAGCAGTTAAGCGTGGATGTAAAAAAGAACATTAATCTTAGAAATTTCATACAGAATGGCAGTTACATCATTGCTGATTAACCGGAGTGGATTCATCTTTCGAATCACCGGACAAGCATGCCATACAGATGCCCAGGCAACAGAAACAGCAGCAGCTGAAGGCGATGATGATGTAGGTGAGCGTGATGGTCACAAACGCAAACCAGTAGCATGTGGGATGGCAGTAGTCAGCAGCCGAAGGGTCCTCAGTGGTGAATTTGCCATATGTCCTGTACACCCACACGTTTCCTGTCATGTAAAGATAATAAGTGTAATGATGATATTAAAAAATGTCATAAATATATATGAGGCCTACTATAAATTATTGATTTCATATTCTCAAGATTCTAGAGTTGTAACTCACCAGGGAGCTTTCGACTGTCTCTCACAGTCCTCATCAGCCAACGTCAAACTCAAATCCAGGGTCAAGGTCATGTGGCAGTTGGCCGATGAAGACTGTGAGAGACAGTCAAAAGCTCCCTAGTGAGTTACAACTCTAGAATCTTGGAATATGAAATCAGTAATTTATGGATTACCAAGATTCAGGAACCAATCTACATTGTGAGAGACTTTACTGTTTTCCAATGTTTTCCACTTTTCAATAGTACAGTTGGCAGCAGAATTATACAACCCCCCTGGAGTTTGCAAATATGTCAACTTTAATTCTGCATAGGATGCTAATGACATTCAATCATCACAATTTCATGGAAGTGAAAATTTTAAAGCAGTTTTTTCGCTGCTATGTAATGCTACATAGTTAATATTCATATTTCAGGGTAGGACTGTGATTTAGTTCATATTTTCTTCATGGTACAAGATTTGTTGCAGATTATCCCAGAATTTTCCGAAATTCATCCTGAGTTGAGTTGAGTTCATTTATTGGATTTAAACAATATGCATAGTATTATATAGATCACATGATATTAAACATTCAAATAATTCCAACCATACGTGCATATTTGGTAAACTATATACAATTATATTATACAATATTCATGTATGGCTTGGATAATTGAAAACTAATAAATGGCTAAGTACATATTAAATCCAATAATAAATAATATAAGTCCCATTTAAAGATACAAATTGTTTCCTGTTCATCAGATAGTTATTGATCCTGGCAAACAATTTATTCACAAATCATGAAATAGCAGCTGGCTAAAAATTACGTATTATTTTCTAAAGGCTTAAACCTATCTAATCATAAAAGGCGAAAAAATGGCCCATATTTCTGAAATCATATTCTGTGTTACAGTCAGTAAACATTTTTTAAGTACTAATGATAGTACAGTATTTTCATCATGAATAACCAGGTGATGACTAGAAAAGAATGTCTGGATAAAAAGAAACCTGGATTAAACAATAGCAATGAGCCCACAGACCAACTAGAGATGAGCGCGGAGCGGGTTTCCACCTGCGGGTTTTAGCCTGCCCTGCCCCACCCCGCGGGGTGAGGCGGGCGGGTCAATTTTTCATTTCGACTTGCGGGGCAGTGCGGGTGGGGGTCAAACACAAAGAAGAACAATGTGGGGCAGGGCGGGTAGCTTTGCCGTTATGTTGTGGGTCCCTTAATTAATTCACAGAATGACAATCATTAAAAATAATCTTTTTTTTTCTCTTGTTTGTATAATTTCAGCATTATATTTCATGTTAGATTGCTCCAAACATTCAGTAGTTGTATTGGGCGGAGGCCTAGCTCAGAGGTAGCGTTCTGGGCTTCCAACCACTGGGTCCTGGGTTTAATTCCCGGTCGAGCCTATGTTTGATGGCTGTTTCATCCTTTGTCTCATTTCCATGGTCCCTGCCTGTCCTAATTAGCCCATCAGGTGCAGAAATACAGGACGTACAGCCCTAATCCACCACCACCAAATCCTTCTTTAATTTGTCTTCAATTAGTTTAAATAGCAATTTAACAAGAGGCTTTTTTTTTAAAAACCTTGAATTTCATTTAAAACAGTAATATACAACAGAGGTAATTACCATTTAAGGTTAAATATCTTAATGACGATTAATGTTAAAAATAATTATTGTTACTGTGAAAATCCTAAAAAAAATGTACATTTTCCATGAGAAGGATAAACGCATGGAAAACTCATGGTTTTTACTTAATTATAATGAAACAAAAAAAAAACATGCGTTTATCCAAACGCATGGAAAACGCACGTGGCACAATTGGCCGTGTACAAACAGGGGTATGCCACTTGTGGCACAGCATCCAAAAATAATTTCCTGCATTAAGTCCTTCTGTGAGAGTGACAAAGGCTAAATGTCAATGGATACAAATCCTATATCAAGGTGACGACATTGCAGACATACATAGATGAATGTGATCTACCAAATTGCTATTCATGTTCGGTTTCATGTTAACATCTACAACTTTTCAAAATTACGCTGACTTTCTGCATCTACTTGATTTCTTCCGTACATTTTGTTCTGTAATCACCCTCATCCCAACAGCGGCATAAATTATGCCTTTGGGATGAGTTATCTACTCAATAAATAATAAAAAACAATTGACTGTCAGGCTATGCAGGGCAGTGCGGGCTCGGACAGGATTCCGCTGATGTGAGGCGGGTACAGGTCAAACAATAAAATCACCTGCATTGCGGGCTGCATATGGCTGTTTGCAAAAACGGCAGTAAAATTACATTTGCACTGTAAGGTGTTACCGTAGTTGTTTTGCAATTTAACCATAGGTTTTACGGCATAATACTGTTGATTTGGTATGCAGTCTGCTACGGTAAATCTTTTATGGCAAGATGCCGTGAATCTATCCTACAGCATAATACTATGAAACTTACAGCTAAGGCAAAGAAAATGGTTATTATCCAGTGAATTACTGCGAAATACACCAAATCCACCATACAGCGTGTCGCATATTTTACGAGATTATAACGTAAAATTACAACATGATAGCATTTTATGGAATACTACAGTAAATTTAAATTATTGTATGATGCCGTAAAAGTTATGGTAGATGGCCCAACATGGGCTTTCTTTAGGGGCTCATCAGTAGGGCCAGCATGAAAGTACAGTTATTTATGGTAATGTACCGTTTGCATGATTTTACGACCGTGATCATCACAACTTAACGGATGCATGTGCTGTAGATTTTACGGCCAACATCTGTTATGGTAGACCAACCTGCGACCATAATTTTTGCAACAAAATACTGTGCACAAAGTCGCCAGCAAGTTGCTGTAAAAACTACAGGAAATTTTTTTACAGTGTTTAATACTATCACATCCTCGATCTATGTCATATGCAAATTCCAGGGGGGGTTGAATAATTCTGATTCCAACTGTAAGTTCTGCTCTTTGTCAACCACCATGCCACTTATTATATTCTCACTATATCAGCTCCTGCCAGCAATAGAGCAATAGAGGACTTAAATCTTGTTTCCCATTTACATGATCATGAAAAATGTGGTTTGTATTAGGTCATATACACAATTTTGTGTCATCCTGCTGTGCATGACTCTTTGTCATTATTAAAGCATTGTAATAAATTGAATTGAATTGAACATACCAGCAATGAACCATGCAAAATGGAAAACACTGAGGATGCCATCCAAGGGGTTGGCTTTTCCTTTCACACTATTCTTCTCTTCATCATTTCCTTTCACACTCTTCTCCTCTTCATCAGTTTTGCGGCTATTCCAGCATCTGCAGAACATGTTGCTCAATACATTGAGGGTCCCGAACACCCCTGCCACAATAAGGTAGATAGGGATGTAGCGCTCCCTGGGACAGTCATGCACGTAGACAGACCCTGCAAACAACACATTCACATATTTGTAGTAGCAGTAGTAGTAGTAGAAGTAATTTTATTTATTTATTTATTAATATATTTCCACTGGGTTAAATAATCTCCTAGGAGTTTTTCATATGGCCCAGTATAAAAACATGTAAAACAAGTAAAAAGAAAATGCATGTTAAACATTGGCAGTGTTGGCCCTTTAAAAAGACCTAAGGTCACATTTGAAAGGTTCAGTGGTGGTGGCATTGTGAACTTCTTCAGGCATTTATTCCAGATTGTGGATCCTCTATAAATAAAAGACCTTTTGTAAAAATTTGTTCTACATACCGGAACATCAACTTGCATAGTATCACCCCTACAGTGAGTGTAGCATTTTTGAACTGCATATCTGCTGTTTAAAACAGTTTGAGAAATAATTTAATTTCAAAATTGGCCTATTTGTAATTACTTGTAATTAATTACAGTGTACAGTTAAGTTTTAATACATACCTTGGTACAATAAAACCAACCACTTTTGACATATGGTTCTCAATTCAAAGTTGCTTCATTTTATTCAAGGAAGACAAATGTGCCATAGTTTGGTTATTTAAGCCATTTTTAAGAATGTGAAGATCCGTGATCTGGCCACAGCTTAAATGAACACAAACATCAGTGATGCCACTGGCAATCTTCACAAGGCTCAGAAGATTATTTGTCAAACCAATCTTAGTAAGTACCTATATCTCTATGAGTTCTGCTAATTATAGGATATGTTATGGATTGAGATTCTGATACAAATTAAGTAAAACTAGATTAAGATAATATAAAAGACACATTGGCTAAAGTGGCAACATTTTTCAATGAGGGCTTGAGAACTTCTCCACTCAGCTGCTGTGTGCCAATCAGAATGCTTCATTTTCATCTGAGGGTGGGGGCCTAGCTCAGCAGTAGCACACTGGGCTTCCGACCACTGGATCTTGGGTTCGATTCACAGTCTGGCCAAAATTGGATGGCTGTTTCATCTCATTGCCATGGTCTCTGCCTGTTCTAATTAGCCCAAAAGGTGCAGGACCCATCCACCCACCTTATTGTTATCCAGCATGGGCCTATGGCAGCTGCTAAGTATATTGAACAGCACAGCTCGGGCATAGTGTGGAGGAGTTGGGCAGATCCTCCTGTATGCGCTGCATCAGCTGACCCAGGTCTAATAGGTATTGGGGGCTATAATAATGAGCAGATCCTCTGTAACTCTCTGCTCCACTCCACCCAGGTGTAAATGGGTACTTGACCTGGCAGAGAGGGCAATTGTAGAGTGCTTGACCTAAGAAGTGCCTAACAGGCTGCACGCTGGATGTATGCTCCCCGGGGCGCTGAGAAAGGCTCAAGTTTGATCAGGCCTGCCAAGGGTGTAATTGTGAAGTTGGCCGAGTAACGTCCAATATGTAATTGAAGACTCTAAACCCTGCTTTGACTTTTTCAGACAGGGAAGTCTTAGGAGGAGCCTCTGAAATAGACACATTTACAGTGGTCTGGAGCTTGGCCAGCTGCCAGAGGCAGACATTATGATGAATGCAGTAGTTGTTCTTACCAATAGCTAAGGTGATGATGGGGATAGCTAGCATGAGGCCAATGCAAATTGTACATCCCACTGAAATGTAAACAAGAAAATATATCAGCATGTTTCATTATGAAATGTAGGGTTGTCAAGAGAAAATATCCCCCATCTTTTTTAGCAGGGATTCACTCAAAAATTACTTTTTCTACACAAGTGTGAGACAGATTTGCGTTTAAATTTCATATGATATGTCTAACTGGGATGGGGTCCTAGCTCAGTGGTAGCACACTAGGCTTCCTACCACTGAGTCCCGGGTTCAATTCCCGGTCGAGCCTATGTTGGATGGCTGTTTCATCCTTCGTCTCATTGCCATGGTCCCTACCTGTCCTAATTAGCCCATCAGGTGCACTTGACTAGTTATTGCAACAACCGCAGCCACTTGTAGTAGATCTGCATCCATCCCCCAACCCTTCAATAGAAATTGACACCCCTGATTAAATGTATCGCTTATTATAGCATTCCTCATCAGAATGAAGCTTACCAGTTCCTATGAGAAGTATGGCCATTGCCTTGAGGAAGGGGAATGTTCCACTTGACTCCGATTTTGCTGCTTTGACTTTCTCAGACAAGGATCTCTTAGGAGGAGCTTCTGAAATAGATGAAGAGAATGTAAGAGTGTGCCATTCTGGGTATCCAATCCTTACATGTACATTATATATAATTACAAAGATCCATTTAGGCAGCCTGATGCCAAAAGGCATATATAGCCTTTATTAATATGAAGATAACAATTTAAATTAATTATAAATAATTAATTAATTACTATGTGATGTTTTGAATTCGCATATAATAATAATAAATTATTTCAACACAGTACAATTCTCATTTAGATCAATAATAATTACTTTTAACATCTGGTCAAATATAATATTCCACAATACAAGTGTAATTTTTGGGTTTATTGCTTTAAACAGTGCAGTAAAGACATGATAAAAATAAAATAAAATTAATTAATTAATAAATAAAAATGGAAAGGAAGATTTCGTATTGATGTGAGGTTTCTTGCATGCATTGCATGCTATTTCCTAATGAGGCTCTGAATTGGATGAAGAAATAGAAATATTGTACCATTCTGGTTAAAGCTGGATTGTCACTCAATCAATCACTCCAGTACATTTCCTGGGTGCACTCAATATGACAGTGGCCAAAATCAGTTGCATTTATTTCATTGACTTTAAAATACTGATTGAATGTTGCCAGATGCACTATTTCTCTTTAAAATTAATATACTTCTCATGAAATATAATTCCAGGTCGTTGAGATTATACTTAAATGGTATGAGAGGGATGAAAATGTGACACAGACGAACGTCATGGGCGTCATTAGCGTATTATCTTCGTACGTTTTATTACCCAGCACTTTAAATTTTCGTCTGATTTTCAAAATTCAAAGTTTATTAAGCACAAAAATGTTTAGGTTTCTCGCTCATCACATGAATTATAATAATTCTGATCTTAATTTTTAGTAAAATAAACTTGAAATCGCGAATCGGCGACGCTCGTCATTACGTTGTGATGCATAATAAGTTAATGTAAACAAATTGATGAAGTAAATTTTTGTAATATTTTGATTTGATACAATCTGGAAAATATGAGTCTTAAATTCGTCAGTTAGTATTTCTTTTATATTTGGATAGTTTTTTTTAGTGGTACAAAAAACGTTTGACAATCCAGCTTTAATATACTGTAAAAACCACTGAGGTAATCTTACAATACGTATTGATGCTGAGGGTTCTTTCATGCATTGCATACTATTTCTTATAAGCAGTTATAAAACATGCACAGCTATGCCAGGAGTGGGAAGTTTCCTATTCCAGGCAAGGGGGACATTCAAATGAATAAAAATATTATAAGTCATGAGAAGGAAGGTAAATGCTTCTGTAGTAGCAAAGGTTTCTGTCAACAATTGGTGTGATTCACAAACAGAGCTTTAATTATAACTCATATGACAAGTTTGGAATAAGTAATAGTTACATTGGAATAATTAATAGTTACATTGGAATAAGTAATAGTTACATTGGAATAAGTAATAGTTACATTGGAATAAGTAATAGTTACATTGGAATAAATAATAGTTACATTGAAATAAGTAATAGTTAAATTGGAATAAGTAATAGTTACATTGGAATAAGTAATAGTTACATTGGAATAAGTAATAGTTACATCCAAATAGGAGGGAGTTAACTAACATTACATTTTCGACCCACAGCAAACAAAGTTTGAAGAGGGTAATTGTTATTATCAATGTCCGTCCGTCAGGTGGGTGTAACACTTCTGTTTCCAGAGCAGAACTCTAACACTAATGCACTTACCCTAATAAAATTGTGTACAGTAATAATCTATATGCACTAGTGGTGCTTTTTGATAGTCACATTGACATATGTTGGCTATTTTTTACAAAATTTGGAAAAATAGAAAAAAATTAATATTTTTTTCATTTCCGGATCAGAACTCTCCTGAACCTATATGCTAAAAACTTTGTAACGATAAAGATAGCTCACCTCTGTCATTCTGAGAGGAAGATGGGTTGGTGTCCTGCAAGGCAATGCCTCTCTCTGCATCATCATCCTGCAATGTTAGATAAATGTTATGATGGAATGATAACACATATAGATCTATCTATCCCTCGCCATTAATATTACACTGAAAAATTCTGACTAGTGAGGTTCATCATTGATCATTGTGAAGGTATAGTCACTGCCTGAGTTACCATTTAATTCAATAAAGTATTTTCCCCATTATTATCCCAGTAATACTTTTGAAGAATTCCCATCAAAATTGTGCACATAGTCAGAACATGACATCACTTCAGGTCTTGTCCGCTAATCCTATTTTAATCCCTATTTTCATGAAAAACTTGGTAAACAATTCAAAGAATACAAAAGCATTAAAACAAATCTCAAGGAATGACTATAAACAATCAAAACAGATAACAGCTATATAAAATAAAACAACCTTGCCAAGCACATGATAGCTTGGAATTATTGGGATTTTTTGATTTTTTATGTATTTTCAATATAGATCAATCTTTAATTTGAAATATATATTTAAAGTAAAGTAGCTATTTCGTACCAATGGTAAGCATGAAGAAAAATGCCAGAGTTCTAATAAATCTATAATTTCGCTTTTGAAACTCTCCTATTATATTTGATCCAATATTATAGATATATTACTTTTTGTATTCATTTTACTGATGATATTTGCAGCTGAAACCTGTAGAAGTGTTCAGGGCACTATGTAAGTACCTGCATCTCACATCTAATGACTAAACTCATGACAAGATGAAAAAAACCCTTTAATAATATCCAGTGTCAAATCTGACAATAGCGGAAATTCAATGAAAAAACTTATATAAACTAGTGTAAAACTTCGCATGAGTTGTGCTACAGGTAGAAATGTATCAATTGAGGGGCTTAGTGCTATAGTGTGTTTTTGCTATAATGTAAGTTTAATTCGTCTATAGATAACAGATACCCATTCTGAAGTAAAATGGTGTGAAGTCATTCTGCTGCATATGTACATGTTATTCTTTAACAGAGGGTGCCAGTTGTGATAGGTGCACTTAACAGTCGAGTTAATTATCACGAAATAGTAGCGCTCTACTTCAGAATGGGTATCTGTTATCCATAGACAAAATAAACTTACATTATAGCACAAACACACTATAGCACTAAGCCCCTAAATTGCAATGAAACTGCACATGCCTGTTTCTTTGATCAAAAGGCAATACCAAAAAAAGGTTAGGTTGGATCTGATAATATTTCAAATTTGCTGGGCACCAGCCACACCCTAACCTTCATAAAGACCACCGAAGACCATGTTTTCGCTCATTGACCTTGTTTTCAGGTCGATGATCTGTTCTTCCTGTTGTGCAGTTTTAGTTTGTAGCTGCATTCCCAGTCAAGGCATGACATAATGAAGATGTCATAATGACAGCACAAAAGTCTCAAATGTATGAGATCATAAAATGATCTCATTGTAATCTCAACATGATGTCATTTATCTGAGATATATAGAATCACTGGAAAGGGAATTTAGAGATTAAATTGTTGTTTTAATACTGAATTTAGTTAAAATTGTCAATGGCAAAACCACTGAGATCGATAATGGAGTGACAATTCTACCAAAGTAATAATAATAATATCTAATTTATATCAAAGTGATCTCATATTGTGGTATCAAAGAATGAGATCATTCTGTGATCATTTTGTGATTTCAAATTGATATCATGCTGAGCTCATGTATATCTCATTTTCTGAGATCATGTCAGAGATCATTTCAGAGATCATTATGAGATCGTCATGACATAATATTCTTAACTGGGTTACCAAGCCCTGTGTAACTCTAAGCCTTTTCTCTAAGAAAGAATTCAACAACACTTGCTGGATTCAGCAGTTTTAGAGTGAGCATGGACAGTGGCATCCTCAGAATTACTTTTCAGACTGATTGAAATATGTGATTAGGATGGTATAATCACCCCCAACATCTGGGCAATAAACTTGTTTTCACCTCTTTTAACCCCTTTTCTGTAAAGTTGTAATGCTTTTTCTGTATTCTTCTGGACGAATGACATTAGAAATGGGCTGGAAAGTTTGGTCAATTACTTTAAAATCTTTCTGATTTGTCTCCTTCGCCCCTGAACTGTCCATAGTCGCTCTAAAACTGCTACAACTGGTGCCATGTTCTTCACAGACAGAAAACAGTACACAGCACAACACAACAGTTCAAGTGAGGAATCAGGTTAATACTTGACTGACTTAATACACCAAAATAAACTCCATGTGTATACATGTGCAATTGTGCCACATGCGTTTTCCATGAGAAGGATAAACGCATGGAAAACGCATGGTTTTTTGCCTCCTTATAATTAACTAATAAAAAACCATGCGTCTTCCTTGCATTTTCCATGCGTTTATCTTTCTCATGGAAAACGCATGTGGCACAATTGGCCATGTATAATATGGCCTAATCCCACATGATCATACAGTCCATATGAAAATATTTCAGCTCATAATGCTGCATCTGTTTGAGGTTAGCATGTCACAAAATGTAAACCACCAGACACCTTGATATTTTAACTATCCATTGGAGGAACATGGTATCCCATGAACAATCCGAACCACATAAATCAAGGTATTCACCAGGAGAAAAAAATAGTGTGACCTAGTCAGTCATAGTAGGTGGCCTCACAATTATCGTAGGTGGTGCCAGAAAGTTGTGACTGTCGCAAAAAATACTTCCATTCCACGCAATCATTACGGGGATAATAAGGTCTATGAACCAAATTGTAATATTCTACACTGTTGTCCAGTTAGTTTAATTTAAAAATTGCCCGTCAAATTGAACTAGACAAACTTTGCTATAGCTACTAAAAATCAGAATTTAAAGTACATGCAGCGCCATCTGAGAGTAACTTAAATTTCTCATTTCTTGTCGAAAAGATGCATGTCTATTGCACATATTATGATATATTAGATACATTTATAATTTTAACCAAGGTTTATATTTTTTCAGTGGTGGTAGTTTAAGCCGACTATAAGGTAGAAGCAGACAGAAGCGGCTGGCTTTATCCAGTTACAGTCACAGCCAGGAATAGCTGACTAGAGTCGACCGTATTTTATGAAACTAACTAATATGTCAATCAACTTAGCATCTTCTTTGTATTCATGTTGTGCAACACTTGCCAAAGGAATTAAATGTTCAATATCTTGCAGGGATCTCTTTGATCAAATTGACAGGAAGCGGGGGGGGGGGGGGGGGGGGTGGAGGATACCTTGATAGCGATAATAATCTTCATCTTAGGGGTACTGCCTAGTTAACTGTAATACTTGTTGTTGTGGGAACAAATAAAAGAATCTGAGTCTGAGTTAGTCATTGGTGAGAGCGCTTGTTTGCATAGCAATCGATACCAGATCTGGACCTGTTTTGTTTGTTTTTCAAAACATGGTAAAATTGATTGATAGAGTCAGATAGAAAGATAGATAGATAAATAGATAGATAGATAGATAGATAGATAGATAGATAGATGAATATGTAGATAGATAGATAGAAAGGTAGATAGATAGGTAGATTTATAGGTAGATAGATAGATAGATAGATTGATAGGTAGATAGATAGACGGTTAGATAGACAGATAGATAGATAGGTAGCTGGATAGCTGGATAGTTTGATAGGTAGATAAATAGATAGGTAGATAGATGGATAGATAAGTAGATATATAGATAGGTAGATAGATAGATAAGTAGATAAATAGAAAGATAGATAGATAGATAGATAGATATATAGATATATAGATATATAGATACATAGATACATTACATATATACACATATAGGCCTGTACATAGATACGCACAGGGAAAAAAGCCAAGTAAAACATAACAAGTCATGTATGCTGCATCATAACACAATAAAGATCTAAACATTTTCTCTGTGTAACAAAACCTAATATATGAGTTGGCACTGCACAAAATATCCTAACATGTGTGAAATGAAATAACTAATCGAAAGTACAGTACTCACCATGACTGTATAGTAGGAGGCAGCTGTCAATTCTACCCGCTAACAACCCCTGTAGATGGCAGCTTATTATTTTGCAAGTGACAGATATATGTAGTGTTCACTGCTCTAGATCGCCTCTCAAAAAGCTGTTTTGTATTCCTTGCAGAAGATTAAGCAGTGGCTGTGTTAGTCGACTACAATCCAGCGCGCCAATGTTTGGCTAACCATGCATGCAGCATAGGCAGTTGCAATCTGCATTTTTAGCTTTTCTCAAATCGTGCCACACGAATTTTTATTGCATTTGTAAAATGAAAAAATTTGCATTTATTTAATTTTATTTTTTTACATAAAACATTGCATTTAAATTATAACTCTGATGCTAACCTTGAGACATATTAAGAAAAAGCTTGTACTAATGTTTTGAATTTTAATAGAATACTTAATTGGAATGGGCCTACGGACAGACACAGACAGACACAGCTAGACACAGACAGACACAGACAGACACAGACAGATACAAACAGACACAGACAGACACATACAGATAATAAGTATTCAGATATATACAAAATATTATATGTAAATGATCCACTTATACATGTAAATGATGCACTTATACAAGTTTCACAAACATAGTTATAGCATGTATCCATGGTTATAGTTAGGGCTGAGGAATTTGGGAGTCCAGACGCTATCATGAGTACCCCCTTAACTAAAGAACAAAAATGTGACTTGGATGTTTTTGTTGTTAGCCAGAAAAAGCATTGATCTTAACATAGCAACGTGTATCTAGGCCATGGTTTTACCCTCAGCCAGCGAAAGTATGCTTCGATTACTGGGCTATTATATTACTGTGCAATACTGCATGTCTATTTACATTTAGCAAATAAATCCTTTAATGAGTAAATTTACATTTAGGCTTACACTATGCAGAAGTCACAACAGCATGGATGAGTGATCTGGGCCATGACAAAATATTTAACCTCCTTCCCTCCCCCTTCCAACCTCGGTGGTTCGAATTGGCTGCAAACTGAACTATATGAACTATTTACAACAGTTTTTATATATTCTATACATTTGTTTTTATTGCACTTTTTATACATTTGATTTATTGTACTTTTTATTCCGGGCCACATGAAAACATCTTGTGGATGTGTTATCCAGACTTTTGTCGATTTTCAAATCAAATGACAGACAATACTGAGTTGTTTATTTTTAAGGCACCTGTATTATAATCTGACTATACATGTATTATAATCTGACTATACATGTATTATAATCTGAATATACATATATTTTAATGTGACCATACATATATTATAGCAGGTGGATACGATGCTCGCCTGCTCCTCTGAAGGACCCGGGTTCAATCCCGGGCTCGGGCACCCTTCATGTGCAACATCTCAGCTGGATGTCGTTCGGATGAGATGTTAAATCGGCGGTCCCTTCCCAGTCAAGAATTTGACCTCACAGTGAGCTCACTGTTATTAGGTCACAGAACCTTCATGGAGAGCTCACCTGGTGAGGTCTCTGTGAGCTAAAAGTGCTTCCTCACAGTTTATTCACAGTGAACTCGCACTGTGAGGTCACAGTATGACCTCTCTGTGAGCTAACTGTGAGCTCAATGAACAGAAACTCCAAGAACACCCTTCATGATTCATGATTGCCCTAAGCTGAGTATGATACACCAGCCAGTCATATTGACGCTAGGTAGCCTAGTCTTGTTATAAAGAAACACAATTAATAAGTTGGAATAGTAAAGCTTATTGGTGGATTGGTGCAGTGGAACACTCTGGATGTCCTGCTGGATGCTGCACCAATCATTAAGTGATGACAGATACATATGGAAGTGGTATAGATTTAAAAATGTTCTGAAAGTAGTGAGAATTGAACCCTGGTTATCCACACAGAAGCAGGCATGCTAACCATTACACCTCGGATGCCATTACTCCTGGTATTTATTTGAAAGGATCACAATAAGGTGGCAGTTCTATTTATAGTTTCTGTTATTAGCTGGCCTGTAATCAATGAGCTTGCAATGCCATCTGTGGTGGGTCATACAGCTGACCTCACAGTTAGTTCACATTGAACTCACAGTAGTGAGATCACCATATGACCTCATCATGATTTCACTGTGATGTTTCTTGTGTGACATCACATGATGAGTGTCTGGTGAGGTCACAGTGACCATGGCATAAGTTCACTTCTTAACTGGGTTGTACTCTGTGTCTATGCTGAGGCAAGTAAAAGATCCCACCCATGGGGTAAATGTGTAACATTGGTGGAGTAGCCTACTGCAAACACCTAGAACAACGAAATGCAACTGTGTAGAAGACTTGCAATGGGGAACATTAGTAGAATGTCTTTAATGTATTAATTATAAATTAATAACAAGATATGCCTGTCATAATATGGAAGACTTAAGTCAGGTTGTAAAAATGTATCATGTGACATAACATCTCATAGTGAGGCCAGAGGATGGTCGTCACTATGGTTACCACTGAGCATAAGCTAAACAAATCACTCCATAAGCAATAGATGATTCCAGATATGGATTACTGAAGTTATTGGATAGGCCAGTTTGACTAAACCATCACAATCGGGTGACCTTGACCTACTACTTGGCAAAATCTGGTATTTTCGTCATTTTATGAATATGTTTAAAGTATACTGAATATTTACTAATAGAGTGTTATAAACTTTATTGTCCAAGCCATCCAATATGCAGGATAAAATATTTGAAAGAAAAACCCTCCTTATCTTTCAGGTTTAATGGGAATTTTAAACCCTTTTAACCCCTGGCCTCTCATTGGTAGCACACTGGGCTTCCAACCATTGGTTCTGGGTTCAATTCTCGGTCGAGCCTAAGTTGGATGGCTGTTTCATCCATCATCTCATTGCCATGGTTCCTGCTTGTCCTACTTAGCCCATCAGATGCAGAGATACAGGACGTAAAGCCCTATTCCACCCACCATTCATTCCACAAATTGAAACAGTTTATCATAGCTGAACATGGATTCATCCCAGTGATAACAATAACCCCTTGCTTCAAATTGTTTATTTCGCTATGCATGTCATTAGGTCTCACATTGCATTTACATATAAACAACTGCAACGGTTAAAAAAACAATCATCCGAGCGTTGTTCATTTAAAAAAAAATAGTTCACAAATACCATAAAAACAATACTATGAATAACAAGCAAAGGTCTCTTTGAAAAAGAGAACTGTATCAGATATGGTTGAAGTCTAGACATGGAAAAAAATTAATGTATTTTGTATTCACTGTTGGCTCTGTTCATTTTTCTCCCCATTAGTATAGTTCATATAAATTTATGACTTTGTTTATTGACGAAATTGCTCTAAAATGTACTTTTCCATAGTTATATATGTCCATTTTCATTTCAGTGTTGAAAGATCGTCGCTACTCTGAGCTAGCTATGTACCCATACCTGTCTGCAGATCGACCACTTGCACCATCTATAGTATTAGTAATAATAAAAAGAGACCTTTGCTTGTTTATATTACTATGAAAAAAACTAAAACTAAATATATTTTTTAAATATATATTATTAGTGCATAAATATTTTTAGCTTACTTAAATTTGCAGCCAAGAAATCAGTGCCTATTCAGAAAAAGGTGACATTTTTTTGCAAATCTATTGGTATAATTCAGATCAACATTTAAAAAATATACTCTTTTTTAATTTCTCCACATTAACACTCATTGTTAACAGGTGCAGTGAGTGTAGCATTTTTAACCCTCAGCGAACATAGTCCGAAAAGTGTTTTTGTTATCATCAATGTCCGCCCTTTGGACGGGCGGGAGAGCGGGCGGGCGTAACACTTATGCACTTATTCTTATAGCATTTTCACTTTTTAAACTTCATTTTGATATTCATTTCATGCTAATTACAAAATAATGAAAAATCAGAAAAAAATGCAAAGAATTGTGTTTAATTTGTTTTTCCAGAGCAGAAATCATTTGATATGTTATTACTCTATATAAAAACATAAACGTTTCTATTTCCAGAGCTGGACTCACACACTACTACATCTACATGCATACAAAACTTAGTAAGAATATGTCTAAAATTGTGTAGAGATACCTTTTTGGGGCTTCATGACCATTAATGACAGATAATCTTATATAATAAGGAAAATATGAAAATTTGGTACTCTTTCAACCCCTCATATCAATAACTCTATGATTATTACATAAGTAACATTTTGCCAATGATATCTAGATTATAGTACTTTCACTTTTGAGCTTCATTTTGACACCTGTTTCATCCTTCTTTTCTTTTATAATAATTGAAAATCTAAAATGCCAATAATTGTGATGCTTCCTTCATATTCCTTAGCATCCTATAGGAGAATATGGCAATTAATAATATATAGTTTCTTCTGTTGCCAGCTAAATGTAAACAGCGCGCACAAAATATTTTGACTCATAAAGGCATTAAAATGGATGTGTTGAGTATCATTCCATACAAAGTAAACCTTTAAGATTTGTATTTATTTGTATTTGGACTTCATTTATTTAAATACAAGAAAATATATTCCTTAAAGGTTCATTTTGTATGAAATTATACCCAACAGCTTTGTGTGGCATAAATTGTCACTGAATTTCATATATTCTTTAGGATCATTGCCATAGCCCATATATGACTATTTTGGACATATAAGTGATAATCTTAGTTGTAAATTTGTTAAGGGAACATGCTATTGTGTTGATAATTCTAGCGAACTGAATACTCCTTATTGTGCATAAAATCTTTAAAACAGAGCAATTAAATGCCAGGAAAAGGATAGACAATACTTTTTATGCTCACTTGGCTTTAGTCTGAACAGAATGGATTGCTGTCAATAAGTAAGATATTTGTAAAACATTATGACCCACAGGAACACTGTATTATTTCACACTTAACAGAATATAATGAACAATGAAAAAATTCAAGAGTTCAACAAATAGGACATCTTGGACTCTTAATTAGCATTGCGTAACAGGCTATGTAGGCCAAGTGGCAATTGTTTCTGTTCATCGCACACACTATATAAACACTCAAGAAATAATATTTTTCCAAATTTTGCAAAACATAGCCAAGATATGTCAGTGTGGCTATCACAAGGCACCACTAGGCCATATAGAGTGTTACTGTATAAAATTTCATGAAGGTAAGTGCATTAGTGTTAGAGTTCTGCTCTAGAAATGAAAGTGTGTGTTAGAGTTCTGCTCTGAAAATAAGAGTGTAACGCCCGCCCTCCTGCCTGTCGGACGAACACTGTCTTATTAATTTTAATGATGCCTTTGTGCTATGTGGGATTCGCTGAGGGTTTAGCTGCTGCACAGCCTATGTTTGAACTGCATATCTGCTGTTTAAAACAGTTTCAAAAAAAGATTCATCTCAACATTGGCCTATTTGTTATTAATTACAGTGTACGGGTTTAAATACAGCTATCACAAACAAAGAGCAATGACAGATCCAGTTTGTGTAATTACACGGTTTCACTAACAGCCAAAAAAGTCATAGTTACTAATTCAAATGTCAGTACATATTAATGCTTTTGTTGAATTGTTAGGCATTTTTATATGACAGGGCTCCTACAGATATTTGTCGAAAACCTCCAAAAGCTTTCACCCCTAAAACCAAAATGAACCATGCCAATATTCGGGAAATCAGATTAACATATGGGTTAGTCCATTGATGTTGGAGAGAGGGGCTGTTAAGATTTAATAAATACCTTGAAAAAATTACCCCGGTCACTTTTGACGTATGGTCACCCAGTCAAAGTTGCACAATATTATTTGGAAGCCTAACATGCCCTATTTAGGCCTTTTTGTTAGGCCATCAGGGGTGTGAAGACAAAGGTGTATCAGGCCACAGCTAAATGTACACAAACATCAGAAACAGAGTAACTACAGTAAATGTATCAGAATCTATAAGAGATCTGACACATCAAGGATATCTTAAGGATTTATATTCTGATACAAAACTATTCTAGATTATTAGTGACTAAAATGAGTTTAAAGAAACCGTAACTAAAAACAAGATGATATCAACTTTCATATTTATCAAAGGCTCAAAGCAGTTTTGAGTAAATGTTACATGTTCTAGTTTGAGTGTGGCTAAATATAAACTTGTTCTACATTTTGGCATTGAAGAATAGTTTAGATCATTATTAAATACTAGGTCAGAACATAAAATCTGACCTGCACTTACTGCAAAGTTCTTTTATCTTATCACGATTACATAAGTACACATTTCCATGAATTCGAATGTTTTCCTTGGAAATGAACAGTGATTCTTCAGAAGTGAGACATTGGTTCTTAGAATTGAACAACAATTCTATGAATTCTAAAAGCTCTTCTGAGAATTGTAACTATGATCTAAAACTGAAATTGTGACGGTGAGAATTGAAACTACAATTCTCAGAATGTATGCTACGATTCTCAGAAATGAAAGCATGATTCTCAGAAGTTATGTTTTAATTCTACGAAATGAAATAGTATTCATCAATTGAAAATGGGTCAGTGAAGTTTAATAGGCTGTGAAAAATAGCATATATAATATAAGCATAAATGTCTAACACAAAAATAAAAAGTAAGAAAAGAAAAATGAAGGATCATAAATGTTTAACCCTCAGCGAACAGAGTTTGAAAAGGGTTATTGTTATCATTAATGTCCGTCTGACGGGTGGACGGGCGAGCAGGAGGGCGGGCGTAACACTTCCTTTCCGGAGCAGAACTCTAACACTAATGCACTTACCCTAACGAAATTGTGTACAGTAATACAATGTATGGCCTAGTGGTGCCTTTTGATGGTCACATTGACCTTTGTTGGCTATGTTTTACAAAATTTGGAAACAATTGACTAAATTTGTTTTTTTTCATTTCCGGAGCAAAATTCTGATGATAATGCACCTTCATGCTTAAAACTTTGTCATAATATGTCTAAAATAGTGCAGTGGTGCCTTTTGGAGGTCTCATAGCCGTAAATACTATAGAATTTCAAAATAGGGAAAATTCCTACTTTTTAAAACCTCCATACAAAAGACACTATTTACCCTACATGAATGTAACTGCATCAATAGCATAATTATCCAAATTGTAGTATTTTCGCTTTTCAAACATTTTGATATTAGTTTCATACAAATTATATAATAATGGAAAATCTAAACAAAATGCTAAATTTTGTGTTAAATTGTGTGTGCGTTATTACTCTATATAGTTTAGTTATTTTGATAGTCACATTGACAAATCAGCTGTGTTTTACAGTACCGAGAGAAAAATGAAAAATGAAATAAAAAAGTTTCATTGCCAGAGCAGAACTCACACACACCTACATGCATACAAAACTTAGTAAGAATATGTCTAAAATAATGTAGTACCTTTTTGGGGTTTCATATAATAAGGAAAATATGAATATTTTGTTCCTTTTTCAAACCCTCATGTCAATGACTCGATAATCCTTACATCAGTAGCAATTTGCCAATGATGTATCTAGATTATAGTACTTTATCTATTAAGTTTCATTTTAACATTTGTTTCATCCTTCTTTTTTATCATAATAATGGAAAATCTAGAAAAAATGCTAAAAATTGTGTTGCTTACTTCATATTCCTTAGCATCCCGTACTTAGCAATGACAGCCATAAATGTTGTACAATTCATGTGCATATAATTATTAAATATTTGATCGTAGTATTGGCATGCTCAACCCATTCAACAGTTTTTGTTTATAATTAGCAATTTCATAATAATTAGTTGTATAATGATCTATATCACTTTCACTTGACTCCAATACTTATTATTTGTTTTCGTAATATACACCTGTAAAGTGGTCGTTAAAATAAATAAATATATATATAGATAGATAGCTAATTTAAATGCCACAGATTTAATGCAAATCAGCAACCCAACAATAAGAAGTAAGATCTCTGTAAGACATTATAATATCATGCGCACATGAAAACTAAGACCAATAATATAGTTATATACACCAATATTTTTAATTTCATCGTCAAAAAAACAATCAGGATATTGGCAATAAGCAATAAAATAAATGCAGTTTTTGTGTATTTATAGAAAGCTCATAAATTCTATTCATTCATATTTACCAAATCTGACTACGGGCCTTACTTTTTACAAAAAAAAAGTAAGACTTATCAGACTTTGGAATAACCCATGGGAACAGCTGTATTATTGAAGAAATTCAATGGTTCAAGAAATGGGACATCTTGGACTCAAATAAGCATTGCTTAACAGGCTATGTAGGCCAAGTAGCTCAAGAAATAATATTTTTCCCTCCTACCTGTTTGTGGGATTCGCTGAGGGTTTAGCTGCCTATGTAAATATTTATTTTAAAATCTGGGGTGCATTATGATGAGATGATAAAACTTCAATTCCACAAATATGTTAAGCATTAAACCCATTGCTTTAATTAACTTCCTCAGTATTGACATTGAATTTAACACTAAACATCACAATCTGTCCAAGTTTGAGTCTTTCTCAACCATGAAGCAAAATAATTTCCTCTGTACTCACTTATATTTTAATGAATTGAGGAAGTGGCTTTCACGAGAAATTGATATTACAATGAAGGGGTTGGAACTCACAATCTTCAGTCTATCTAAAAACTAGGACATACACCAGGCAATGAACGTTTGTTAATATTGTACCTATATAACTCTTGTCTGGTTATGCCCCAGTTCAGTTTTTTTCGTTTTTCTTCTTGGAAAAAATAAAATGTTCAATCATCAGTGAAGCATCAGGCATAATATGCGCCCTCTGGTGTTAAATAAGAATGAATATGAATATAGATAGATAGATAGACAGATAGATAGATAGATAAATAGATGGATAGACATATAGATAGACAGATAGATAGACAGACAGATAGATAGACAGACAGACAGATAGACAGATAGATAGATAGATAGATAGATAGATAGATAGTTAGATAGTTAGACAGATAGTTGGACAGATAGATAGACAGACAGACAGACAGACAGACAGACAGATAGGTAGATAGATAGATAGATAGATAGATAGTTAGATAGATAGACAGATATATAGACAGACAGATAGATAGATAGACAGACAGTTAGATAGACAGATTGATTAGAACGTTACATATGTTCATATTATAACAATAAGCTATAAAGAGCAGCTGCCCACCAGCCAAGTGCTAGTAGGCGAGGTAGTTTCATCACATGATGCTCAAAACGAAGACTAAGATATGCACACAAAAATACATATTTTATTGGCTTTAATGAAATTTCAAGATATTAAGTAGATACACTAGTCTTTTATCTGCAGGTTCAAATACAAATGTGTGGAGTAATAATACTTTCATTATCAAAGTTTGTTAGCCAACTTCTTAGGGAAAACATAAGTAGTTCCCATGGGCGTTATACTAAGGACAGCCCCATTGCAGTTCGGTTCTGAAATTAATTCCAGCATTCCATCAACCACTGTTTTGGGTCTGAAAAAAAAAGAAGAGAATATTTAATCTGTTGCCAATAATTGGTATTTGTCACATACACTTGGTTTAAAAGATATGCAAAATAATATGTTATTGGCCAATGTCCTTCATAATAACAATATAATCTTTATTGACCATTGACAAAATACATATAAACATAATTTATAGAGTGAAACAATAAAGTAGCAGCAGTACAACTGGTAGACGTACACATCAAAGGTGTATATGTCTTTATCATATTAAGAAATGACAGTTATAGTAATTACAATACTTTTAGAAATAAACAAAAGTGCCAAATTATCGGATTATCAGACTTTCGTTATATGCATTGTTATAATCTACTGCCTGAGATAAAGATGATGTTTTCTAAGGATGTTACATGGCCAAATGTGCCACGTGCATTTTCCATGAGAAGGATAAACGCATGAAAAATGCATGGTTTTTAGCTAATTATAATGAGGCAAAAACCATGCATTTTCCATGCATTTATCCAAACGCGTGGAAAATGCACGAGGCACAATGTACCTTCATCAAAAATACCATTGCCTATATAATTAGGCCATTTTACATCTTATAAGTAAGATCATAGGGATGACACAGCATTTCAATTCTCTGCTGGCCAATTGTAATTTTCTTGAACTTTCTAGCAGCATGTCTCTGTATATATCAAGTCATTTTTGGTATGTAAACAATGAAATAAACCATTCGCTCACTCCATGATTCCCAGGGTATGTATTCCTTGAAGGGCACTTTTTGCAGCGTCTTCCATATTAGGCATTGTTACGTCATCAGGCCTTGTTCTCTCCTTGGTGATATTGTTCGGATTGATCATGTCAGTGTCGATGAAAGATGGACATAGGACAGCGACTCGGAGGCCGGTTTTTTGGGTGTCTTTTACATTTATCTGTAAATTAAAAGAATAAGGTTATTTTAGTGGTCAGTCCTGTTACTTTTAAAGATATAGGGCGGGGGCCTAGCTCAGATGTAGCGCTCTTATAGGGTTCGATTCCCGGTCGAGCCTAAGTTGGATGGCTGTTTCATCCTTCGTCTCATTGCCATGGTCTCTGCCTGTCCTAATTAGCCCATCAGGTGCAGAAATACAGGACCTAAAAGCCCTAATTACACACACACACACTTTTAAAGATATGCAGTCATGACCCACAGTATGTGATTTGTTTTAATTAAGGTGAGACTAAGCTATCTAATGGATATCTGGACATAGTAATGGTCATGATACGGTTGTTTCTTCTGGTAAATAGCCAAATGTGCCATGTACGTTTTCCATCTGTTTGGATAAACGCATGGAAAAGGCATTATAATTAGCTAAAAACCATGCTTTTTCCATGCGTTTATCCTTCTCATGGAAAACGCGCGTGGCACATTTGGCCATGTAGGGTTGTCTAGCTACAGACAGCTTTTACAGCCGAATTCATAGAGTTGGAAACAAGGCTTATAGACTTGGAAACTACACTCCAGATGACGTCATGTTAATGTAGGACTCTCATTGGCTGAGAGATTACTTTATTATTATTCAACCGAAGAGAGTCCTGGATTCTCATGACGTCCTCTGGAGTTTAGCTTCCAAGTGCAAGAGATAAGTTCCAATTCACTGAATTTGGCTGTAAAAACTGTTTCAAAACATTGCCCGAAGGCAAGTAGTAGTTATATTCAGAATAGGAGGGAGTTCAGTAACATTTTTGTTGGTTATATCCAGACATCTTCAGGATATAACCAACAAAAATGTTAGTTTACTCTCGACTATGAGGGATATAACTTACTTATACTCCATTAGGCATGTTTAGTAATTTGTTGGATTGTTTATTATGTTTTAATGCCTTTATTACGCAAAAAAAGTTCTGTTTGCACTCAGAAGGGAGTTAAATATAATTTTCGTTGGTTATTGCCTGCTCAGAACAATAGGAAACAGAGAAAGTGAAGTATAATTGGTATTATCTGACCTAAACAGGTAGTATTACCTTTTGAATATACCAATATTACCTTTAACGGAAGAATAAATATTTAAATACTTGATAAATAACCGTCAAACGTATCTGGAAAGATCACCTGCCCTGAGCAGCCATTACATGTTAATACAGTCTCACTTCCCCATTGTTTTATCCCTAATCTAATTAAACGGTCACCTGTCACAAATGACAAAATGTATTAGGACCCTTGGTTTACCTACTAACACAGGTGTGACAGTATACAGGAGAACCAATTGTATATGACCCAAATGTTCTATAACAACAGAATGCAGTTCTTACAGCCATTGATCTGGAAAAGCCCACGACGCCATGTTTGACCCCAGTATATGCCACCAAAAATGGAGAGGGGTGAAGCCCTGCAAACAAGAAACAGAAATAATATTCCATATGTCACATACTTAACTATCACACCAAGTCATATTGATACATGTAATTATGCGATTATTCGATTCAATTCAATTTATTTCCATGCTATAGTGATATAGATTTTAACAGAGTTAACATTATACAATAATTAGAGCAGGGGCGTCAAGTTCTCAAGTAACTTTCCCTCGCTCGTACAAGTCTCAGCAGTTAACGCTCCGACACTTGTCAAGGAGTAAAGTTATGGTGGATCATTGATGCCAAACTATTTTTGCAGATAAACCTCTACTGACATGTCATATGGATTGTAAAATTTAACAGAGTAAAAATGTTCGAAAACAAAAGTGGGTAGAAAAAATTATAATTTTCATTTATGGATTTCAGGGGATGATTGCATTGATCAACCCTGAAGTTTGAATTCAATTCTGGAGCTAACTGGCAGCCAGTGAAGTTCTTTTCCGATGTCAGTAATCCGATTGTGTTTTCTCAGTCTTTCTATCAATCTCGCTGCAGAGTTCTGGGCTACTCATAATTTTCTTAGTGTGTTTCCCAATTATACCATACAAGAGAGCATTTCCAGTCTAGATGAGGTGTTACGAGAGCATATATTATAGGTCTGGATGGCTACAGTTGAACGCTATTTAGGAGCAGATAGTGTAGTGGTATTATGCTCGACTCCCAATCCCAAGGGGTGGGGTTCGAGCCTCGCCTGCTGCACTTTCTGTTTGTGGCCTTTGGCAAGCCACTTAGTCCTCACTGCCACTGTCCACCAAGTGGATGAGTGGGTACCTGGCTCAAGAAGACTTCGATGGATCAAGAAAAGACGGATCAGCTACCTGCGTGAATATGTGTACCAGCTGTGCACTCCTCAGGGAGCTGAGCTTGGGAGCCAGGGGAACCACTATGTACAACTTAATTGATGAAGTGGCTCTTAAATATATTGTGAATTTCATTTCATTGTAAAGCTCTGAATGTGCAGTCTGCATACACGTGAACGCTATAGAAATATAATAAAGATAGGATAGGATTTATGAGCTTTACTGTAGCTGTGTGCAATGCTACAATTGTGATAATCATTCTACAGCTATAATATAATTGTTTTAATGGGGATAAAATTAAGCTCGTGTTGGTCTCAGTTAAATCCAAGTTATTAATTTACGTTGGTATTTTCTTGTAGCTGTGGTTCACAGTTTCAATAATAATGCTTTAAGATAAAATTTAATTTGCTGGAATGCATCAATGACTTTTAAGGCTGCTATTTATGCATTGCTGTACTGGTTTAAATACTGGATTACGGAATAACTAACGCGAATTTATATTGGTGGACCGGTTTCAGTATGAGTCTTTCTCAACATCTGAACACTTTGGAGGGGATTTATCTAAATCATTGACTGACTACCAAATTATTCAAGAACAATGGACGAGGCAGACGTAACGATGAGATGAGGGAGTGGGTTGGTGCAAAGAACCTTCAAACGTCATTGACCAACATTCTACCAAGGTAGGTTTTTCCATTTAATGGTTAAAGTCTTGAGTAGCAAGAAACAATGACTTAAAAAGTCAAATATGGGAAACGATTCCATTGGTGTAGTTGTGGGCAACTGCATTCAAAAAGGGGGAGGAGCTCTGAAGACGATTCTTTTCAGTGCTGCAAACACTTTTTCTAGTGGGTGACAGCAGTATTATCTTACAAAATGAAGACTAAAATACTTAATCTGCAAATTCTGATAGCTGACGCGATCGTTAAGTCTATGTGTAATATATTTTCAGGCTCGGAAATAATCAAAGGTGAGTGGCAATGCTTAGACGGACGCCATATTTGCATACAACTCACATGACATCAAAATATGCATCATGATACATGACACCAAGGCGTTTCAACGTTTATTAGCCCCGGGGTTTGGAGTGCAGTTCACCACAAACTATGGTTGTCCACAACTACCGTTGGTGGCCAAAAATGAACAGTTACAATAGCTGGACTGCATATATTATAAGTGGCATATTCTATACTTCTCATTATAAGGTCTGATAATTATGCGTAAAAAACCATTTTGTGGCTGTCAAAACAACCTTATCGTAACACAATGGTGTTCCTGGACAAGATTAGACGCAAGTACAGAGTTTTTACAATATTTGTATCCTCAATCTTCAGTGTCTCATATGACCAGCTGATACAGGCAGGTGTAAGGACGAGATGCTAAGGCGCTTATATGACCAGCAGCCAGGGGCAAACATAATTACGAGATGATAAGGCTTTGATCCACCCAAAGTTACACATTTACTCCATAGGTGGGGTCCTTTACTTGCCTCAGCATAGACACCGACTACAAAGCACTACCAATTTAACATCTCGATCGAAATCCAGCAGCTGGGATTTAGCTGATGGACTTCAACAGAGCTGGCCAATGTGGAATTGTAGGATGCCTTAGCTATTCAGCCACCCCGCTGCTGCAAGTCTATTTATCTTGAGATATAAATGACAACTAACCCGAAGCTGAGGAGACATTGATGATAATTCCTCCTTTTCCGCCTTTATCCTTTCCCATGTAATTGGCCGCGATGTAACTACTGCGAATTATGGCTGTCTGTGTATTATAATAAATAAGGTGGTTATATCTAAATATTGTATGATCTTTCTCACTGTAACAAATTGTAGTTCTTTTTTGAATTTTCATGAAATTTAAGTAACAAGGGGAAGTGTATTCAAAACAGGAAAGCCATAGAATTTTACTGACAGACCTTAGTCTTCATCTGAATGTCTTGTCATTATGAATATTTCACAGAAGGTTTCAAGTTCATGGAAAACTTATGAGTTTATATTACACTTTTACTTTGTATTAAAAAATGAAAAATGCTAAATCAATATATTGTGTAACCGTGAGCAGAATGGAAAATGATCATCTAATTTAAGACAGTGATGTAAGTGTTTAATATACATTCTTACCAAATTGATGTCAATCATTCGTTCGAAGTCTGCCTCATCCAGGATCCCCGCATTGTTTATAACAACGTCCAGACCACCAAAGACATCTATTGTTCTCTTGTAACAAACTGAAGTGAGTGAAAAAAAACAGATTTTTTACTTTCTCATTACCTTACATACCAAAATTTAGTGACACATTCATTTAGTCATTTACTGTTGGTTTCATAAAAATAGCTTGCGCAATGCAAAAAATAAAGCTAGACAACTTCTGTTATACGCTACTACCTGCTAAATGGAACTGTCTGGCTATAGCTGGCAACTCAAAGCCAGATCTAACAGTATGCAGCGCCTTCTGGTGCATCGTTTGGGAGTTGCGCATATTTATCATTTTTGTTGTTGAAAAGATGCATGTCTATTGCAAATGCATATTTAAGGTATATTAGATAAACGTCTAATATTTACCAAAGGTTTATATTTTTTCAGCGGTGTCAGGTGTAAACTGACTATAAGCCAGAGGCAGCTTGCTTTAACCATGTCAGGAATAGGTCGCTACAGAGGTCTAGAAATGACCATATTTTATGGAACTAACTGTATTATGATATGCTGAGCAAATTATTAAGCGTTTATAGTCATAGTTTCTTTTTATTTATATTATCTGATCTGAAGATTAGTCAGCTTATATGACCAGATAACAGGCAGATGTAATGATGAGATGAATGATAAGCTGGTTGGAGTCCACACAACGTTACACATTAACCCCATAAGTGGGTCTTTTACCTGCTCCAGCATATACCCGGAGTACAAGGCACCAGCGAATCTTACACCTCAAGCAGGATTTGTCTTGCACTACCCATTGAAGTCTGTGATCAAATCAATGACTCTAACTAATTATATATTTTTATTTCTTTACCATTGCGCATCCTGTACAACTACTTTGTATGTCTGTCTGTCTAGCTGTGCGTCTAGCTGTCTGTCTGTCTAGCTGTCTGTCTGTGTGGGGTGTAGTCTCTCCAGGTAATCTGACTGTTCTGTCTGTGACTCCACTCCTTTTTTGCTATATTTATCATTTATCAGTGTGTGGGTTTGTCAGTCTGTCCAAGGTCTGTCCTATAGTCTGTCTTTACATTGTTCTTTGTCTATAGTTTGGTCTTCCGTGTCTATCATTATAATTGACATGGGAGACCAATCATTATTTAAAAAAAATTAATAAATAAAAAAAAAAAATAATAAATAAATAAAATAACCTCATCTCACTGAGCTCCCTAACATTACCGTGACATTTTGTTGTACTATTATTACCTTGATTAACTGGGACCAGAAACTATTACTCAATCACATAGTTATTTTAAATTATTCAATTAATGTACATATATTTAGCTTTATCTTAACCATTCATCAATTTTCTGATCATGTATATATTTTATGTTGTGCTGTTATTTCACAACCATTATTGTTCTAATACTGAAATTGCATGTATTGTTAAAATTGTAGTTGTTCAATTTGTAGTATTTGTTTATTGTGTATGTATCTAACCATTCCAAAACGTCAATAAAACATTATATAATATTCATCCTCTATCTAATCAATTCAGGACCATATACTTATCTATAAGATAAATTTCTAAAGAAACTGTGAAGGGTCCTCTATTTGTCTAATCATGAACCTTAAAACTCGCATGATGGCAAAATTGTTCTAAATGTTGACCCCACCTCTTAAGTCTTCCAAGCTAGTGACATCACACTTGTTGAATATTGCACTGTTCCCTCCATATTTCTCCTTGAAGTCATGCTCTGTTAAATTTCCTAGTTTTGTGTTAATATCTGCCAATGACACCTTCAAATGAAACAAAAAATGTCATATGAAACGTTGTAATATATTTATGATCTTTGATCAATACCTGTGGTGGGAGTAATGTAAGAAACAGCAATGTTTAACTTAATGGCATGTTTGAAATAATATCTAATTTCATACCTTGGCTCCTCTTTGTAATAATGCTTCTGCAAACGCTTTTCCCAACCCTCTTGCTCCCCCTGTTATGAAGGCAACTTTTCCTGCCAAAGCCATGGTGAAAAGAGAATGTTTTGGTATTGAAAACTAGGTCACCCAGGGTCATAGTGCACGGAGGGAAAGATATCTATGTCAAGGGAGCCATCAGTATTTTTGATTATTTATTTTATTTTATTTTTGATTGAAGAGCCTTTATTGCATAATGAGAAAAATTAAAAAAAAAAAAATTTAATTTCATACAAAATAAAAGGCTGGCATTAACAAAATAATGCATTTGTCCCACAGTTTATCAAAAGAATACAAAATGAGAAATGATACTGTAATTACAATGTCATTGTCATCAAACCTCCCTAGAGTTATAAACATAAGTCATATTAATTGAATTATATTGAATTAACAAAAAATTAAATTAAAAAAATATACAAGTAAATATAATTTTAATATTTATTTTATCACTAGTTGTAAAAAGCACTAGGCTTTTGGCTCTGTCTCAGTCAATGATGAGTGGCTACATTTCAACAAAGTCATATTATTATTCTATTCTGATACATGTTAATATTCTGATATGTTTTATCTTATTCTGATATATGTTAATATTCTGATATATTGTATTATTTTTCTGAGATATATTATTACTATTATTCTGACATAATTTATTGTCTGGTAGGTTTACTTGTGGATTATTATTGACTGTTGTAAGAATTATGTTTTACAAGAACTGTTAAAGTGTTAGCAAGTTTAAACTTTGACTATTTTAGCAATTCCCACACTGTTTCAAATATTCACACAATGGGAATATGGAACAATGGTTACTTGGGTGGCTGGTTTGGACCTCCAAAGAAAAGGGTAACAAAGCCAGTGGACACTCCCCACTGACCAAGCTCATTTGGGTTTCATTGTTGGTCCATTGGCCAGGCTAAATTTAGCTCTTGAGGACAAAGGGGTATTGTCCAGTCAAAGGAGACAGTTGGAAAGAGGGGGGGGGGGTAGCTGTCCATCCCTCTAGTGACTGAAGTCCACTCCAGTAATGGTCTGAACTGCCCAGGTGTCATTTCCTAGTGTTCTGTGTTTTAATGAGAGGAAGAAATGGTGGGAAAATTGTCTTGACTGTTGGGGAAATGGTTATGTAATATGGGGGGGAGAAAAGGGGTTATTGGTATTTAGATTGGATGAATTTTGTACAAATTGTGTGTACTGATTGGATGTGGCCGGTTAGCCAATGATGTGAGGGGGGAGTGGTTAGGAAACTTGGTTTCTTATATATACTAATAAAATGAGGAAACCTGGCATCTTGATTTTGAGAAGTGTCCAGTCTATATACCATACTCTGGACTTTGCTTTATTTTATTCAAGAAGTCAACTATACACCTTCACCACACTGGACAGTGAATATGTTGAGTTTTACCTAAAGGACCTGGACTGGAGACTGGTGATAAACTTACTTTGGTGACCCCGACGTGATCTTGTCTGAGTTATGGAACTGACATATTGAAGAAAGCTTATGTGGAAACCATGGATGCCTTGAAGTAACTTCATGAGGCCCCAGAGGACATCAGAGACCGGTTAGGAGCTATTACTTTGCCTCAGATGGAGAGAATGACTGACCATCTGCCGAATGCCATCAGGACCTTTGGTTTGGGAGATCGATCTTCCCGTCCTCACACGTGAGCTGGACATGATATTCCCAAGGATGTGTTTGGCAAAAGCGAATGCGAAAGGCTGTGCGAAGGTCACTTCTCTATTCATGTGAGTAACGATTATGTGCACCGGCTTGCAGTGTGTCCAATGAGTTTCTAAGGAAAGTCTGTCTCTTCGAAATTACAAGCTCCTACTCCCTTTTAAGAATCCATCATGAATGACGATCAGTTCAGGTCATTTCTGAAGAGCCAGTCTGATGGACATGGAAATACTGCCGTGCTCCTGCAGAGCCATGCGAGGCAACTGAAAGAAAATGGAGAGAGGAGCAAGGCTGACAGCCAGGCGAAGAGAGTCACAGCTTGTGATGGATCTTCCACTCGCCGACTGAGACAGTGGTTTCAAGAGATTGAGCTGACCCAGCCCTACACTAAACGCACTGTATATGTGGCGGGTCAAACTTCAGAAGGGCCCTTGCGGAGCGAAGTGGAGAGGTACCTAGCATCTTTGGCGAGCCGTGACACCGCAGACTGGGTTGGCCTCAGGAAGTATTTATCAGACAACTTCCTTTCCAAACATGAAGTAGATCGACGATTCAGAGAGGCAGCAAATCTGGGATATCCAGAAGACACCCGAAATGACGACCAACAGCGTGCCATGTTGGGAGCCTATCTGTATGGGCTGAGGGACAAACACTTAGTGGAGAGGATGGTGAGAGAGACCAAGCCTGCTAAGTATGATGAGGCAATGAAGGCAGTTGCCAGCTATGAGGGAGACGAATATCGAGTGTACCGCGCTTTGCATCGCACAGCCCCAGAGGATAGCACCGAGTAGCCCATGGAGATAGGAGCTGTTGGCACCTTCGCCAAACCTGATGGACCTAAGAGAAAGGACCACGTGGAGGACCTCAGCAGGAGGGTGGATGGCCTGGCAGCTCAATTTACCAAACTAATGGCTGCCATGGCAAAGCTTAGCTATTCTGGGGAACGCTTCTCCGGAGGACGAGGAAATCCCCCGGCCCGAGAGCCAAGAGGCAGAGGAGCTCCAGAAAGATCGAGAGACAGACCTGCACTACGCTTTACTGAAGATGGCAAACCCAAATGCCTCCACTGCGGCAAGTCAGGCCATATGCGAAGAGAGTGCAGAAGTCGTCTGCTCAATTCCAGGGGCGGATCTCATCAAACTGCGCAGGGGGGCCGATAAGCGCCGCAGCTGATTGCCAGGCCTATGTGGAGCTACGGCTCCAAGGACATCGCCTATGGGCCTTGGTAGATACGGGCGCCAGTCGGACCGTGCTGCGGCGCCATGAATTTGAAGATTTGTGTAATAGGATTGGGAGGTCCACCATACTGAGGGCATCTAGGGGCTTGTTGGGCGTAACTGGCCATGAGCTGACAGTATGGGGATCCACGGAAATTGTGGAGGACAGAGTAGGGACCATCCCAGTCATAATTGTGGATGATATTTCTCACCAAGTCATACTGGGAAGAGATGTGCTGCGGGCTGAAGGGGCCAGTGTAGACTACGCCACTGGAACGCTGAATTGGAAAGACAACATATTTTCACTGGTTCCTGGGCTTAAAGCAAATGGCCTGGATGGGACAGTGCTAGCTTTTGAGACCATGACCTCGGCACAGGAACAAGCTGCTAGGACTATATCAGAATGCATGCAGCTAAATCCAGATGTGTTTAGTGCAGTGGGGCAGCCACTAGGTCGACACTCAGCGATCGAGGTCAGGATAGAGACCACTGGCCAGCCAATTAAACAAAGGTCTTACCGCATGCCTTTTATGAAAAGAGAGGCGCTAGGAAAGAAGTTGGATGAGCTGCTGGAGCAAGGCATCATAGTGCCCTCCACCTCTCCCTGGGCCTCGCCTGTAGTATTGGTAGAAAAGAAAGACCCATCAGAGGGCCCCCGGTTTTGCATAGACTTTACGAAGGTCAATAATGTAACAAAGAAAGACTGCTATCCGGTCCCTCTGATACAGGATGTCTTTGACCAGCTGCATGGCTCCATCGTATACACCACCTTGGATTTAAAGTCGGGCTTTTATCAGTTGCCCTTGGAGGTAACTAGCCAGGAAAAGACTGCATTTACCTGTTTCCGGGGAGTGTTTGAATTTACCACCATGCCGATGGGCCTCTCGAACGCGACCAGCGCCTTTCAAAGGGCCATGGACGAGGTCCTCAGGGGTCTTATCGGCAAGTGTTGTATGATTTATGTAGACGATGTGGTAATATACAGCCCAGACATCGTTAGCCATCAGAAGCACCTGCAGGATGTTATGGACAGGTTCAGAGCCTTCAACCTCACCCTCAACCCAAAGAAATGTGTATTCGGACAGAAAGAAGTTAAACTATTGGGGTTTGTGGTGAGTGGTAGTGGTTTGAAGGCAGACCCAGATAAGGTGGCGGCGATCGCTAGGATGAGTGCCCCGGACAGCGTGAAACAGGTCAGGTTGTTTTTGGGCATGACAGGGTACTACCGCACCTGCATGCCAGGATATGCTCAGGTATCTGAGTCACTGGTGGAGCTGACCCGAAAGCACTCACGTTTTTACTGGGGTCCGGAACAACAACAGAGTTTCGAGACACTCAAAGGATTGTTGATAAATGAGCATTTGATGGCTCATCCTCGGACACAAGACCCCTACCTGCTATACACAGATGCCAGCGACATCGCCATTGGTGCTGTGCTTTGCCAGGTTGACCCAGACAGTGGAGTGGAGAGACCAATAAGCTATCTATCAAGGTTACTCTCCCCCACCCAGAGGAGATGGGCTGCCATAGAGAGAGAGGCGTATGGTCTGATAACAGCTTTAAAAGTATTTAGGCCCTATCTATGGGGTGCCAAATTCGACACCTACACAGACCACAAACCTTTGATCTCCCTGTTCACGAAGGAGATGCAAAATACCAAGATCCAGAGGTGGGCTGTCCTGCTGGCTGAGTTTGGCTGTAAAGTACAGTATCGAAAAGGAAAGCTGAATGTCCGGGCTGACATGCTGTCCAGGATCAAGCCTGAGAGGGTGGACACCTTCGATATAGACGAGTGGAAAATGGGAGATGAGCTACCCCCTGGGCTGCCGGATGATCTGCCTCTGCCAATCTTGGACAGTGGGCTGGTCCCGGAGGAGGTTCAGAGGGAGCAATGGCTCATGGAGCAGTGGGGAGAGAGCCATGATCAGGAAGGGCCTTACGAGGTCATCCAGGGCCTCCTCTACTCCATCCACAGACCACATCAGCATGCAGCTGAATACCACCATCTGGTATTGCCCTCAAGCTTCAGGATTAAGGTCATGGAGCAGGCTCACAAGGAAGTGGGGCACATGGCCCACATTAAAACCATGAGAAAGATTCAGGAGGCCTATGTATGGCCTGGGATGATGGCGGAAATTAAGAATTGGGTATTGAAATGCCCTTTGTGCCTAACTCACAGCAAGAGGAAGCAGCATGCTCCCATGGGTGAGATGCCCATCGCCACCAGCGTGGGACAATTGGTGTCCTTAGACCTAGTTGGACCACTCGTCACGTCTCCTCAGGGAAACAATTACATTCTGACCATGATAGATCATGCCTCAGGCTATGCAGAATGCCACCCAATCCCTAGGAAGACAAGCGAGTGTGTCTGGAGGAAACTACACCAAGAATATTTCCCTAGGCATGGATATGTTGAGATGCTGCTGTCTGACCTTGGGAAAGAGTTTAATGCGACCGCTTTAACTCAGTACCTTGCTGCTGTGGGGATAAAGCATAAAAGGACAACCCCATATCATCCCCAGTCAAATGGACGTATTGAGCGCTTTAATCGGACCCTGAAGGAGATACTGGCTAAATTAATGAACAATGACACGTCACTGTGGCAGGAACAATTAGGGCCTGCAGCCCTCTGCTACAATTGCGCAGTGTCTGATGTCACACAGCATACGCCGTACTTCCTACATTTTGGCAGGTGGCCCCGATTACCAGTGCACAGGGCTCTACAAGGGGGAGAGCCTATTTTTGGCCGATTGCATGATTTATACAAAGCCCTGAGAACTGCTCAGCACCTAACGCTGGACTCTAGAAAACACAATAGAGAAAGGCTTGCCAGGAAAGTGAACATAGGGGAAGCCAACGTGGGCGATTCTGTGGTCATAAAAGCAGAGGAACCTTTAACTTTGACCAGTCGTTGGGAGCCACAGTGGTTGGTCACCCAGGTCAGAGGAAAGGCTTTGTGGCTAACCCACCAACACACAGGCAAGACGAAAGTGTTAAACAGGGAAAAAGTGAGGATAGTGGATCCATAGGTCATTTGGGATGAGTTGCGTCCTAGACCAAAGAGAAAGGTGAATCCTAGGGGAAATGGGCCCAGACAATGGCAGTTACCACTGCCAGCACCAGCGCCAGCACCAGCGTCTCCAAAACCCCTAGAGGAAGCCGAGGATCCGCCTTTGGCAGATCTTGACACTTCTGATGCAGAGCAGCGTCAAGCGCCACCTCGTGATGCTAACCACTCGTCCATGGAGGAGGCGGGGCCATCTAACCCCCTGGCGGCGCGCCCCTTGCCTGAGAGCGGCGACTGGACCACCTCAGACGATGAGCCTTTGATGCCCTCGTCCAATGGGAAGCGACGTCCACACCCCAGTGACTCTGGAGACCATGACCCAGGGGGCAGACATGAACTTCGCCATACCAAGAAGAGACTGCGTCCATATCTACCACGCACTCAGAAGACCTCTCAGCTATACCCAGACGAAGGCTCACCTCCTCCTAGGCGATGCCGAAGACGACGCAGAGGGAAACAAAAAGCCAGGTGAATCAGAGGCTAGGGCACCCCAGCCCCGGGAGAAGAAGAGTGTTGTGCCAAAGCGAAAGGCAGTTAATGATCCTGAGCATTCAGGAGATTATCGCCGAGTACCCAAAGAAGTCCACAAGGACTTCACATTCATCAAGAGGCCGCATGATCCCACGCAGAATTCATCTTCAAGCGATGAGCGTCGGAGGGAACCGAAGGAGGTCCACAAGGACTTTGGACTCATCAAGAGACCGCATCCATCCTCTAGTGATGAGCGCCAGAAGTACCCACGGGAAGATGGCACCACCTCAGACGACTTTTGAGGGATGGTGTCTCCTGGCAATGGTAGTGTGTTGGACCTGGTCTGTCACGACTGCGCAGATACTGCCAGAGCGAGAAGTGCCTGCACCAGAAGTAGAGGCACCCACCCCACCATTTCAACTACCAGATGGGGTACTAGTACGAGGAGGGACCTCTTTGAGGACTCTTGAGGCTTCTTGGGTGGTACTCGTCACGCTAGAGACTCCTCAGTACCCAGACCAACTCGAAGTGATGATCAACCTCTTGGAAGCCAGCCGCGGCAAGATACATGTTTATGGGTATGTACAGAAGTCCTGGGCCGCATGACTAAGCAGACTGCACCGGCTTGATGGAAGCTACTCTGGAAGGGGTAGATCGGGATATTCTCCAACAGTGGGACGCCATAGAAGGGGAGTGTTTGACTTCATCGGGTCGGGCCTGCATGCACTATTCGGAGTAGCCACGGACCGTCAGGTACAGCAGTACACCAGGGCTACCAGACTGATTCAATCTAAGACGAAGGATTTGATACATCTGTCAGGCCAAATGATGACTATCATCAATCAAAATCGACTATACATCAAGAATGTGACGGTCGCTGTCAGCCAGTTGGAAAGTCATGTGAAGCTGCTCAATGCATATGTACGTCGCCTCGCCCAGAAAATCACAGCCCGCATAGACATGGTGGAAATTCGCCTGGAAGTTCAGAGGGAGATAGAGGAGTGTGAGTATTTGTATGGGGCCTACACCCAACAGATGAGGTTATTTCAACAGCAACGTAGTGCTCTGGAAAGGGGAGAATTGACAGAGGATGTGGTTATGCCCCACGTCCTGGAAGATATCATTGAGATTATAGCTCAATCTGGTTATAATGTAATTACAGATTTAACATGGTATTATCGATATGTACATATAGAAGCTGTCGCCATTTCTCACAGGAATCTTGTGTTTAGATTTAACCTGCCTACCATTAACAAGGCAGAGTATTTGTTATATAACATTCAGAGCTACCCAGTGCCCATCAAGCACTCTAACATGACGGTGCGTATAAAGGTGGGTAGTAGTTATGGGGTGGATACCACCACAGGGCAATTATTTGAGCCAGAGGCATGTGTGGGCAGTAAGCCACTTGTATGCAGGGTAGGACCTCTTTATGACTCTAGACACCAGCCTTGTGCCAGAGGTTTGATCTTTAACCAAACCGAGCTGATTCGGGCATATCGCTTTGACATTGTCAAGGAATCCAATGTCACAGTGGTGAAGCGAGTGTCCCTAAAAACCATAGTAATTGTGTCCTGGGGGGAGGCGGTGTCTGCCAGATGTCCAGGAAGAGTCTATCCTCCCATTAATTTGCTGCCTGGAACGTACGCCATGCACTGCCCAGCTCCATGTAATATAGCTGGGGCAGGCTGGAGAGTACATTGCATTCCAGAGTTGCACCTATCGCAGCGAGTGTCTCTCCCATACATGTCAATGGTCAGTTTAATTTTACTGCAAACCTCAACCATGAATTTCTAGTGAAAACCTTTCCTCAATTAAAGGGGAGTGTATCGGCTCAGGTTAAAGATGTCAACCAAGCAGTGCTATTAAATGTTATTAGGTTAAGTGAGACGACTTGGGTAAGATTCCACAGACATGCCCCAACCACGTCAATAATTATTTCCTTGATGCTGGTGGCTATCGTCATCCTAATAGGGTCAGTATGGCTGTGGAAAAAGTATGAATGCATTAGGCTTTTAGCCAAGAAACTAGTATGTTGCAAGAGTAAGCAGCTACGCGCAAGTAGCACAGTTCATTATGAAAAGGCCAGGACAGACACTGGGTTTCAACTGCCAGTTGGTCCCACTCTTAACCCAGAGGGTGCAGAAGAGATCTAAAGATCATGGGTATCTCTGCAATCAAGTCACAGGCTGGGGTCTCTAGGGATAGGCTCTGCATGTGTATAGTTAGGCTAGTTGTTAAGGAGTCTATCGGCGACCCAGACCTCCACTTGATCCTGGCAGACCAGATAGGCTGTCCTGGGGTCCTTCGGAATTTAAGGATGACACCAGTTGTCATTTATGTTTATCAAATTTTCACTAATGTTAGGTCCCCGGAATGGGATGTGCCAGTGAAGTTATGAGCAATACAAGTATAATTTTTTGCTCCACGCGCAGGAGTGAGTAAGTAAGGACAATGGCCCATCTTTAGTTGGAAACCATGATCCTGGTGGACTGCGTAAGCAGGTGTAAAATTAACACTACCAGTAGGGTCTCTGTCACTTATGTGTAATCCAATCATGATGGGTGTAGCACATTTTTTTGATCAGAGATCGTTATGTGTAATAACATGTACTCCAAGCACAGGAGCGAATTATAAGGAGGTGGCCCATCTCTATATAGATGGAGATCATCATCCTGGGATCCTGCTTCAGCAGGTGTAAATTGTAACACTCTCGGTGTGATTTTGTCCATACTGTGCAATCCAGAGAACTTGGGTGTACCACAGTGTTGGCCAAGGTCATTATGTGCAGACCAATAATAGGCTCCATGCACAGGAGCGAATGCTATGTGTATTTTCTTTTTGTTTTGACCACGAGGTGTAAGTGGCTAACGTTATCTTTTTGTTGTATCTTTCTGTTTTGACCATGAGATGTGAGTGGCAAAGATTTTTGATGTGATTCAGTCAATTGTTGTGCTTAAATAGCCAACACGTAACTCGGCAAGATGTAATTTATATGTAAATTTCGAATGAACATGATAAGTTCACTTTCAGTGTGAAAAGGTGTGTAAAGGTGTGTTTCTTGTACCCAGGGTCTCATCATTTCCCTCAGTAAGTGATTATGCATCAATTAGTCAGAAGACTGCCATTATTGTATTGGAAATTTTGAATGTATGTTAAATTGGTATGTGCAGTTTTCTCTGGTGCATCTCACTAACTCTGTAGGGTGAGGCAGTGTAAAAAGCACTAGGCTTTTGGCTCTGTCTCAGTCAATGATGAGTGGCTACATTTCAACAAAGTCATATTATTATTCTATTCTGATATATGTTAATATTCTGATATATTGTATTATTTTTCTGAGATATATTATTACTATTATTCTGACATAATTTATTGTCTGGTAGGTTTACTTGTGGATTATTATTGACTGTTGTAAGAATTATGTTTTACAAGAACTGTTAAAGTGTTAGCAAGTTTAAACTTTGACTATTTTAGCAATTCCCACACTGTTTCAAATATTATTATGTTGCTATTGTATCGTAACAAATCTTTATCATAGCTTTAACCTAGTTTTATTTACTACTTTTCTATTATTTTTTAATTATGTATGTCATTTACTTTGTATTTTCTGTTTACATTTTGACACATATGTCATGAATGACATGAAGCTGTCAAATAAAAGATATTTATAATATTTAATAATTAATTCATTTCAAATGTAAGCACTTGCATTTCTAAAGTTGGCAAAGAAAATATTACATTGATGATTAAAGTCTGACACACATTTGTCTGTATTAAATGAGTAAATATCTTCATATAAAGTATATGTAAACTAATGACACACTCTAGTGTGACAGGATAAAGGCACTCATATGTAAAATTAAACAAGATGCCAATATTCACCCACCTTATCTTAAAAGCTAACTGAAACGGAAAATATTTAATAACACATTTTCCATGCATTGAAAAAACTTCATACCATTCACACAGTCTTGAATAGTTTGTCTTGATATAATAAAGCAAATAGTAAATAATGTATTATACTTATCTGGTTTACAGGCAACCCTGGGAGACAATAAAGATATTCAGGTGAAAATAGGAACAATTTGCCCATCTGCAGTGGACACTGGTATCAGTGAACATTTGGAGAATCGCAACTTCAGGGAAAATGATATAACACAGCCTAAAGCACAAGAAAACCAGGATGCACTTTTGGAATGGACAAGAACACAGACATACATGATGTAATATAATAAAACCTAATAACTGTGTGGTTCAGAGCCTTGAACTTCATGAGTGATGAGGTTGGGCTGGTGAACCCACGAGAACCACACAGTTGTTAGGTTTTATTTATATCCCGTAATAACCCCTCTATTTCAATTTTTTTTGTGGGAACTATTTTGCAGCATTGAGTAGGAATCTTTTGTTTGTATATCTGTTCTGCCTCATTCTGAATAGTTGACATGGTGAAGACGTCACCATTTCAAAACATTTCAGCAAGCAGACATTTAACAAACTGAAGCATTGTGGTCTCAAAAGACTTTCTGAAGATTCTCCCTTGCCAAATTTGTATTCAGATTGAAGGAATATAAATCATGGTTTTTCTATGAGGTTCACACTCTATTGCAGGATATTTTAATTATAACTGCAGAAGAAATGCCCTGAAAAACTGAGGAAATCTAACTTCATATAACTTTATTGAAGCCTGCACTGAATAGAGCGACTGAACTGAAAACATCAAAGTTGTAGATCAGCTCATAATAGAAAACAAACCATACACTGAATATATGTTATATAATCTAAATTTATCTAAATATGCAAACTGTTACAACAATTTTCTATATATGTGTAATTAGATCAAATCTTATCTCATCATCCACTCATTATGCCTTTAAAGTTTCATCTGCTTCATGTATATATCAACTTTTCATTTTTAATTTTTTCTACTTGGTTAATAAATTTTTATCTTGTCTTAGCCGTTGTGCTTCTTATAAGTCATATACTTCAGCGTTGATAATTGCAAGAACACCAGTGGCATTCTGATAATTCATGTACTTTAGCATAGATAATCGCAAGAACACCAGTGACATCCTTGATAATTCATATACTTTAGCGTAGATAATCGCAAGAACACCAGTGGCATCCTTGATAATTCATATAGTTTAGCATAGATAATCGCAAGAATGCCAGTGGCATCCTTGATAAATCATATACTTTAGTGGCATCCTTGTTAGTGTCACTTATATGATTTAAAGGATGTATTTAATATGTGTGTGTGGATTTGGTGAACAAACTTTCTCTCTCTATGGAATCTCTAACTGACCAGCTGAACCCTGCAAAATGTGCTACCCCTATGCCTTCCAGAGATCTTGTCGGTTCTTTGGTATGGCATCGCCTTTGTCTGACTTCCACTGGGCAAAGGTTGAGATTGATAGTCATTTGTTCCAAAATGTTGGGCAGTATTATAAGTTATAACATTCATAACTCTTCATTCATGCTATTAATGCAAGCAAGATAGCAAGATTCTGTGATTTCTCCTCACTTGCTGTAAACACAGTTTCATCTCTGATTACTTTTTGTCAGCATAATTTGATTTTTCATCATATGTCAATTGCATACTGTGATACTGCATATTAAAAAGTAATTTTGTTTTTAACATGGATTTTCTCCTTGTGTTTCCAGGCCTCAAAGAATATCTGATGTTTTGCTGAAATATTTGGAAGAACCAGACCTTCACGGATCAATCATTGAGGTTACACTTGATGACATTCAGTACACCTATCCAGACAATTTGAAGGGGAAGAAAATAAACATTGAGAAATAAGTGACTCAAACCATTATGTTCATCTACTTCTTAATACATATGCAGGTCTTGTGGAAACAGTTCAATTCCAATATTTGTGTCAGATACAGCAAACCATTTTGGCACTTTTATTACAGTCTAAAATAAAATTTAAGTAAAAATTGTCCTGTTAATTTGTGGCTTTCTTCTGACAGGGAGGTTTGCAAAGTCTACTCAAATTACTTGAGTACTTTTGGTTGCACAGGTTCGAGCCTGTATCATAGTTTGAGGAGTTCTGTGGAAATAATCTTATTGACATTGAAGAAAAATAACACATTCATTTGAAAAGATGGGCAGTTCAGTTTCTTATCAGAAACACTAGTTCCAATTTTTTACAGTGGTGGCACTGCAATGCAATGGTTGGTTTGACTCTTAAATTTTTAATAATAGTTATAATGGGCATATATGAATGTTTTGCATCCATACATGTACATGAACTTTCTTTTTATGATAACGATGCTAATGATACAGATATACAAACCATGAAGCAACCAATAATGTCAATTATTAATGTAAACCTATGTCAGCCCATGTCCTATTTAGACAGATCTAGATTGCAAATACATCATAATACTATATGTGAATTGCCATGAAGAACTGAACAAATTGTTTACTTTCTGCATTGGCCTTGTTAGTTGCTCTATTTTCAAAGATGAAAAATAAGAAACTATGTTATGCTGTTTGATACTTAACAATTAAGGTAGTAATACTGATAACAAAGCATCAATAATATTATAGCAGAAATATGTATATAGTATTAACATAATTTGTGAAATTACACTGTAAGCAGCTGAACCGTTGCCTAGCAATATTAAAACAGTTGACCTAAAACAAATTCTGAGTAAGGTCCTGGTTCTAAGAATTGTTTCATTTTTTTCTGTCTTGGTCTAGTTAGTTGCTCTGCTTTCAATGCCATAAAAAACAAAAAAATATATGTAGCACAATAACAATTGCTCGCTCGCCGTCCTAAAGGGCGAATAACCAACTGTAAATTATCACACAGACAGCTCACTGATTAAAACCCAGAGCCAAAGTCCAACTTTGGATCAAAATCTCTAAAATGTCTACAATTAAATGAGTAACTTTCAAGTATGATTCTGATGAGTCTATTTTGATATGTTATAAATTTGCAGTGGCATATGCACATATTGAGTGCTGGCTGATGAAAAGAGCACAGTATAAAGGTCATCATCAAATTTCAAAAGCTCTCTTGTCTTCATTTGCCATCAAAGAGTGTCATGAAGTGAATTAAGTTCGCTACAGTGCAGGTGATGTGGTCTCTATTGGTCTTTAATGACTCTAAATGTCACTAATTTTATAATGTCGGTCTTCTTGAGTTTGTGTTATTAATATTTACTTATACATTCTGATATTGGACAATAGATTCCTGTCAATAGTATTGTTCTATCAAATATTTCTAATGTAGCCAAATCTGTATAACCTAATTGTTGTTATATTCACACCTTGTACATCTCATTATGTGTGAAAATTGCCATACATTCTGAGCTGGACATATTTGTTTCAAACTAAACAAAGTGGAACATCAAGTTAAACTGACGAAAACAACTTTTTTTTCTGTTTTGGCCTGTTTGTTGTCCTACTTTCATTAAAAAAAACCAGACACTACATGCAGAGCAATAATACTGCGGAAGAGTATTGTAAGATTTGCTCTAAAACTAACTCAGAGAATACATCTAAAATGTCCCAAGAAGGAAAAGTGGCATTTATAACAGGAGGACTCGGAGGAATAGGATTTTCATTCGGGGAAAATCTTTTACAACATGGAGCTAAGGTAAACTTTGATTACTTAGTGCAAGGTCAGTGATATATTAAGTGTCATAACTTGCAGAGTTTATGGTTCCTCCTAAATACAAACCTTGTCTGCATAGTCTGAGTACACTATTTTCAAAATAAAATCTACATATGATTACATTTGATAAATAACAATCATGATTTATAATGCAATGATAGGTGTGATTTTAGTAATTGACAGCTTTATTCCTGCACTTAAATTTACCTCTTGTAAAGTTTGACAATTGAAATTAACCTGACGCAAAACGTTTCTGCAGAATTTTGATGTAACTCTATATTCAAAATACAATAAAGTATTAAAAATTTTTATGCACACTGCTATCTCTGTAACAACTCCTATCGTATGTACTAAATATCATGTACTATGTCGTCCACTAGCTTTTGAAAGGTCATAATTGACACTTATGACCTTACTTCATAAATGCATTTTTGAAAGAAAATAACATTCCAGTCCTATCATAAAAATTTATTTAATTTTCATAACTGGTCATAATTGTATTTCAAAACATGATAACTGACTGAAAGCCACAAAGTGATTTTTAAATGGTCATAAGCATAAGCAGTTTTTACAACCTATAGTACTTACGGCCAACTTAGCTGACCTGGCAGGGTATAAGCCTACCCTGCCTAGAACACTTACTTTTATTTGTCAACAAGCCTTACATGACATTGTTGCTTGGTAAGCAAATTTGACTGCCTGGAAAATTACCTAACTGACATTCTAACATTATGAAGACCATCGCAGATTGGTGAGAATAATTTTATGAAAATAAAACATTAGAGATGTTTCCATTCAAGCCAGAATCGAATTACAAGTACATGTTTGATGCTAATGACGACCATGACGTTTGCCTGTGCCTCTTTTTTTCGTATTCTGTATAATTTGCAGACAATATAACTGACTATGATATTTATATGTGATATTTGCATTTCTAAATGTCAATGGTTACATTAATATATTTGTCGCCAGTAGTTTGGGTTTCAGCACCAGTTATGACATTGCATCATAATTAGTTTCATCATAAAATGGCAAAAAATTCACTTATGAAAAATCAGGACCATTTAAACACCAGAGCTTTGGTTTTTATTGAAAGCTAATAATGAAACAAGTCCTAGCCACGTCAACAATAATTACCTTATTTTTAAAAGAAATACTTGCAAGTTTTGATTTTTTCATCAAAAGAAAACATTTTCATGCATTACTGGGCCTCTTGGGTCATTTTAAAAATTCACTTATGACAATTTTATATTGTCTTTCACAATCATACTGATTAATATTAAAATGTCATATTGACTCATAAGTGTTTTCTTTTTTTTGTAACTCAATTAGAAATGCCAGGAAAAGCCTAAAGCAACAACTAGGATGATTATTTATTTGTTTCAAAACATGTCAGGTCAAAGTCTTCATAATCCTGACTGATCTGTTTTCATTTCTAGCTGAGAGGTAGCCTTTTTTTTTTAGACCTATCCGTACTCATACATCAAGATAAAGGGGTAGCCAATGAGCGAGCAAGGCCAGCGGCGTGTCCTATAAACAAATTAGCCATGTGCAGCACCCTCCGTCATAACACCCCACGACGGACCATAGAATTACATAGCTGTTAGTAGTGAAAGCAGGGGATTTTCACACTATAATACATGATGGTGAAGCCATGCTGCTACGGAACTTGTAATTCTGATACCAGAATGACAGAGAGGATGCAAGGGGTCACTTTTATCGATATCCCTAAACCAAAAACTAAATTAGAAGAATGTTTACGCTGGATAAAGGCATGTGGTAGGCCTCACTACCAACTCAATGTGAAGAATTTAAACAAGCATACCTACGTGTGTTCAATCACATTTGTCTCTGAAGCCAGATTTACTTAAAAAAACTCATTATGATTGAGAAAAGACAATATTCTGTTATATATATTTAAGCACTAAAATGGAGTGACATATAAGCCCTTATGGGGCTGGGTGGTTTATGTTTCCATGTACGATGTCTGTATTATTGTAATGTAAACCACATGTCAATAAAGATAAATAAATAAATAAAATATACATCAGTTGTTCCAGCAGTTTAGAGAATAATGGTACAATTAATGCAATTAAGGCAAATTAATGCAATTTTGCACTGTAAACTAAGACTAAGGCACATAATAACAGATAACTGGTTTCTGAGGTTTCTTATATTCACACTCAAGACATTTACACCATTGAAATATTTAAGTTTTTATGCTATTGCAGTAATTCTTACTGAAGAATCTATAGATTGTTCAATCAAACTACAAATTAAAGCCATTTGAAACAGGCCCTAATTTACATTTAATCACAAAATTAACAGCAGAAATGAACTTTCCATGCTCAAATTGACAGAAATTGATGTATCACACTAGGGTTTAGCTCTGATTGTTCAAGAGTTGAAATTTCAGCAGTTTTGATAAAATATTCGCTAATAAGGTAATATAAAAAAATTTATAACAAGATAATGACTACTTTCTCCGCCTTGAAATTTATAGAAAACATTACCAAAATCTCACTCTTCAAAATGGTTTTGGTTTCAAGTTGGTGGATGGTGTCATAACTTGGCAATATGACGGTAAACTTGGGGAAAATTGTGATTATTCTGTAGTTTTGCAATGTTTTTTCTTGGAAACCACATGTCTGGCATGTACATTGTTCATAATACTATAAGAGCCCACATAAAATAACTCACAGAGGAACAACTGGCCTTCTACATTGAATACTTTATTTGTTACAGCCCTTCAAATGTGGCATTTCAGAAAACGGCGTAAAATGAACAAGCATTTTAAAGCAACCACAATTCCCTTCACATTCAATTTACAGCTTGGAAAATGTATGTGGTAAGAGTGATGGGTCCAGATATACCAGATTCCAAATATGAAGCCCATTGCAATACTAGTTCTTAAGATACAGCCCCTAAAATCTCGATTTCATTTGCCACTGCAAAAACGATTGCGAAAATAGACTAAACTTAGTCCCCTTCTTTAATTTTTCTACCCAAAAATATTATAGCTATCAGGCTGAAATTTTGCATCCAGCCTACTAACTAATGTAGCTATGTTGGAGAATTTTTTCAAGAAAATTTGAGATGGTCAGGCAGGAAGATTTTCAAAAATTTGCAGATTTGGCATGGAATGACCCTTTACTTAGATATTTATCAAAGTCATTTTGTCCTCAAAACAGATCCACATACAGAAGTTATATCCACTTTTTCTAGACTGTTCAGTCAGTTCTTTACTAAAAAAAAAAACCGATATGTATGTGTAATTGTGTATGGGTATCACACTCAAATCTGTAGTTGTAGCCATGTTTGTTGGGGTAACGCAAGGGGGTATGTCGGACCTAGTTACGGTTGCTAAGGGCCAGCAAGAGGGGCATGGCTAACTGTCAAAACCGGATTGGTCTATACCCAGTGAACAATATACTGTACTATTTCTATAACAATTGACACATAATGCAAATGATAACTATATTCAGGTTGCTTTGAATGATATAGGACAGACAGACAAATGATTTTTATTTAAGCCAGTAGCATTTGCAATTTTTATTAAAAAAACATAACTATATATAAATGTTGGTGGCTAGGGAGTCTGCTATCACCAACGCTATCGTGAGGCCTTTACAGATTTATAATTGCATAATTTCTGGTTTCCTTCAAGTTAATATAACGACTAACTTATTTAACTCAATTTTTGGATAAAAGAAAAGCTGTAGGTCGTGGTAGTTTTGGTTATAATGATAATTTTGGGAAATAGTGTAAAAGGTAGAGAGAAAAAAAAAAGGAAAAAGGAGAAGAAAGCATACAACAACATGTGATATGAATTAGAAGTGATTAATAAGATGATCTGCCGCACACATGGCAACTGAATATTTCACACTCTTCACTATAGTTATTGATGAAGTAATTCTTTACATAAAGTGAGAATCTGAATTCTGAATGTGTGTGAACTTTATCAGTTATTTGTGATATAATGCAATTTAATATGCATGGTAACTGGTATCTAAGACAATTTTCTTCATACCTATGGGCTATGAGTGGTATTTGCCAAAACTCATTCCTTGTTTCATATAGGAGGAGAATGAGAAGACCTCAATCTGAAACAAATGAACCGATTGGCTGGTGTCAAGAAAGCAATGCATGATTTTTACCACAGTATTGTGTCAGCAGACACTCCGTAAATCCAATACATAATCCAACTGTTTTAACAATAACATTCAGGTTGCTCTGATTGATATAAGAGATGGAGGAGAAGACCTCAAAAAGAAATATGGAGAAGACAGAGTTATGAGCCTAAAATGTGATGTCACAGAAACTGAACAACTGAGAGGTAAAATACATCGGCAAGCAAATTACATCTCTGATATATTCCTTAATACATGTATCTGCTGTTTGATAGGCAATGAAACATTGCAGATTTAGTCACAGTTACTTGGCCTTGCTGTAGCTGTAAAAGAATAAACCTCAGAAAGATAAAAATGCATTGACATTTGTAAGTAGTATTTAGGTATTTATTTAATATAGGAATCATCATTTTCTTCTTACAGAGGCATATCAAAAGGTTGTGGATTCCTTTGGAGGAATAGACTTGGTCATTAACTGTGCTGGAATTGCAGATGAAATCAATTATGAGAGAACTATTCAACTTAACCTGGTGAGCTTTCGATAGTTTATCTATAAAATCACTCCACTGGTATGTAAGCATCAATGTTTTATAGATACTAAAGGCACTTTTTGTGTTATTCGAAATGTGAAAATTTTATCTTTTCGTTCCCTCCAAAATCTCTCTCACTAGGACATAACTTATGAAAAGAGGGGCATTCACATTACATGAAGCCACAACTGTTTATGCCCCTCATCAAACTGCTTAGCGTTTTTTCTTGACAAAAAGGTTTTTTTTTAAATTATTTACATACAGACTTCAGTAATTACCAGCTCCTACATGGCAGTTGAAAGAATGAGAAAGGACAAGGGAGGAAGAGGAGGAACTTTGATCAACATTTCTTCTATTGGAGGTATGAAAGAAAATAGGACCACATCGTTGTTCGCCAGTGACAGCATGGCTGTCTAAGAAGGGCTAAGATCTTGTATGTTTTGATATCCTTTTTCAAAAGTTGCTATTAGTTCTGATACAACTAAAAAAAAACAATATAAATGAAAATTACAACATTAAAGTTATTTTGCTCAACAGGATGATTTATTTAACAATTATATATTTAACCTTAAAACAAACAAATGAAAACAATTACTCTTTTCAGCTATTGTGGTCTTCAATTATTTGCTTGTCTACAGTGCAACAAAAGCGGCCATCAATGCATTTGGGAAATCTTTACAGGTAAGAAGTTTCTCAAGTTAGAATTCGGATATGAATGTCAAATTCATTATTTAATGAGAATGTTTACATTAAACATTCTGAGCAGGCTTACAATAATAGATTTAGCGGGAAAATTGGAACTGCCTTGCAATATCGCTATGTTTATCAGCCATGAGAGACTGAAACAGTGAAATCAAAAGAGCCTGAGTTGTTAAAATCCCTTGGAAAATTTCTTGTGAATATTGATGCCTAATAAATGTTTGAGTTATCATCCATCGTCTGGCATTAAACATGTTGAACATTATTCTGAGAGTCTATGCATTATAAGCATTTTTATATCATATCTTCGATCTAGTATATTTTTTGTACATGTATACATGTTCTCATTACTCGTGTGTTAGATCATTTGTTATGGATAATGCTGTAAGATGTATATATATATAGATATAACAAGATTGAACTTTAAATTGAAAATTGTATATTATTATGTTGCTATTGTATTGTAACAAATCTTTATCATAGCTTTAACCTAGTTTTATTTACTACTTTTCTATTATTTTTTAATTATGTATGTCATTTACTTTGTATTTTCTGTTTACATTGTGACACATATGTCATGAATGACATGAAGCTGTCAATTAAAAGAAATTTATAATATTTAAAAAATTATTCATTTCAAATGTAAACACTTGCATTTTCTAAAGTAGGCAAAGAAAATGTTACATTGATGATTAAAGTCAGACACACATTTATCTGTATTAAATGAGTAAATATCTTCATATAAAGTATAGGTAAACTAACAACACACTCTAGTGTGACAGGATAAAGGCACTCATATGTACAATTAAACAAGATGCCAATATTCACCCACCTTATCTTAAAGCTAACTGAAACGGAAAATATTTAATAACACATTTTCCATGTATTGAAAAAAATTCACACAGTCTTGAATAGTTGGTCTTGATATGATAAAGCCAAGAGTAAATAATGTATTATACTTATCTGGTTTACAGGCAAACCTGGGAGACAATAAAGATATTCAGGTGAAAATAGGAACAATTTGCCCATCTGCAGTGGACACTGGTATCACTGAACAGTTGGAGAATCGCAACATCAGGGAAAATGATATAACACAGCCTAAAGCACAAGAAAACCAGGATGCATTTTTGGAATGGACAAGAACACTGACATACATGAGGTAATATAATAAAACCTAATAACTGTGTGGTTCAGAGCCTTGAACTTCATGAGTGATGAGGTTGAACCCACGAGTCCCGTAGGGACGAGTGGGTTCTCCAGCCCAACCTCATCATCATTTATATCCCGCAATAACCCCTCTATTCCATTGGAACTAATTTGCAGCATTGAGTAGGGATCTTTTGTTTGTCTCTCTGTTCTGCCTCACACTGAATGTTGTCATGGTGAAGACATCACCATTTCAAAACATTTCAGCAAGCAGACAGTCAACAAAATGAAACATTGTTGGTCTCAAAAGACTTTCTGAAGCTTCTCCCTTGCATATATCAACTTTTCATTTTCTTTTGTTTGCTTGTTTTCCTGCATTTAGTTTTTTTTTTTTCTACTTCGTTAATAAATTTTTATCTTGTCCAGGCCGTTGTGCTTCTTATAAGTCATATACTTTAGTGTAGATAATCGCAAAAACACCAATGGCATCCTTGATAATTTGTATACTTTAGCATAGATAATCGCAAGAACACCAGTGGCATCCTTGATAATTCGTATACTTTAGCAGAGATAATCGAAAGAATATCAGTGGCATCCTTGATAATTCATATACTTTAGCGTAGATAATCGAAAGAATACCAGTGGCATCCTTGATAATTCATATAGTTTAGCATAGATATTCGACAGAATATCAAAGGACATGTCTTGACCAAATCAAGTATGATGTTCATTATGTGTATATGGATTTGGTGAATAAACTCTCTCTATGTATATGGAATCTCTACCTGACGAGCTGAACCCTGCAAAACTTGCCCTATACTTTCCAGAGATCGTGTTGGTTCTTTGGTATGGCATCGCCTTTGTCTGACTTCCACTGGGCAAAGGTTGAGATTGATAGTCATTTGTTCCAAAATGTTGGGCTGTATTATAAGTATGAACATGTAAACTCTTCATTGATGCTATTAATGCAAGCAAGATTCTGTGATTCCTCCTCACTTGCTGTAAACACAGTTTGATCTCTGATTACATTTTGTCAGCATAATTTGATTTTTCATCATATGTCAATTGCATACTGTGATACTGCATCTTAAAATGTAATTTAGTTTTTCACATGGATTTTCTCCTTTTGTTTCCAGGCCTCAAAGAATATCTGATGTTTTGCTGAAATATTTGGAAGAACCAGACCTTCACGGATCAATCATTGAGGTTACACATGATGACATTCAGTACACCTATCCAGACAATTTGAAGGGGAAGAAAATAAACATTGAGAAATAAGTGACTCAAGCCTTTATGTTCATCTACTTCTTAATACATACGCAGGTCTTGTGGAAACAGTTCAATTCCAATATTTGTATCAGATACAGCAAACCATTTTGGCACTTTTATTACAGTAAAATAAAATTTAAGCAAAAATGTGTCCTGTTAATTTGTGGCTTTCTTCTGACAGGGAGGTTTGCAAAGTTTACTCAAACAACTTGAGGGGATGAACATTGAGGCATTAAGTCATGTCTCTGTTCTGGACCCTTGAATCTTCAGGGTCCTTAGAAACTGAAAAGACCTACTTTTTACAATTTTGCTATGCCCGCTCAATTTATTGCTGGCCAAATAGATGTTCACTGCTGCAGATTACTTTGCAAAGAGCGCCTAATATCCTAATTCCGGCAGTTTTCTATTCCTTGCACAATATTGAGCAAATTTGAATCTAGGACCATAAGTCAATAGTGCCTGGGTTAGTTGTGAGAGACATTTGGTGAGTTGCACTAAATGAGAATCTGATGACGCTCGCTGCAACCGCGCCCGGTAATTAAAATTACTATTGATGACCCGAGCGGTCAACTTATAGACAGCATTAAATCTAAAAATGTTCTTTTACACGTCTTCTTCTATATTTAGTAGTTCTTCTAAAATACATCCTGAAAAATTGGGGTTCTCTATGGAACAGGTTTAATTGAAAATATGTGTTAGATACAGAAAACCATTCTTCCACGTTCTTCATGGGTATAGAATAAAGTTAACAGTTTGTCTTCTTCACCAGACAAATTTCACCGCAACTCTAGTGGCTCATTTTCGACAAAAAGTTATATTACTGAAAGTATCTTTTTATTCTACTGACATATGTCTGAAGTCTACCCAAACAACCTGAAGAGAAGGAAATAGTGGATTTTCCATAAAGTGTCTTGATATTTCCACTAAGTGGCTTCTGGCAGAATGCTGCAATACTATTAGTTGCACAGGTTCCAACCCTAAATTCTGATTGATGCAAGCAAGGGGACCCCAAGAAGCAGTATTTCTTATATATTGAATCAAATGGAAATATTAATTATGCACTGAAATGCAAATTAAGTAAGAAGGAAGACTTTTGCAGTATCATAGTTTGAGGAGTTCTGTAATAATCTTATTGACATTGAAGAAAAAATCAAATTCATTTGAAAAGAAGGGAAGTTCAGTTTCTTATCAGAAAAACTAGTTCCTATTTTGTACAGTGGTGGCACTGCAATGCAATGGTTAGTTTGACTCTGAAATTTTTAATAATATTTATAATTGGCATACATAAATGTTGGTTTACCTCACCTTCCCTCGCTTTCGTGGCTCGTCCATCACATTCCGGCTGTAGCGACAGAATCTTTAAACATGCATGAAAACTCCGTGAAAATGAGCAGGAAAGATTATTACGCAATGAACCCTTGGTTAATAGTTGGATCATACGCCATAGTTGGCGGATCATACGTGGCATATGCCAAAACTTAAGTGAGTCTTACGTCGCCTTCAATTGGTCATATGTGGCTTGAATAATCCGGCGGATTAGCCACGTTAGCCACGTAGGCATCCACATATTTACCGAATGTGTCCCAGTATACCACGGAAATGTGTACTTAAGCATAGTGAAGTAAAGAAAATTCAATAGCTATGTATGGTCTACGTAGCAGGCATATAATCCGGCATAATATCCAAGTATCAGCCACGGAAAAATCGTCATGTGACCGGCAAACCATCATTCACACCTTTGTCATTGGTGGATACCTGCCGTTCTTCATATCCTTCTTCTGGAAGAAGACTTTAATGTTTAATTATGGCTAGACTTTAAAGTGAAAGTGGGACTGAAGAAACGATGCAATATAGCGAAAACTGCAAAAGTGCCTTCTCCCGAAGTTCTGCAACAAACTGCTGAAAATTATGATACTTCTTCTGTTGCCATTGCCAAGGATACGAACAAGGGTGCAGACAAAGAAACAGACAAGGATATGGACAAGGATGGAGAAGACACTGATGTCAGCGACATTCTTGTCATACACACGAGAAGAAAGAAGAAGTCCCCTGCTGCTCCAGGTGCTGCTTCTTCGGTTCAACCCTCCCACTCAGAACAAGAAGACCAGTCTTTCTGTGCAAGGTATTACTCCTGTCTGATGTAGCTGTAGAGAAGACTAGCAGAAAGAAAGAAGACTGACAAGCTTTGCTTCCCAGCTGATGATGAACAGAAGGTAGCAGAGTGGTGCAGGGAGAACCCCATCTTTTTCGACCGCACAATAAGGGACTACAAGGACCAGCAGAAGAAGAGTAGCCTGATGGAAGAGATGGCTGAGACTTGGTTGGACTCCATGTGAAAAAATGTTGGGAATTAAATGAAGGTGGGACTTTCTGGAACTGCACAGAATAATCCAACTGAGAAGGAGAAGTGGGTCTGTGCTAACTTTGGCTTCATGGATCAACACATCAAAAGAGTCCCTTCTCGCAGGCAATCAACCTCAAGAAGAAAATATTCAGGACTGGAGGAGTTTGAAGTAGATGATCGGGCATCATCACAAGAATTTGAAGAAAGTCAAGTCATTGGAAGTACCAAGGTAAGGCCATTCAAGAAGCTGCTTCTGAACCACGTTTGACCTTGTTCTCGCAGCCCTGAGAACAGCAGCCAGTATTGATGAGAAGATGCGGAACGAGGGACAACCAGCTGCAGATGCTAAACAAAAACCATAAACACAGCCCGTTATATTATGACATGTAATAATATATGAGTGACCTATGACCAAGTAATCAATAATTACCTTTGCTCCTTGTTGCGAAAGATTTTCCTCATATGAAAATCCTACTCCTCCGAGTCCTCCTGTTATAAACGCCACTTTTCCTTATTGAGACATTTAAAGATGTATTCTCTGAGTTTGTTTGAGCAAATGCCACAATACTCCTGTGAAGTAGTAGCGTTCTGCATGTAGTATATGGTTTTTTCTTTAATGAAAGAAGGACAACTAACAAAGCCAAAACAGTTAAAAAGGTTTTTTTTTTACTATATCTGTTTAAATAGGACATCAGTTGATGCTTGGCTTATTATAGTTTGAACATATATGTCCAGCTCAGAATGTATGGTGATTGTTGCGCATAATTAGATGTACAAAGTGTGAATATAACATCTATTAGGTTATACAGATTTGGCTACATTACAAATATTTGATAAAAAAATACTATGGACAGGAATCTATTGTCCAATATCAGAATGTATAAGTAAATATTAAAAACACAAACACAAGAAGACCGATATTATAAAATGAGTGACTTTTAGAGTCATTAAAGACCGTCAGAGACCATATCATTTGCACTGTAGCGAGCTAAATTTAAACTAAATTTAAATTACTTCATGACACCCTTTGGTGGCAAATGAAGACCAGAGGGCTTTTGACATTTGATGGTGACCTTTATACTGTGCTCTGTTTATCAGCCAGCACTGAAAGTGAGCAAGTACTGCAGCAAATTTATAACATATCAAAATAGACTCATCAGAATGATACTTGAAAGTTACTCATTTAATTTTACACATTTCTAGGGACTTTGGTCCAATGTTTGATTTTGACTCTTGGGTTGAATCTGTGACCTGTATGTGTGATTATGTACAGTGGGTTGGACGCCCTCTAAAGGGCGAGCGATTGTTTTGAACACGAGGTTGAATGTTGAAGCCATCAAAACTAAAAATGAGATCCTGTGACATTAATATTGTTAATGGAAGGGTGTCTTTCTTGGCTGTAAATATTACACGCCTTGCAATGGTACAGATCCTAACTCAAACGAGTTTAGATCGGTACTTGATGATGTGGTTCAAATTATATGTTAACTCATCGGAAGGATTTTTGACAATTACTCTTTTAATTGTAAACATTTTAGACTCTGGTCTAAAGTTTGACTTTATTGAAAGTGAACTCGCCAAAATTGGTAAATTGTAACTCCAGTGATATTCATTAATTTTCACAGATTTGGCAATGAAGATTAATTCAATATTTTAATTTACAAAGATTATTCTGATGTAATGCATATAATTATATTAATAACACCTCCACATCTCATATACATATTTTTTCTTGTGCCTGAAGGTATAAAAGAAGCTTGCTATATATTCTGATCATGCAGCAGTTACACAAAATTTGGATTACAATGTTACTCACCAGGGGCGTCGATTCAGGGGGGGATTTGGGGGATCTATACGTTTTGAGAAGGGGGGGGGATGATCAATGCAATCATCCCCCCCCCCCCACCTGAAATTAATAAATGAAAATTACATTTTCTCACAAACTATTGTTTTGGACCTTTGTGCTTTGGTAAAGTTTTACACTTGATATCACTGATCACATATCAGTATTAAGTTTATAGTGTGTCACTTGTACAAGCGAGGGAAAGTCACCCTGGGACAAATGAAGTAGGCCTGCATCGCCCCCACCTGTCAAGAGAAATCGACACCCCTGTTACTCACCAAACTGTTTTGCCAAGAAAGTTTTATCAAAAGATTGCCTGGCATAAAGTAAATGATGATAATATCAATCTGAGTAAATGTGAACAGTTTCATAAATTATGTATGACAATGCAGCATTGTCATGAGAAGATGTAAAATGTCAAACTACTGTTAAACACATTAGATATTTGTATTCTGACATAACAGATGATTGTTGCTTGGGGAGTGATCATTTTCATGTAACTATAAAAGTCCAAGTGGAATAAGTTTGTAGACCAGTTTAGACAGGATGCCTTGTCAGAGCAACCATTGCAGTCAGGAACACATCCATGCGATGCATAAATATATGTGGTATATCTGTATTATCATCATCATAGTTGTCATAACAACAAATTGCAAGTTTAATGTATTGATTTACAAGAACAGGACAACTTGTCAACTTTTATTGTAATCCCATCTGATATATAGTTTGTTTAGTGAATATAACACCATGAAGCAAATTTATGGACAAAAATAGCTGACTTAGAATATTCTGTATTATGCATTAAAACTAAAGGGTTGGTGAAGCAATGAAAACATAGGCAGCGCTGCAGCAAAACCCTCAGCGAATCGAACATAACACACAGGCATCATTAAAACTGTTCAGTTTTCGTCCGACAAGCAGGAGAGTGGGTGTTACACTTTCATTTAAAAAGGCCCAAGTATTGATTGGAAATTGAATTGAAACTGTTTTCATTGGCCACTTTCTTTTCCATTTTGTTCTATCGATTAACTGAACACATTTTTTTTTCTGACCACAAACACATTGAACATTGACAAGGGTTAATACAATTTTGTTGAATAGTCAACTATGTTATCGAAGATATTTTGCATGAATTCTGCTGATTTTGGGCCAGTCTTGTTAAACTATATTATACTGTCATTTCAGCTTGCAAGTAGGTCATAATATATGTTACTCATTTCAGCTTGCAAGTAGCTCATAATATATGTTACTCATTTCAGCTTGCAAGTAGGTCATAATATATGATTCTCATTTCAGCTCGCAAGTAGGTCATAATATATGTTACTCATTTCAGCTTGCAAGTAGGTCATAATATATGTTACTCATTTCAGCTCGCAAGTAGGTCATAATCTACGTTACTCATTTCAGCTTGCAAGTAGGTCATGATATATGTTACTCATTTCAGCTTGCAAGTAGGTCATAATATATGTTACTCATTTCAGCTTGCAAGTAGGTCATGATATATGTTACTTATTTCAGCTTACACGTAGGTTATAATATATGTTATTCATTTCAGCTGGCAAGTAGGTCACAATATATGTTACAATAAACTTTTCTAATAAAGTTACAACTGGCAAAGCAGTGAAGATAAAAAACACAATACATTGTAAGTAAAAGTGGAGAAAGAGTTACAAACCTATGCATATGATATGTTATTTTAATAGTTATTTTAATAATCTTGAAATTAATTAGAACACATGTATAATCTTGTAGTCAATTTTCTATTTGCAATTGTGATAAAATACCTCATCAATGACTCCTCAAGTTGGTCTAGAGCGCCTAAAAATAGATCCAAATTTTCTTGTTGTCTTGGCTGGGTTACACTCATTTTCACGAAAGTTATGATTGCGAATCTGTTTAATTATTCTCGTATCCACTGCATGGGGGCAAATCGTTCCTATCTTCACCTGAATGTCCTTATTGTCTCCCAGATGTGCCTGTTAACAAATGATTGTTAACAATATGGTTGTTATAAAATAAGTGCTTGCTGGGTTGATAACAGTTTTAGAAGATCCTCTAGAATATTGAAATGTTGATAAGTGAAAAAAGTGAAAATCTTTTCTGTATTAATGATAATTATTCGTGAATTCTAAATAGAAAATGCTTGTAACAATAGCATGTGAATTTCATTCAGCATTTTGTTCATCAATGTTTCTTTCCTGTCATGAACTAGTGATTTCACTCATGAGAAAAAATCCTTAAAAAATCCTAAAAATATTTTCTTTTTATTAATTTTTTTTTTTTTAAATAAACTTTATACTATAACAATGCTAATCTGTTCTATAAACTTGATAAATTGTAGTCGGTGACTCAGGAGATTTCAGCCTACCCTTAAACGGCTGGGTGGCCTTTCGATAGTGGTCCTAAGACCTTAGAGAGGCCTCCCACACATAGAGAAAAATACCTTTTAAATATATCTTTACTTGTTTATTTGTCTATGTATGTTTCAAACAATGTCTATATATGAAATGTGTGTCACTTTGTGTAAATAAATGTTTTAGTCTGTCTGTCTGTCTAGCTGTCAGTATGTCTAGCTGTCTAGCTGTCTGTCTGTCTGTCTAATGCGGCATGCGGCTTGGACGATGGTCCATGAAACGCCATAAATGACATGGTTTGCCCACCAGACCGCTTTTGTGAAGAGAGAGACCGCTTCTTAGTGTTAGTGACCTGCTTCAGCTGCGCTTGCGCAATACGGATTCTTCTGCCATTACAAACTTCTCAATATGATCACCTGTTTACCTTCAAATCTCTACAAACCCTCCTAACTTCCCACCCTATATCAATATTCTCTACCCTAGGTCACGTCCACACTTGGCAGTTTTCACTGGCTCCCATATTGTTTATTACCTGTATCTTAATCATATGTCAATTATGTCACCAGTAATTCCTGCCACCTTTTTGTACCAGATCGAAATCTATTGAATGCCTCTAACTTAAGATATCTTATTGCTTAAGAGGTACTTCTGTGAAAGGTTTACAAAAATATTGGAAGATTGATAAAGTTTCATCATCACTTTCTGTGCATGCCCATATAAGGTAGTTCTGTAACTGTGTTGTTCTATGACCAGTTTCAGCTGATTTTAGCCAAAATATTGGTTACCACATGTATGCAAAATGTATAAATTAACATTTTAGACATAATTTAATCGATAATCATTTAAACTTAATTCAGCCTTAATCATATATTGGTTAAAATGCCAGTGCTCCTATAATAGGTTAATGTTATAATGTGCCAAAGGCTGAATTTGTTTTGTAGTGGGGAAGTATACGCATACCATTATTTTTCATGTTGTAGTTGTAAATTTATTCTGATTTGTTTATATGAGGATAAAGATATCAAAATAATGCAAGAAAGGTTGGGAACACTGTCAGTCTTTATTACAGTAAAGAGTGAAAAGACAATATATGCAACATACAAGGGAACATACAAGGGAACATACAAGGGAACATCAAGGGAACATCAAATATACAAAGTAATGCAAATCCAAAATCACAAAAAATAATGCAGTTCGACAACCTTGCATGTGAGAATACCTGCAGTAATATTTTATGATAATTAATCATTAGAGGTAATTAACAAGTCAAGTGTGGCATTGAACCATACCATCCTGAGCGCTTTTTCATTCTTTTCTGCAGAAATTAGTCTTTTGATTTTTTTTGTACTAGTTATGTGACAACCCAGGCAAATTTCCAGCTGTATTTCATAAACACTGTATACTCATAATCAAATAACATATTGCACAAAATCTGTAAGTTTATTTCTGCTCCATGTCGATTTTCTTCCCCTTCAAATTATCCGGGTAGTCGTATTGAACTTCGTTGTTTGTTACCGTAATAACCGATCCGTGAAGCTCTGGTTCTTCCAAGTATTTCAGCAAAACATCAGACATTCTTTGAGGACTGCAAAAAATTATAGGAATATTTATATTAATATCCAATTTTTAGCATCACATAGGCCTACATCTAATAAGTATTTTTTGTATATATAATGAAGTTAGGGTCGCAACACTAAATTTTTCTTAAATGGAAAAAACAAACCCAGACAAAATTATGTTAAGAAACAGATATACACATAAAAGGTAATTTTGTGGTAACACCTTACATTCAAGAGTTTAAAAATTGTGTGTGGATAGTGGCTTTAAGTCAACGATAACAGTCCTGTTTTATGAAAAAGATACTGAAGACTGTATAAGACAGCTTAAAAGTCATCCTGTAATGATGGGATCATTGATTTACATATACTCCTGCAGACAAAGTGCTCCTCAAGATGTTGCTAATGCTTTTAATGATATCTATTGTATTTTAATATTATTACAGTTTTATAAACAGTTTTTATGTTACCCTTTTGATTTTACTAGATTTATTTTATCATGTATGATATTGTAAATTCTCTCATATTGAGGCAAATAAATTATTACATGCTACTACTGTAAGAGCCAATTTACTTTTATTTACAATTGTTTTGTATCAGCGTCTGAATCCTTAAGATATCCTATATGTATCAGAATACATACTACGGACCAATTTACTAAGTTTTGGCTCTGACAGTTTTGTGAAGATTTACTATGACATCACTGGTGCTTGTGAACATTCGCATTGAGATATGTATGGTGCTGCCACCTGTAGGTTTGGAGCTATCTTGACTATTTCAACCAATTTTGATACAAAGAGACCCTTACTTGTTATGAAGGCAGTTGTACAAACTTTCATTTATTGCTTTGTTAGATATAAGTACAAGCTAGGCCTAGGTGCAAGTATCACAATAATATCTTAAAAGAAAAGGTATGAAATACAGCATGTTATAGCGAAAGGTCAAACCTAGCCGTATAGCCTATATCATTATTTTTGTATCAGAATCTCAATCCATAACATATCCTATAACTAGCAGAACTCTTAGAGATATAGATACTTACTAAGATTGGTTTACAAATTATCTTCTGAGTCTTTGAAGATTGTCAGTGACATCACTGATGTTTTTGTACATTTAAGCTGTGGCCAGATCACTGATCTTCATACAGCTGGAAAAAGGCTTAAATAACCTAACTATGGCACAATTGTCTTCCTTGAATAAAATAGAGCAACTGTGAATTGAGGACAATATGTCAAAAGTGCCTGGTTTTATTGTACCAAGGTATTTATTAAATCTTAACAGTTCCCCTCCTCCAACATCAATGGACTCATCCATGTTAGTCTGACTTCCCGAAAATTTGCATGGTTCATTTGGTCTAAGGGGTGAAAGCTTGTGAAAGTTTTCATCAAATATCTGTTGGAGGCCCATCATGTAAAATGCCTAGCAACTCAACAAAACCCTTAATATCTACTAAAATTATTTCATTCCTATGAAAACTACTGTGATTTGACTGGTAACTATGTTGCTTTGGCTGTTAACAAAAGCCATCATGAATTTGTGCTTGTGATGCTGCTGTTGTATGTCAGTGTGGCAGTGGTCACTCCATTGTAGGCATCTGGCTATGACTGGCCAGTTGAGTGACACATCCACACTCTGACCTATAAAATGAATGGCCACACACACTCACTGTTCTCACTCTTTCTTAGGTGAAACAGTGTAATTACACACATTGGATTAGTCAATTGCTCTTTATGTTTCTGACAGCTGATTGCATTTGAAACTGTACACTGTAATTAATTACAAGTAATAACAAATAGCAGATATGCAGTTTAAAAATGTTACACTCACTTAACCTGTCAATTATGTATGTTAATGTGAAAAAATAAACATGATTTTATTTTTTTTTATCTTGATCTGAATTATTCTATTAGATTTGCAAAACATGTCACATTTTTCTGAAAGACTGTATTTTTGGCTACAAATTTCAGACTACTAAAAGTATTTAGGTATATTAAAAAAAGAACTAAAAAAAATTCAATGCAACTTAGCAGGAAAGTTTGAAATATATATATATATAAATATATATATATATATATTTTTTTTTTTTTTCATAGTATGACTAACAAGCAAAGGTCTCTTTTTATGTAATTACTAATACTATAGATGATGCAAGTGGTTGATTTGCAGACAGTTGTGGGTAGCTAGGCAAGAGTAGCGAGGATTTATCGTAAAGTACTTTTTATATGAACTATACTAATTGATTGTAATATTTTGACATGATACCTTGTCAGTATCTGTCACCTGCAACTATTACCCTTTAGTCTGTACAAAATAGATCAATTCCTGTTTGTTTGTTTTTTTTGCTTGTCTAGACTACGTTAACCAATTCTGATCCAGGTCTCTTTTTTAAAGAGAGCTTTTCTTGTTTAATGAAATACATGACACGTTTAATATAATTTTGCCCGTATTTTCCCTGACAAGCACATTTAATTGCTGAAGTCCTTTACCAGAAAAAAGAAACGCAAGTCTTACTTAGCTACTTGAACTGACAGGGTAATTCACTTATGTGCTAGGTATGGGAGAGCTAGACAGGCATAACACAAATCGGTCACGAATCTGTGAAATATTTCATATAAAGGAGAAATACTGAAACTAGTACCAATACCTCATATATGTCTCCGGGTTTAGATCTCTTAGGATCACATCCAAATTCTCGTGCACTTTTGGCTGGGTTACATCATTTTCTCTGAGGCTGGAATTCTTTAACTGTGCAATAATTCCAGTGTCCACAGTGTGTGGAGAGATTGTTCCTATCTTCACTTGAATATCTTCATTGTCTCCCAGATTTGCCTTTAACATGACCAAAATAAGATGAGTGCATGTTAATTGCTTTATCAGGAAATTTATGAGTCTATATCTCGGCCTGGTTAATAGTGATAATTGACATTTTTAAACTTTGAAAACTGTGACAAAATTGGTTGTTTAAAAACCATGTTGACTTTAAAAAACCAACATGGGTTGTATACAGTCAAAAATTTATATTATTTTGCATCAATCCATAAGATACATCTTTGGTTTTTCTACATCTTTGGTTTTTCTACATCTTGGTTTTTCATATGGTTTACTGAAAAACTTGGTTGTTCAAATACCCAACAGGAGTTTTCACTGTTCTACACTGTGTAAATTAGGATTTTGGGAAATTTTTTTGTAATTGTTATAATTTTTAATTTCAATATCTTATATTGTTTGAATGACATAAATAAGGCAAAGAATATGTTAGATAAGCTACTTGTGAAACTCCATTTTATAATTTGGACGTAAAATGTATTTATTTTTTAGTTTTGATACCAGAAACCATAGTTTTTTTCTTACAAATTAGTATTTCTAATATCTTGTCCTTTTACAAATTTGCTATGTGCATTTTCCATGCGAAGGATAAACACATGGGAAATGCATGGTTTTTGCCTAAAGCCCCCTTCACACATAGCCGGATCAGACGCCGGAGTGTCCCGGAGTAAAATATTATTCACTCTGGGGGGTTCCGGGATCAAAGAGCTGTTAAATATCAACAAAAAAGAAATGTTTGGTGATGTGTACACAATGTCAATACGGTCTCAACAAGGAGGTTACACGACTGTCCCGGAAGAGTGCAGAGTGAACCGGATTTTACACGGTGCCTTCAAGGATATAACTAGTCTTTACACTGTGTTTATTTGTGTGGAACCGTGTTGGTCCTTGTACTCTCCGGCGTTAATGGCGGCGAATTTTTCATGCATCTGATCTGGCTATGTGTGAAGGGCCCTTAAGTATAATGAGGCGAAAACCATGTGTTTATCCAAATGCATGGAAAATGCACGTGGCACATTTGGCCATGTAGGAAACCTTAACTGTCATTGCATAGGGAGCAAGTTCCATAGCAATTAAAATTTTCTGGGCAGTATTTTGTGGTATGAATATTTGTGTTATATTTTTTTTTAGATTGTGTGCGTGTGTCAGCAGAACTTACCACCAAACATTTGTCAAATGCCACAATGGCAGCCTTCGTTGAGCTGTAGACAAGCACATACTTCATACCTCCGGCAGCTACGAATATCATTAATCAAAACACAAAGTTATATTTTGCACTGGTATATTAAACACAGTTGACAGTTTCTGATGTTATCTCTTAATTGGCAATAACTTTTTGTTCTAAATCATTATTTCTAATTTTCCGCTCAGATTCTGGAATGATTTTTCACTTCTTTTTGTGTATTTTTGTCAGAGTTAATGAGTTACATAGAAATTCATCTCCAACAAGAAGTTATAATGTAACTGACCATTGATGGTGCGTTAACACTGACATATATGCTAGATATTCAACATTATCATGAAAATTGTTATACCCGCAACAGAAGCAATGTTGATCAAAGTTCCTCCTCTTCCTCCTCTGTCTTTTCTCATTCTCTCAACCGCCATGTAGGAGCTGGTGATCACTGAAGTCTAAATGGAAAAAGAGTCAGGTGTTCATGGCTTCAGTTGAATTGACACTTGATTGGAAATTAGCTCACCTGGTGGTGAAGTTTGAAGATTTAAGTGGAATTCCTCTTGGTGGTTTAGCATTAAGATTTGTGAATTATGTTTACGTGAAGTTTTTCAAAAAAATTATGTGATAAATTCTGAATAATTTAAGTAGAAATTAGTTAATGTTTTTGTTTCAAGATTTGAGTGCCAATTTGTTCACATGGTAAGGCAGGTTTTAAGATTTTCTAGAAATGTGATTTGGAACTGGATTTTTCATTGAAATGATGAGATACCTTTAACGATTTTGAAATGTTCATTACATGGTGATGCAGTTTTACGATCATAATGATTTGTGTGGAAATCATCAGATTATATTAGCCCCGGGGACAGGGGTCTTCAGGGCTAAGATTATGTGGAAGCTTGTGCGCTAATGACATAACTGCTTCACTGGTTGAAGTTTATTTGAGATATCATTGAGACAATATTGTTATATTATTTACATGGAAGAATAAATATGACAGAATGTTTCTTTAAATATACTGGTTTTCTAATATTGATTATAACTAACATATGGTGCCCTATTAAATTCATGTTTTAGTTTAATAGAGCTGTAAATAAAAGTCTTGCACATATTCTGGTTCCTGAAAGCTTTATTGCTAAGAATAATTATTTCACTTTTCAAAATCATTGAAAATTGCTAAATATTTGTTAAACATCAGACAAAACATCTTGTCAAAACAAGTATTGACAATATTAGGACACCGGTGTCCTATTATGGTCACCTTATTTTTATGCATGATTTTTGTTGCAACAAATAACTTCTCCCTGGTAAAACAGCCTCTGATGTAAAGTTGATGAATTAAATTCTCAAGAGGCAGCCAATCTATTTAAATTTTCAAGCCAAGATAACAAAACTTTTTCAAGCTTCAAAGTTAAGAAGAGAAACCTAGATGACCAAAGTTACCTTCATGCACTCTATATTTCTTGGCTTATTTTTCATATATATTTTGCATTATAAATTGTTTTATTTCATATAGCGCTGTCTACAATTTAAAATCAATAAATTTTCAGAGTCGCTGTACAATATGACAAAAAACGTAACATTAAAATTTAGAAAAGAAATTTAAAGTATGTCTTTAAATGACCTTGCAAATTAAAAATTAAATCTGAAATTTAAAATGCTGGATCTTGTGTGTTGTAACTGCTCATCTATTGTAATCAGGGATCCACTTAAAGTTTAGTTGGAACTGATCACTGACCATAATATGGCACCATACGTTAGAAACTTACCAGGTTAATTTGAATAGTCCTTTCATAATTGATTTCATCTACAACTCCAACACAATTGATGACCAAATCTATGCCACCAAAAGTATCCACTGTTTTCTGATATGCATCTGTGAAAAGACAAAGACAAAAAAAGTTTAATCTTCACTTAAAATTTGTTTCAATTTACTTAGAGTGCGCCGTTGTAATATTACCATGATCACCTTGCAATCAGTTAAATGCAAAACTACAATAGCTGGCAACACCTGTCAGTCACCGTACACCGCCTAGCGGTAATGCCTCACGGTAATACAACCTCACGGTATTGAATAGTGGGCTGGGTAAAAATGGACGTAATGCTGTTTGTAGTTCTGATATACCTGTCATGTGTGAAAGAAAGAATTCTTATTTTGAAGTTCTTTATCCTGACCTATTTGAATGCAGTAGTATCCAAATATAAGATGATAATGCATTACTTTGTCTGAAGCCCTATCACGAGTAAGAGAGATGAGTAACCACGATTCCACGATGGACTATACGTGCTCACTCGTGCTCACGAGTTCCTCTGTTAATCACATATAAATTATTTTGACTGGTGTACATGAGACACTCGTAGATCGCTTGGCGAGTGGGCAATAAGTAAAGGAAGTGAGGACTACAAATGGGCATGGTTGGCCAGGGATGGGCACAGTGCCAGCGCCGAGAGTTTCCCAAGCATTCCACGAGCTATTTAAGAGTGGATGGCGAGTATACACAAATAACCAGCCACCCCTGTAAACAACTCGCCGAGCATGAAAAGGTAAACGATTTGACTCTTCGAACGTTCCCTCAATTTTTAAAGCCCTCTCCACGAACTACTAAGTGATTTTGAGGGACTAAGAGTGTTCTACGGATTAACATAGCAGGAGAATCAGTACACTGCTCCCTGTTTGAATTATATATGAACAAGGATAAGCACGATTATACACTTTTCATCATCCACGCTCACTCGTGACAGGGTGAATGCCCTTTTAGATTTGATAGCAAACTTAATTTACATTACCTCTTAGTTGTTGTGTGTCTGTGACATCACATTTTAGGCTCATAACTTTATCTTCTCCATGTTTCTTTTTGAGGTCTTCTCCTCCATTTCTGATATCAATCAGAGCAACCTGAATGTTATTGTTAAAACAGTTGGATTATGTATTGGATTTACGTAGTAATCGTGCATTGCTTTATTGACACCAGCCAATCGGTTCATTTGTTTCAGGTTGAGGTATTTTCCTCCTCCTCTTATACCATTCAAAGCAACCTGAATATAGTTATCATTTGTATTATGTGTTAATTGTTATAGAAATAGTACAGCATATTGTCCGCTGGCTATTGAAAGGCCATAAGTGCACAATTTTGGTTTTGAGAGCTCTACACAAGCAAAAAAAAACACTTCTCAGCTAGAAATGAAAAATTAATCAGTATGATTGTAAAAGACGATATAAAATTGTAATAATTTAATTTTTAAAAGGGCCCCAGAGACCTGGTAATGCTCGAAAGTGTTTTCTTTTGATACATATCAAAACTTTTGAGTATTCTTTTAAAAAATAAGGTAAGCAAGAATATTATTCAGTGATAACCTTTCAATAAAAACAAAATCTCCATGATAATATCTGATGAATTGTCACAAGTATTCGAACTGAAATGCTCCTTTGTCAGTCATTTTTTTAAATTTTGCACTGGAAAGTGGTAAAACATTTGTTTTATATTACAATTTAGTGGCAGTGAGTGTATCATAGCTGTCAAGATACAAGAAGCGGTTCAAAGACCAATTTAAACTTTTTGGCAAATTTTCCATAGTTATCAGATAGATTGGAATAAAATACACACAGAGTTTTCTAGGGCTATAAAATTTCCATGGTATTTTCTTGATGAATCAGTCAAGTAATAGATAATGCCCACGTTTTCTTCGACATGGGAGTTATTGCGAGGCGTTAGCCGAGCAATAATCCCATGTCGAGGAAAACAAGGGCTTATACCACTTAATTGGATTGTTTGTGTTTATGTTTATCTATTACTTAATCATTAAGGCTGGGTTCACTATTTTGCAGGATCAGTTGCATAAGATGTTGCCTATTTTGCAAGACATTTGTTTGCTTGTTTTTGCCACAACATGTGCTCATATAAGTGTGACCATGTCCTCCCTGCTGTTCTTAGTACATGTGATATATCCCCCTGTAATCCAGGCTTCTGATTGGCTGTGAAAGGCAAACAGTGGTATAATGTATATTACTGAACAATTTTGACAAATCTGACAACAGTTTGCTGATTTTTGGGATCAATTACAAATTGCTGAGTGTCCTTTTTGTGCCAAGCTTTCATTCTGTGCAAAATGTCATAAGTGGCATTTATGACAATTTAACATTCAATAAATACATTTTTATGCATTTGTGTTTTCATGGTCCTGATTTTTCATTAGTGATATTTATGCCATTTTATGATGAAACTAATTATGATGCAATGTCATAACTGGTGTTGAAACCCAAAATACTGACGCCAAATATATTAATGTAACCATTGACATTTAGAATGCAAATATCAAATATAAATACCAAACAACAATATCATGTAAGGCTTGTTGACAAATAAAAGTAATTGTTCTAGGCAGGGTAGGCTATGCCCTGCCGGGTCAGCTAAGTTGGCCACAAGTGCTATTGGTTGTCAAAACCGGTTATGCTTATGAGCATTTAAAATTCACTTTGTGGCTTTCAGTCAGTTATCATGTTTTGAAATACAGTTATGACCAGTTATGAAAATTAAATAAATTTTTAGGTTAGGTCCGGAAATTTATTTTCTTTCAAAAAATGCATTTATGTTGTAAGGTCATAAGTGTCAATTATGACATTTCAAAAGCTACTGGACGACATAGTACATGGTATTTAGTTCATACAATAGGAGTTGTTACAGAGATGGCAGTGTGCATAAAAATGTTTTTCAATACTTTAATGTATTTTGAAAATAGAGTTACATCAAAATTCTACAGAAACATATTGCGTCAGGTTAATTTCAATTGTCAAACTCAAAAAGAGATAAATTTAAGTGCAGGAATAAAGCACCTATCATTGAGTAATAAATGATAATTGTTATCTATCAAATGTAATCATATATAGATTTTATTCTGTAAACAGTAAAACAGCGTACTCAGACTGAGCAGACAAGGTTTGTATTGAGGAGAAACCATAAACTCTGCAAGTTATGACACTTAATATATCACTGACCTTGCACCAAGTAATCAAAATTTACCTTAGCTCCATGCTGTAAAAGATTTTCCCCGAATGAAAATCCTATTCCTCCGAGTCCTCCTGTTATAAACGCCACTTTTCCTTCTTGAGACATTTTAGATGTATTCTAGGAGTTAGTTTTAGAGCAAATGTTACAATATTCCTACGCTGTATTATTGCTCTACATGTAGCATATGATTTTTTTTAATGAAAGTAGGATAACTAACAAGGCCAAAACAGAAAAGAAAGATGTTATCCTACTTTACTTAACTCTGTTTAAATAGGACATCAATTGATGTCCCGCTTTGTTTAGTATGTAACAGATATGTCCAGATCAGAATATATGGCAATTGTCGCACATAATGAGATGTACAAGGTGTGAATATAAAACATCTATTAAGTTATACAGATTTGGCTACATTAGAAATATTTGATAGAACAATACTATTGACAGGAATCTATTGTCCAATATCAGAATGTTTAAGTCAATGTTAAAAACACAAGCACAAGATGACCGATATTATAAAATGAGTGACTTTTAGAGTTATTAAAGACCGTCAGAGACCATATCACTTGCACTGTAGCGAGCTAAATTTAAACTAAATTTAAATTACTTCATGACACTCTTTGATGGCAAATGAAGACCAGAGGGCTTTTGAAATTTGATGATGACCTTTATACTGTGCTCTTTTCATCAGCCAGCACTAAATGTGTGCATATGCTACTGCAAATTTATAACATATCAAAATAGACTCATCAGAATCATACTTGAAAGTTACTCATTTAATTGTAGACATTTTAGAGATTTTGATCCAAAGTTGGACTTTGGCTCTGGGTTTTAATCAGTGAGCTGTCTGTGTGATAATTTACAGTTGGTTATTTGCCCTTTAGGACGGCGAGCGAGCGATTGTTATTGTGCTACATATATTTTTTTGTTTTTTATGGCATTGAAAGTAGAGCAACTAACTAGACCAAGACAGAAAAAAATGAAACAATTCTTAGAACCAGGACCTTACTCAGAATTTGTTTTAGGTCAACTGTTTTAATATTGCTAGGCAACGGTTCAGCTGCTTACAGTGTAATTTCACAAATTATGTTAATACTATATACATATTTCTGCTATAATATTATTGATGCTTTGTTATCAGTATTACTACCTTAATTGTTTAGTATCAGGTGCTGTAGAAGTCTCTAGACAGACTATAATTGTAATTATTATTGGTCATAGCACTACTTATGTAATTCTTCTTGCCTGTGACCCATGTATTTCTCTTCTAATTTATTTTGTGCCATGATGAAATTTGTATCAATTTGATATACAAACAGCATAACATAGTTTCTTGTTTTTCATCTTTGAAAATAGAGCAACTAACAAGGCCAATACAGAAAGTAAAATATTTGTTCAGTTCTTCATGGCAATTCACATATAGTATTATGATGTATTTGCAATCTAGATCTGTCTAAATAGGACATGGGCTGATATAGGTTTACCATGGCATTGACATTATTGGTTGCTTCATGGTTTGTATATCTGTATCATTAGCATCATTATCATAAAAAGAAAGTTCATGTACATGTATGGATGCAAAACAGAACTGAACAATCTTTAAATTTATCTACGCCCATTACAAATATTATTAAAAATTTGAGAAACTGAACTGCCCATCTTTTTAAATGAATGAGATATTTTTCTTCAATGTCAATAAGATTATTTCCACAGAACTCCTCAAACTATGATACTGCAAAAGTCTTCCTTCTTCAGAAATTCCTAATTTGCATTCGGTGCATGATTAACGTTTCCATTTCATTCAGTAAACATAACTTACTTAATAAAAGAAGCTAAATGAACAAAAACATAAGGCATCAAATATTCATTAAAAATGCACCAGAAATTTTGCTGCTTGTGCACCCAATAGTATTGCAGCATTCTGCCAGAAGCCACTTAGTGGAAATATCAAGACGCTTTATGAAAAATCCACAATTTCCTTCTCTTCGGGTTGTTTGATAAGACTTTAAAACAGACATATTTCAGTAGAATAGAAAGATATTTTCAGTATGATACAACCTCCTTGTCAAAAATGAGCTACTAGAGTTGCGGTGACATTTGTCTGGTGAAATGAAGAAGACAAACTGTTAACTTTATTCTATACCCATGAACAACGTGGAAGAATTGTTTTCTGTATCTAAACAATTGGGGTCCTCTATGGAACATTTGTGTCAGGATGTATTTAAGAACTACTATATGAAGAAGAAGACGTGCAAAAGAACATTTTCAGATTTAATGCTGTCTATAAGTTGACTGCACGTACCATCCATAGTAATTTTAATTACCGGGCGAGGTTGCAGCGAGCGTCATCAGATATTGACTTATGGTCCTCGATTCAAATTTGCTCAATATTGTGCAAGGAATAGAAAACTGCCGGAATTAGGGTATTATGAACTCATTGCAAAGTAATCTGGAGCAGCGAACATTGAACTAATTTATTTGGTCAGCAATAAGTTGAGCGGGCATAGCGAAATCGTAAAAAGTAGATCTTTTCTGTTACCAGGGACCCTGAAGATTCAAGGGTCCAGTGCAGAGACATGAGATTTAATGCCTCAATGTGCATCCCCTCAAGTTGTTTGAGTAGACTTTGCAAACCTCCCTGTCAGAAGAAAGCCACAAATTAACAGGACAATTTTTACTTAAATTTTATTTTAGACTGTAATAAAAGTGCCATAATGGTTTGCTGTATCTGACACAAATATTGGAATTGAACTGTTTCCACAAGACCTGCGTATGTATTAAGAAGTATATGAACATAATATTTTGAGTCGGTCACTTATTTTTCAATGTTTATTTTCTTCCCCTTCAAATTGTCTGGATAGGTGTACTGAATGTCATCAAGTGTAATCTCAATGATTGATCCATGAAGGTCTGGTTCTTCCAAATATTTCAGCAAAGCATCAGATATTCAGTATGCAATTGACATATGATGAAAAATCGAATTATGCTGACAAAAAGTAATTAGAGGTGAAACTGTGTTTACAGGAAGTGAGGAGAAATCGCAGAATCTTGCTATTTTGCTTGCATTAATAGCATCAATGAAGAGTTTACATGTTCATACTTATAATACAGCCCAACATTTTGGAACAAATGACCATCAATCTCAAACTTTGCCCAGCGGAAGTTAGACAAAGGCGATGCCATACCAAAGAACCAACAAGATCTCTGGAAAGTATAGGGGTAGCACGTTCAGCTCGTCAGTTAGAGATTCCATAGAGAGAGAGAGAGAGAGAGTTTATTCACCAAATTCATATATACACATAATAAATATATCATACTGGATATGGTCAGGATACATCCTTTAAATCATGTGGATGATGAATTAGGGCTTTACGTCCTGTATTTCTGCACCTGATGGGCTAATTAGGACAGGTAGGGACCATGGCAAACCTTTAAATCATGTAAGTGATGCTATCAAAGATGCCCCTGGTAGAGAAAAAATAAATAAATACAAGAAAACAAGCAAAGGAAAATGAAAAATTGATAAATACATGAAGCAGATGAGACTGTAAAGGCATAATGAGTGGATGATGAGATGCGCTTGTGTAATCTAATTACACATATTTGCAATACACATTCAGATAAATTTAAATTAAATAATATATATTTAGCGTATGGCTTATTTTCCATAATGAGCTGACCTACAACTAAGAAAGATGATGTTTTCAGTTCAATCGCTCCATTAAGTGCAAGCTTTAATAAAGTTATACGATGCTGGATTTCCTCAGTTTTTCAGGGTATTTCTTTTGCGGTTATAATTAAAATATCCCGCAATAGAGTGTGAACCTCATAGAAATACCATGAGGTTCACACTATGAGGTTCATTGTTGTGAACCTCATAACATAAATTATCCCTTATACAGAAAACAGCCTGGCCAATCACAGGACAGAATTTAGACTTAGTGAACGCCATGAATGTCATCAGTAGAACTAGACTCTTCACAAAACTCATACAAGAAACCCTATTTGATTTATATTCCTTCAATCTGAATAAAATTTTGGCAAGGGAGAAGCTTCAGAAAGTCTTTTGAGACCACAATGCTTCAGTTTGTTAAATGTCTGCTTGCTGAAATGTTTTGAAATGGTGACGTCTTCACCATGTCAACTATTCAGAATGAGGCAGAACAGATATACAAACAAAAGATTCCTACTCAATTCTGCAAAATAGTTCCCACAAAAAAAATTGAAATAGAGGGGTTATTACGGGATATAGATAAAACCTAACAACTGTGTGGTTCTCGTGGGTTCACCAGCCCAACCTCATCACTCATGGAGTTCAAGGCTCTGAACCACACAGTTATTAGGTATTGTTATATTACGTCATGTATGTCTGTGTTCTTGCCACTTCCAAAATCGCATCCTGGTTTTCTTGTGCTTTAGGCTGTGTTATATCATTTTCCCTGAAGTTGCGATTCTCCAACTGTTCAGTGATACCAGTGTCCACTGCAGATGGGCAAATTGTTCCTATTTTCACCTGAATATCTTTATTGTCTCCCAGGTTTGCCTGTAAACCAGATAAGTATAATACATTATTTACTCTTGGCTTTATCATATCAAGACCAACTATTCAAGACTGTGTGAATGGTATGAAGTTCTTTCAATGCATGGAAAATGTGTTATTAAATATGTTCCTATTCAGTTAGCTTTTAAGATAAGGTGGGTGAATATTGGCATCTTGTTTAATTGTACATATGAGTGCCTTTATCCTGTCACACAAGAGTGTGTCATTAGTTTACATATACTTTATATGAAGATATTTACTCATTTATTACAGCCAAATGCGTGTCTGACTTTAATCATCAATGTAATATTTTCTTTGCCTACTTTAGAAAATGCAAGTGCTTACATTTGAAATGAATAATTTTTTTTAATATTATAAATAACTTTTATTTGAGAGCTTCATGTCATTCATGACATATGTGTCACAATGTTAACAGAAAATACGAAGTAAATGACATACATAATTAAACAAAAATAGGAAAGTAGTAGATTTTAACAACTCAGGCTCTTTTGATTTCACTGTTTCAGTCTCTCATGGCTGATAAACATAGCGATATTGCAAGGCAGTTCCAGTTTTCCCGCTAAATCTATTATTGTAAGCCTGCTCAGAATGTTTAATGTAAACATTCTCATTAAATAATTGACATTCATATCTGAATTCTAACTTGAGAAACTTCTTACCTGTAAAGATTTCCCAAATGCATTGATGGCCGCTTTTGTTGCACTGTAGACGAGGAAGTGATTGATGACCACTAAAGCTAAAAAGAGAGTCATTCTTTTCATTTGTTTGTCTTAAAATAAAATATATATTGTTAGATAAATCATCCTGTTGAGCAAAATAGCTTTAATGTTGTAATTTTCCGTGATATGTGTTTTTTAGTTGTATCAGAACTTATAGCAAGTTCTGAAAAAGGATATCAAAATGTACAAGATCATTTTAGCCCTTCTTAGACAGCCATGCTGTCACTGGCAAACAACGATGTGGTCTTATTTTCTTTCATAAATATTGAAAGCTATATGATGAATATACCTACAACAGAAGAAATGTTGATCAAAGTTCCTCCTCTTCCTCCCTTGTCCTTTCTCATTCTTTCAACTGCCATGTGGGAGCTGGTAATTACTGAAGTCTGTATGTAAGTAATTAAAACAAATAACTTTTCGTCAAGAAAAACGCTAAGCAGTATGATGAGGGGCATCAACAGTTGTGGCTTCATGCAATGTGAATGCTCCCTCTTTTCATAAGTTATTTCCTAGTAAGAGAGATTTTGGAAGGAACGAAAAGATAAGATTTTCACATTTTAAATAACACAAAAAGTGCCTTTAGTATCTATAAAACATTGATGCTTACATACCAGTGGAGTGATTTTATAGATAAATTATCGAAAGCTCACCAAGTTAAGTTGAATAGTTCTCTCATAATTGATTTCATCTACAATTCAAGCACAGTTAATGACCAAGTCTATTCCTCCAAAGGAATCCACAACCTTTTGATATGCCTCTGTAAGAAGAAAATGATGATTCCTATAGTAAAAAAAATACCTAAATACTACTTACAAATGTCAATGCATTTTTATCTTTCTGAGGTTTATTCCTTTACAGCTACAGCAAGGCCAAGTAACTGTGACTAAATCTGCAATGTTTCATTGCATGTCAAACCGCAGATACATGTATTAAGGAATATATCAGAGATGTAAGTTGCTTGCCAATGTATTTTACCTCTCAGTTGTTCAGTTTCTGTGACATCACATTTTAGGCTCATAACTCTGTCTTCTCCATGTTTCTTTTTGAGGTCTTCTCCTCCATCTCTTATATCAATCAGAGCAACCTGAATGTTATTGTTAAAACAGTTGGATTTTGTATTGGATATACGGAGTGTCTGCTGACACAATACTGTGGTAAAAATCATGCATTGCTTTCTTGACACCAGCTAATTGGTTCATTTGTTTCAGATTGAGGTCTTCACCTTCTCCTCCTATATGAAACAAGGAATGAGTTTTGGCAAATACCACTCATAGCCCATAAGTATGAAGAAAATTGTCTTAGATACCAGTTACCACACATATTAAATTGCAATATATCACAAATAACTGATAAAGTTCACACACATTCAGAATTCGGATTCTCACTTTATGTAAAGAATTACTTCATCAATAACTATAGTGAAGAGTGTGAAATATTCAGTTGCTATGTGTGGGGCAGATCATCTTATTAATCACTTCTAATTCATATCACATGTTGTATGCTTTCTTCTCCTTTTTCCTTTTTTTTCTCTCTCTCTCTACCTTTTACACTATTTCCCAAAATTATCATTATTACCAAAACTACCACGACCTACAGCTTTTTTTTATCAAAACATTGAGTTAAATAAGTTAGTCACTTTATTAACTTGAAGGAAACCAGAAATTATGCAATTATAAATCTGTAAAGGCCTCACGATTCAAAGCAACCTGAATATAGTTATCATTTGTATTATGTGTCAATTGTTATAGAAATAGTACAGTATATTGTTCACTGGGTATTGAAAGGCCACAAGTGCAAAATTGTGGATTAGAGAGCTCTACAAGCAAAAAAAAATTCCCTCTCAGCCAGAAATGAAAACAGATCAGTCAGGATTATGAAGACTTTGACCTGACATGTTTTGAAACAAATAAAGAATCATCCTAGTTGTTGCTTTAGGCTTTTTCTGGCATTTCTAATTGAGTTACAAAAAAAAGAAAACACTTATGAGTCAATATGACATTTTAATATTAATCATGATTGATAAGTATGATTGTGAAAAACAATATAAAATTGTCATAGGTGAATTTTTAAAATGACCCGAGAGGCCCAGTAATGCATGAAAATGTTTTCTTTTGATGAAAAAATCAAAACTTGCAACTATTTCTTTTAAAAATAAGGTAATATTTGTTGACGTAGCAAGGACTTGTTTCAGTTATTAGCTTTCAATAAAAACCAAAGCTCTGGTGTTTACATGGTCCTGATTTTTCATTAGTGAAAGTTTTGCCATTTTATAATGAAACTAATTATGATGCAATGTCATAACTGGTGCTGAAACCCAAACTACTGGCGACAAATATATTAATGTAACCATTGACATTTAGAAATGCAAATATCACATATAAATATCATAGTCAGTTATATTGTCTGCAAATTATACAGAATACGAAAAACGAGGCACAGGCAAACGTCATGGTCGTCATTAGCATCAAACATGTATTTGTTATTCGATTCTGGCTTGAATGGAAACATCTCCAATGTTTTTTTTTCATAAAATTATTCTCACCAATCTGCGATGGTCTTCATAATGTTGTAATGTCATTTAGGTAATTTTCCAGGCAGACAAATTTGCTTACCAAGCAACAATATCATGCAAGGCTTGATGACAAATAAAATAAGTGTTCTAGGCAGGGTAGGCTATACCCTTCGAGGTCAGCTAAGTTGGCCGAAAGTACTATTGGTTGTAAAAACTGCTTACACTTATGACCATTTAAAAATCACTTTGTGGCTTTCAGTCAGTTATCACCTTTTGAAATACAGATATGACCAGTTATGAAAATTAAATAAGTTTTTATGATAGGCCTGGAATTTTATTTTCTTTCAGAAATGCATTTATGCAGTAAGGTCATAGGTGTCAATTATGACCTTTCAAAATCTAGTGGACGACATAGTACATGATATTTAGGACATATAATAGGAGTTGTTACAGAGATAGCAGTGTGCATAACATTTTTTAATACTTAATTGTATTTTGAAAATAGAGTTACATCAAAATTCTGCAGAAATGTTTTGCCTCAGGTTAATTTCAATTGTCAAATTCTAAAAGAGGTAAAGGAATAAAGCTGTCTATTACTAAAATCACACCTATCATTGCGTAATAAATCATGATTGTTATTTATCAAATGTAATCATATGTAGATTTTATTCTGTAAATAGTGTACTCAGACTATGCAGACTAGGTTTGTATTTAGGAGGAACCATAAACTCTGCAAGTTATGACACTTAATATATCACTGACCTTGCACTAAGTAATCAAAATTTACCTTAGCTCCATGTTGTAAAAGATTTTCCCCGAATGAAAATCCTATTCCTCCGAGTCCTCCTGTTATAAATGCCACTTTTCCTTCTTGGGACATTTTAGATGTATTCTCTGAGTTAGTTTTAGAGCAAATCTTACAATACTCCTACGCAGTATTATTGCTCTGCATGTAGTAGATGGTTTTTTTTAATGAAAGTAGGACAACAAACAAGGCCAAAACAGAAAAAAATGTTGTTATCTTAATTTTACTTGATGTTCTGCTCTGTTTAGTTTGAAACAAATATGTGCAGCTCAGAATGTATGGCAATTGTCGCACATAATGAGATGTACAAGGTGTGAATATAACATCAATTAGGTTATACAGATTTGGCTACATTAGAAATATTTGATAGAGCAATACTATTGACAGGAATCTGTTGTCCAATATCAGAATGTCTAAGTAAATATTAATTACACAAGCACAAGAAGACTGGTGAGTGACATTTAGAGTCATTAAAGACCGTCAGAGACCATATCACTTGCACTGTAGCGAGCTAAATTTCAACTAAATTTAAATTACTTCATGACACTCTTTGATGGCAAATGAAGACCAGAGGGCTTTTGAAATTTGATGATGACCTTTATACTGTGCTCTGTTTTTCAGCCAGCACTAAAAGTGTGCATATGCTGCTGCAAACTTATAACATAAATTTTGGAGGCTCTGGTCCAAAGTTTAATTTTGACTCTTGGGTTGAATCAGTGAGCTGTATGTGTGATTATGTACAGTGGGTTGATCGCCCTTTAGGAGGGTGAGCGATTCTTCGGAACACGCAGTTGAATGGTAATGGTTGATGTCGTCAAAACTAAGAACGAGATCCTGTGACATTAATATTGTCAATGGAAGCGTGTCTTTCTTGGCTGTAAATATTACATGCCTTGTTATGGTACGGATCCCAAATCAAACGAGTTTAGATCGGTATTTGATGATGTGGTTCAAATTATATGTTAACTAATCGGAATGATATTTGACAATTACTCTTTCAATTGAAAACATTTCAGAGACTCTGGTCTAAAGTTTGACTTCATTGAAAGTGAACTTGCCAAAATTGGTAATTTGTAACTCCAGTGATGTTCATGAAATTCAAAGATTTGGCAATGAAAACTACTGCATATTTTCATTTACAAAGAATATTCTGATGTTACATATATAATTTTATTAATAACACCTCCACATCTCATATACATAATTTTTCTGGTGCCTGAAGGTATTAAAGAAGCTTGCTATTTATTCTGATCTTGCAGCAGTTACACAAAATTTGGATTACAATGTTACTCACCAGGGGCATCGATTCAGGGGGGGATGTGGGGGATATATACGTTTTGGGAAGGGGGGGATGATCAATGCAATCATCCCCCCCCCACCTGAAATTAATAAATGAAAATTACATTTTCTCACAAACTATTGTTTTGGACAGTTTCACACTTGATATCACTGATCACATATCAGTATTAAGTTTATAGTTTGTCACTTGTACAAGCGAGGGAAAGTCATGGTGGGACAAATGAAGTAGGCCTGCATCCCCCCCCACCCGTCAAGAGAAATCAACGCCCCTGTTACTCACCAAACTGTTTTGCCAAGAAAGTTTTATCAAAAGATTGCCTGGCATAAAATAAATGATGATAATATCAATCTGAATAAATGTAAACAGTTGCATAAATTATGTATGACAATGCAGCATTGTCATGAGAAGGATGATGTAAAATGTCATGAGAAGATGTAAAATGTCAAACTACTGTTAAACACATTAAATATTTGTATTCTGACATAACAGATGATTGTTGCTTGGGGAGTGATCATTTTCATGTAACTATAAAAGTCCAAGTGGAATAAGTTTGTAGACCAGTTTAGACAGGATGCCTTGTCAGAGCAACCATTGCAGTCAGGAACACATCCATGCGATGCATAAATATATGTGGTATATCTGTATTATCATCATCATAGTTGTCATAACAACAAATTGCAAGTTTAATGTATTGATTTACAAGAACAGGACAACTTGTCAACTTTTATTGTAATCCCATCTGATATATAGTTTGTTTAGTGAATATAACACCATGAAGCAAATTTATGGACAAAAATAGCTGACTTAGAATATTCTGTATTATGCATTAAAACTAAAGGGTTGGTGAAGCAATGAAAACATAGGCAGCGCTGCAGCAAAACCCTCAGCGAATCGAACATAACACACAGGCATCATTAAAACTGTTCAGTTTTCGTCCGACAAGCAGGAGAGTAGGTGTTACACTTTCATTTAAAAAGGCCCAAGTATTGATTGGAAATTGAATTGAAACTGTTTTCATTGGCCACTTTCTTTTCCATTTTGTTCTATCGATTAACTGAACACAGTTTTTTTTCTGACCACAAACACATTGAACATTGATAAGGGTTAATACAATTTTGTTGAATAGTCAACTATGTTATCGAAGATATTTTGCATGAATTCTGCTGATTTTGGGCCAGTCTTGTTAAACTATATTATACTGTCATTTCAGCTTGCAAGTAGGTCATAATATATGTTACTCATTTAAGCTTGCAAGTAGCTCATGATATATGTTACTCATTTCAGCTTGCAAGTAGGTCATAATATATGATTCTCATTTCAGCTCGCAAGTAGGTCATAATATATGTTACTCATTTCAGCTTGCAAGTAGGTCATAATATATGTTACTCATTTCAGCTCGCAAGTAGGTCATAATCTACGTTACTCATTTCAGCTTGCAAGTAGGTCATGATATATGTTACTCATTTCAGCTTGCAAGTAGGTCATAATATATGTTACTCATTTCAGCTTGCAAGTAGGTCATGATATATGTTACTTATTTCAGCTTACATGTAGGTTATAATATATGTTACAATAAACTTGATTGATATTATCATCATTTACTTTATGCCAGGCAATCTTTTGATAAAACTTTCTTGGCAAAACAGTTTGGTGAGTAACAGGGGCGTCGATTTCTCTTGACGGGTGGGGGGGGGGGGGGATGCAGGCCTACTTTATTTGTCCCACCATGACTTTCCCTCGCTTGTACAAGTGACAAACTATAAACTTAATACTGATATGTGATCAGTGATATCAAGTGTGAAACTGTCCAAAACAATAGTTTGTGAGAAAATGTAATTTTCATTTATTAATTTCAGGTGGGGGGGGGGGATGATTGCATTGATCATCCCCCCCTTCCCAAAACGTATATATCCCCCACATCCCCCCCTGAATCTACGCCCCTGGAGAGTAACATTGTAATCCAAATTTTGTGTAACTGCTGCAAGATCAGAATAAATAGCAAGCTTCTTTAATACCTTCAGGCACCAGAAAAATTATGTATATGAGATGTGGAGGTGTTATTAATAAAATTATATATGTAACATCAGAATATTCTTTGTAAATGAAAATATGCAGTAGTTTTCATTGCCAAATCTTTGAATTTCATTAACATCACTGGAGTTACAAATTACCAATTTTGGCAAGTTCACTTTCAATGAAGTCAAACTTTAGACCAGAGTCTCTGAAATGTTTTCAATTGAAAGAGTAATTGTCAAATATCATTCCGATGAGTTAACATATAATTTGAACCACATCATCAAGTACCGATCTAAACTCGTTTGAGTTAGGATCTGTACCATAACAAGGCGTGTAATATTTACAGCCAAGAAAGACACCCTTCCATCAACAATATTAATGTCACAGGATCTCATTTTTAGTTTTGATGGCTTCAACATTCAACCTCGTGTTCAAAACAATCGCTCGCCCTTTAGAGGGCGTCCAACCCACTGTACATAATCACACATACAGGTCACAGATTCAACCCAAGAGTCAAAATCAAACATTGGACCAAAGTCCCTAGAAATGTGTAAAATTAAATGAGTAACTTTCAAGTATCATTCTGATGAGTCTATTTTGATATGTTATAAATTTGCTGCAGTACTTGCTCACTTTCAGTGCTGGCTGATAAACAGAGCACAGTATAAAGGTCATCATCAAATTTCAAAAGCCCTCTGGTCTTCATTTGCCATCAAAGAGTGTCATGAAGTAATTTAAATTTAGTTTAAATTTAGCTCGCTACAGTGCAAATGATATGGTCTCTGACGGTCTTTAATGACTCTAAAAGTCACTCATTTTATAATATCGGTCTTCTTGTGTTTGTGTTATTAATATTTACTTATACATTCTGATATTGAACAATAGATTCCTGTCCATAGTATTTTTTTATCAAATATTTGTAATGTAGCCAAATCTGTATAACCTAATAGATGTTATATTCACACTTTGTACATCTAATTATGCGCAACATTCACCATACATTCTGAGCTGGACATATATGTTTCAAACTATAATAAGCCAAGCATCAACTGATGTCCTATTTAAACAGATATAGTAAAAAAAAAACCTTTTTAACTGTTTTGGCTTTGTTAGTTGTCCTTCTTTCATTAAAGAAAAAACCATATACTACATGTAGAACGCTACTACTTCACAGGAGTATTGTGGCATTTGCTCAAACAAACTCAGAGAATACATCTTAAAATGTCTCAATAAGGAAAAGTGGCGTTTATAACAGGAGGACTCGGAGGAGTAGAATTTTCATATGAGGAAAATCTTTCGCAACAAGGAGCAAAGGTAATTATTGATTACTTGGTCATAGGTCACTCATATATTATTACATGTCATAATATAACGGGCTGTGTTTATGGTTTTTGTTTAGCATCTGCAGCTGGTTGTCCCTCGTTCCGCATCTTCTCATCAATACTGGCTGCTGTTCTCAGGGCTGCGAGAACAAGGTCAAACGTGGTTCAGAAGCAGCTTCTTGAATGGCCTTACCTTGGTACTTCCAATGACTTGACTTTCTTCAAATTCTTGTGATGATGCCCGATCGTCTACTTCAAACTCCTCCAGTCCTGAATATTTTCTTCTTGAGGTTGATTGCCTGCGAGAAGGGACTCTTTTGATGTGTTGATCCATGAAGCCAAAGTTAGCACAGACCCACTTCTCCTTCTCAGTTGGATTATTCTGTGCAGTTTCAGAAAGTCCCACCTTCATTTAATTCCCAACATTGGAGTCCAACCAAGTCTCAGCCATCTCTTCCATCAGGCTACTCTTCTTCTGCTGGTCCTTGTAGTCCCTTATTGTGCGGTCGAAAAAGATGGGGTTCTCCCTGCACCACTCTGCTACCTTCTGTTCATCATCAGCTGGGAAGCAAAGCTTGTCAGTCTTCTTTCTTTCTGCTAGTCTTCTCTGCAGCTACATCAGACAGGAGTAATACCTTGCACAGAAGACTGGTCTTCTTGTTCTGAGTGGGAGGGTTGAACCGAAGAAGCAGCACCTGGAGCAGCAGGGGACTTCTTCTTTCTTCTCGTGTGTATGACAAGAATGTCGCTGACATCAGTGTCTTCTCCATCCTTGTCCATATCCTTGTCTGTTTCTTTGTCTGCACCCTTGTTCGTATCCTTGGCAATGGCAACAGAAGAAGTATCATAATTTTCAGCAGTTTGTTGCAGAACTTCGGGAGAAGGCACTTTTGCAGTTTTCGCTATATTGCGTCGTTTCTTCAGTCCCACTTTCACGTTAAAGTCTAGCCATGATTAAACATTAAAGTCTTCTTCCAGAAGAAGGATATGAAGAATGGCAGGTATCCACCAATGGCAAAGGTGTGAATGATGGTTTGCCGGTCACATGACGATTTTTCCGTGGCTGATACTTGGATATTATGCCGGATTATATGCCTGCTACGTAGACCATACATAGCTATTGAATTTTCTTTACTTCACTATACGACGCTTAAGTACACATTTCCGTGGTATACTGGGACACATTCGGTGAATATGTGGATGCCTACGTGGCTTACGTGGCTAATCCGCCGGATTATTCAAGCCACATATGACCAATTGAAGGCGACGTTAGACTCACTTAAGTTTTGGCATATGCCACGTATGATCCGCCAACTATGGCGTATGATCCAACTATTAACCAAGGGTTCATTGCGTAATAATCTTTCCTGCTCATTTTCACGGAGTTTTCATGCATGTTTAAAGATTCTGTCGCTACAGCCGGAATGTGATGGACGAGCCACGAAAGCGAGGGAAGGTGAGGTAAACCAACATTTATGTATGCCAATTATAAATATTATTAAAAATTTCAGAGTCAAACTAACCATTGCATTGCAGTGCCACCACTGTACAAAATAGGAACTAGTTTTTCTGATAAGAAACTGAACTTCCCTTCTTTTCAAATGAATTTGATTTTTTCTTCAATGTCAATAAGATTATTACAGAACTCCTCAAACTATGATACTGCAAAATCTTCCTTCTTACTTAATTTGCATTTCAGTGCATAATTAATATTTCCATTTGATTCAATATATAAGAAATACTGCTTCTTGGGGTCCCCTTGCTTGCATCAATCAGAATTTAGGGTTGGAACCTGTGCAACTAATAGTATTGCAGCATTATGCCAGAAGCCACTTAGTCGAAATATCAAGACACTTTATGGAAAATCCACTATTTCCTTCTCTTCAGGTTGTTTGGGTAGACTTCAGACATATGTCAGTAGAATAAAAAGATACTTTCAGTAATATAACTTTTTGTCGAAAATGAGCCACTAGAGTTGCGGTGAAATTTGTCTGGTGAAGAAGACAAACTGTTAACTTTATTCTATACCCATGAAGAACGTGGAAGAATGGTTTTCTGTATCTAACACATATTTTCAATTAAACCTGTTCCATAGAGAACCCCAATTTTTCAGGATGTATTTTAGAAGAACTACTAAATATAGAAGAAGACGTGTAAAAGAACATTTTTAGATTTAATGCTGTCTATAAGTTGACCGCTCGGGTCATCAATAGTAATTTTAATTACCGGGCGCGGTTGCAGCGAGCGTCATCAGATTCTCATTTAGTGCAACTCACCAAATGTCTCTCACAACTAACCCAGGCACTATTGACTTATGGTCCTAGATTCAAATTTGCTCAATATTGTGCAAGGAATAGAAAACTGCCGGAATTAGGATATTAGGCGCTCTTTGCAAAGTAATCTGCAGCAGTGAACATCTATTTGACCAGCAATAAGTTGAGCGGGCATAGCAAAATTGTAAAAAGTAGGTCTTTTCAGTTTCTAAGGACCCTGAAGATTCAAGGGTCCAGAACAGAGACATGACTTAATGCCTCAATGTTCATCCCCTCAAGTTGTTTGAGTAAACTTTGCAAACCTCCCTGTCAGAAGAAAGCCACAAATTAACAGGACACATTTTTGCTTAAATTTTATTTTACTGTAATAAAAGTGCCAAAATGGTTTGCTGTATCTGATACAAATATTGGAATTGAACTGTTTCCACAAGACCTGCGTATGTATTAAGAAGTAGATGAACGTAAAGGCTTGAGTCACTTATTTCTCAATGTTTATTTTCTTCCCCTTCAAATTGTCTGGATAGGTGTACTGAATGTCATCATGTGTAACCTCAATGATTGATCCGTGAAGGTCTGGTTCTTCCAAATATTTCAGCAAAACATCAGATATTCTTTGAGGCCTGGAAACAAAAGGAGAAAATCCATGTGAAAAACAAAATTACATTTTAAGATGCAGTATCACAGTATGCAATTGACATATGATGAAAAATCAAATTATGCTGACAAAATGTAATCAGAGATCAAACTGTGTTTACAGCAAGTGAGGAGGAATCACAGAATCTTGCTTGCATTAATAGCATCAATGAAGAGTTTACATGTTCATACTTATAATACAGCACAACATTTTGGAACAAATGACTATCAATCTCAACCTTTGCCCAGTGGAAGTCAGACAAAGGCGATGCCATACCAAAGAACCAACACGATCTCTGGAAAGTATAGGGCAAGTTTTGCAGGGTTCAGCTCGTCAGGTAGAGATTCCATATACATAGAGAGAGTTTATTCACCAAATCCATATACACATAATGAACATCATACTTGATTTGGTCAAGACATGTCCTTTGATATTCTGTCGAATATCTATGCTAAACTATATGAATTATCAAGGATGCCACTGGTATTCTTTCGGTTATTTACGCTAAAGTATATGAATTATCAAGGATGCCACTGATAAGAATACATACTACGGACCAATTTACTAAGTTTTGGCTCTGACAGTTTTGTGAAGATTTACTATGACATCACTGGTGCTTGTGAACATTCGCATTGAGATATGTATGGTGCTGCCACCTGTAGGTTTGGAGCTATCTTGACTATTTCAACCAATTTTGATACAAAGAGACCCTTACTTGTTATGAAGGCAGTTGTACAAACTTTCATTTATTGCTTTGTTAGATATAAGTACAAGCTAGGCCTAGGTGCAAGTATCACAATAATATCTTAAAAGAAAAGGTATGAAATACAGCATGTTATAGCGAAAGGTCAAACCTAGCCGTATAGCCTATATCATTATTTTTGTATCAGAATCTCAATCCATAACATATCCTATAACTAGCAGAACTCTTAGAGATATAGATACTTACTAAGATTGGTTTACAAATTATCTTCTGAGTCTTTGAAGATTGTCAGTGACATCACTGATGTTTTTGTACATTTAAGCTGTGGCCAGATCACTGATCTTCATACAGCTGGAAAAAGGCTTAAATAACCTAACTATGGCACAATTGTCTTCCTTGAATAAAATAGAGCAACTGTGAATTGAGGACAATATGTCAAAAGTGCCTGGTTTTATTGTACCAAGGTATTTATTAAATCTTAACAGTTCCCCTCCTCCAACATCAATGGACTCATCCATGTTAGTCTGACTTCCCGAAAATTTGCATGGTTCATTTGGTCTAAGGGGTGAAAGCTTGTGAAAGTTTTCATCAAATATCTGTTGGAGGCCCATCATGTAAAATGCCTAGCAACTCAACAAAACCCTTAATATCTACTAAAATTATTTCATTCCTATGAAAACTACTGTGATTTGACTGGTAACTATGTTGCTTTGGCTGTTAACAAAAGCCATCATGAATTTGTGCTTGTGATGCTGCTGTTGTATGTCAGTGTGGCAGTGGTCACTCCATTGTAGGCATCTGGCTATGACTGGCCAGTTGAGTGACACATCCACACTCTGACCTATAAAATGAATGGCCACACACACTCACTGTTCTCACTCTTTCTTAGGTGAAACAGTGTAATTACACACATTGGATTAGTCAATTGCTCTTTATGTTTCTGACAGCTGATTGCATTTGAAACTGTACACTGTAATTAATTACAAGTAATAACAAATAGCAGATATGCAGTTTAAAAATGTTACACTCACTTAACCTGTCAATTATGTATGTTAATGTGAAAAAATAAACATGATTTTATTTTTTTTTATCTTGATCTGAATTATTCTATTAGATTTGCAAAACATGTCACATTTTTCTGAAAGACTGTATTTTTGGCTACAAATTTCAGACTACTAAAAGTATTTAGGTATATTAAAAAAAGAACTAAAAAAAATTCAATGCAACTTAGCAGGAAAGTTTGAAATATATATATATATAAATATATATATATATATATTTTTTTTTTTTTTCATAGTATGACTAACAAGCAAAGGTCTCTTTTTATGTAATTACTAATACTATAGATGATGCAAGTGGTTGATTTGCAGACAGTTGTGGGTAGCTAGGCAAGAGTAGCGAGGATTTATCGTAAAGTACTTTTTATATGAACTATACTAATTGATTGTAATATTTTGACATGATACCTTGTCAGTATCTGTCACCTGCAACTATTACCCTTTAGTCTGTACAAAATAGATCAATTCCTGTTTGTTTGTTTTTTTTGCTTGTCTAGACTACGTTAACCAATTCTGATCCAGGTCTCTTTTTTAAAGAGAGCTTTTCTTGTTTAATGAAATACATGACACGTTTAATATAATTTTGCCCGTATTTTCCCTGACAAGCACATTTAATTGCTGAAGTCCTTTACCAGAAAAAAGAAACGCAAGTCTTACTTAGCTACTTGAACTGACAGGGTAATTCACTTATGTGCTAGGTATGGGAGAGCTAGACAGGCATAACACAAATCGGTCACGAATCTGTGAAATATTTCATATAAAGGAGAAATACTGAAACTAGTACCAATACCTCATATATGTCTCCGGGTTTAGATCTCTTAGGATCACATCCAAATTCTCGTGCACTTTTGGCTGGGTTACATCATTTTCTCTGAGGCTGGAATTCTTTAACTGTGCAATAATTCCAGTGTCCACAGTGTGTGGAGAGATTGTTCCTATCTTCACTTGAATATCTTCATTGTCTCCCAGATTTGCCTTTAACATGACCAAAATAAGATGAGTGCATGTTAATTGCTTTATCAGGAAATTTATGAGTCTATATCTCGGCCTGGTTAATAGTGATAATTGACATTTTTAAACTTTGAAAACTGTGACAAAATTGGTTGTTTAAAAACCATGTTGACTTTAAAAAACCAACATGGGTTGTATACAGTCAAAAATTTATATTATTTTGCATCAATCCATAAGATACATCTTTGGTTTTTCTACATCTTTGGTTTTTCTACATCTTGGTTTTTCATATGGTTTACTGAAAAACTTGGTTGTTCAAATACCCAACAGGAGTTTTCACTGTTCTACACTGTGTAAATTAGGATTTTGGGAAATTTTTTTGTAATTGTTATAATTTTTAATTTCAATATCTTATATTGTTTGAATGACATAAATAAGGCAAAGAATATGTTAGATAAGCTACTTGTGAAACTCCATTTTATAATTTGGACGTAAAATGTATTTATTTTTTAGTTTTGATACCAGAAACCATAGTTTTTTTCTTACAAATTAGTATTTCTAATATCTTGTCCTTTTACAAATTTGCTATGTGCATTTTCCATGCGAAGGATAAACACATGGGAAATGCATGGTTTTTGCCTAAAGCCCCCTTCACACATAGCCGGATCAGACGCCGGAGTGTCCCGGAGTAAAATATTATTCACTCTGGGGGGTTCCGGGATCAAAGAGCTGTTAAATATCAACAAAAAAGAAATGTTTGGTGATGTGTACACAATGTCAATACGGTCTCAACAAGGAGGTTACACGACTGTCCCGGAAGAGTGCAGAGTGAACCGGATTTTACACGGTGCCTTCAAGGATATAACTAGTCTTTACACTGTGTTTATTTGTGTGGAACCGTGTTGGTCCTTGTACTCTCCGGCGTTAATGGCGGCGAATTTTTCATGCATCTGATCTGGCTATGTGTGAAGGGCCCTTAAGTATAATGAGGCGAAAACCATGTGTTTATCCAAATGCATGGAAAATGCACGTGGCACATTTGGCCATGTAGGAAACCTTAACTGTCATTGCATAGGGAGCAAGTTCCATAGCAATTAAAATTTTCTGGGCAGTATTTTGTGGTATGAATATTTGTGTTATATTTTTTTTTAGATTGTGTGCGTGTGTCAGCAGAACTTACCACCAAACATTTGTCAAATGCCACAATGGCAGCCTTCGTTGAGCTGTAGACAAGCACATACTTCATACCTCCGGCAGCTACGAATATCATTAATCAAAACACAAAGTTATATTTTGCACTGGTATATTAAACACAGTTGACAGTTTCTGATGTTATCTCTTAATTGGCAATAACTTTTTGTTCTAAATCATTATTTCTAATTTTCCGCTCAGATTCTGGAATGATTTTTCACTTCTTTTTGTGTATTTTTGTCAGAGTTAATGAGTTACATAGAAATTCATCTCCAACAAGAAGTTATAATGTAACTGACCATTGATGGTGCGTTAACACTGACATATATGCTAGATATTCAACATTATCATGAAAATTGTTATACCCGCAACAGAAGCAATGTTGATCAAAGTTCCTCCTCTTCCTCCTCTGTCTTTTCTCATTCTCTCAACCGCCATGTAGGAGCTGGTGATCACTGAAGTCTAAATGGAAAAAGAGTCAGGTGTTCATGGCTTCAGTTGAATTGACACTTGATTGGAAATTAGCTCACCTGGTGGTGAAGTTTGAAGATTTAAGTGGAATTCCTCTTGGTGGTTTAGCATTAAGATTTGTGAATTATGTTTACGTGAAGTTTTTCAAAAAAATTATGTGATAAATTCTGAATAATTTAAGTAGAAATTAGTTAATGTTTTTGTTTCAAGATTTGAGTGCCAATTTGTTCACATGGTAAGGCAGGTTTTAAGATTTTCTAGAAATGTGATTTGGAACTGGATTTTTCATTGAAATGATGAGATACCTTTAACGATTTTGAAATGTTCATTACATGGTGATGCAGTTTTACGATCATAATGATTTGTGTGGAAATCATCAGATTATATTAGCCCCGGGGACAGGGGTCTTCAGGGCTAAGATTATGTGGAAGCTTGTGCGCTAATGACATAACTGCTTCACTGGTTGAAGTTTATTTGAGATATCATTGAGACAATATTGTTATATTATTTACATGGAAGAATAAATATGACAGAATGTTTCTTTAAATATACTGGTTTTCTAATATTGATTATAACTAACATATGGTGCCCTATTAAATTCATGTTTTAGTTTAATAGAGCTGTAAATAAAAGTCTTGCACATATTCTGGTTCCTGAAAGCTTTATTGCTAAGAATAATTATTTCACTTTTCAAAATCATTGAAAATTGCTAAATATTTGTTAAACATCAGACAAAACATCTTGTCAAAACAAGTATTGACAATATTAGGACACCGGTGTCCTATTATGGTCACCTTATTTTTATGCATGATTTTTGTTGCAACAAATAACTTCTCCCTGGTAAAACAGCCTCTGATGTAAAGTTGATGAATTAAATTCTCAAGAGGCAGCCAATCTATTTAAATTTTCAAGCCAAGATAACAAAACTTTTTCAAGCTTCAAAGTTAAGAAGAGAAACCTAGATGACCAAAGTTACCTTCATGCACTCTATATTTCTTGGCTTATTTTTCATATATATTTTGCATTATAAATTGTTTTATTTCATATAGCGCTGTCTACAATTTAAAATCAATAAATTTTCAGAGTCGCTGTACAATATGACAAAAAACGTAACATTAAAATTTAGAAAAGAAATTTAAAGTATGTCTTTAAATGACCTTGCAAATTAAAAATTAAATCTGAAATTTAAAATGCTGGATCTTGTGTGTTGTAACTGCTCATCTATTGTAATCAGGGATCCACTTAAAGTTTAGTTGGAACTGATCACTGACCATAATATGGCACCATACGTTAGAAACTTACCAGGTTAATTTGAATAGTCCTTTCATAATTGATTTCATCTACAACTCCAACACAATTGATGACCAAATCTATGCCACCAAAAGTATCCACTGTTTTCTGATATGCATCTGTGAAAAGACAAAGACAAAAAAAGTTTAATCTTCACTTAAAATTTGTTTCAATTTACTTAGAGTGCGCCGTTGTAATATTACCATGATCACCTTGCAATCAGTTAAATGCAAAACTACAATAGCTGGCAACACCTGTCAGTCACCGTACACCGCCTAGCGGTAATGCCTCACGGTAATACAACCTCACGGTATTGAATAGTGGGCTGGGTAAAAATGGACGTAATGCTGTTTGTAGTTCTGATATACCTGTCATGTGTGAAAGAAAGAATTCTTATTTTGAAGTTCTTTATCCTGACCTATTTGAATGCAGTAGTATCCAAATATAAGATGATAATGCATTACTTTGTCTGAAGCCCTATCACGAGTAAGAGAGATGAGTAACCACGATTCCACGATGGACTATACGTGCTCACTCGTGCTCACGAGTTCCTCTGTTAATCACATATAAATTATTTTGACTGGTGTACATGAGACACTCGTAGATCGCTTGGCGAGTGGGCAATAAGTAAAGGAAGTGAGGACTACAAATGGGCATGGTTGGCCAGGGATGGGCACAGTGCCAGCGCCGAGAGTTTCCCAAGCATTCCACGAGCTATTTAAGAGTGGATGGCGAGTATACACAAATAACCAGCCACCCCTGTAAACAACTCGCCGAGCATGAAAAGGTAAACGATTTGACTCTTCGAACGTTCCCTCAATTTTTAAAGCCCTCTCCACGAACTACTAAGTGATTTTGAGGGACTAAGAGTGTTCTACGGATTAACATAGCAGGAGAATCAGTACACTGCTCCCTGTTTGAATTATATATGAACAAGGATAAGCACGATTATACACTTTTCATCATCCACGCTCACTCGTGACAGGGTGAATGCCCTTTTAGATTTGATAGCAAACTTAATTTACATTACCTCTTAGTTGTTGTGTGTCTGTGACATCACATTTTAGGCTCATAACTTTATCTTCTCCATGTTTCTTTTTGAGGTCTTCTCCTCCATTTCTGATATCAATCAGAGCAACCTGAATGTTATTGTTAAAACAGTTGGATTATGTATTGGATTTACGTAGTAATCGTGCATTGCTTTATTGACACCAGCCAATCGGTTCATTTGTTTCAGGTTGAGGTATTTTCCTCCTCCTCTTATACCATTCAAAGCAACCTGAATATAGTTATCATTTGTATTATGTGTTAATTGTTATAGAAATAGTACAGCATATTGTCCGCTGGCTATTGAAAGGCCATAAGTGCACAATTTTGGTTTTGAGAGCTCTACACAAGCAAAAAAAAACACTTCTCAGCTAGAAATGAAAAATTAATCAGTATGATTGTAAAAGACGATATAAAATTGTAATAATTTAATTTTTAAAAGGGCCCCAGAGACCTGGTAATGCTCGAAAGTGTTTTCTTTTGATACATATCAAAACTTTTGAGTATTCTTTTAAAAAATAAGGTAAGCAAGAATATTATTCAGTGATAACCTTTCAATAAAAACAAAATCTCCATGATAATATCTGATGAATTGTCACAAGTATTCGAACTGAAATGCTCCTTTGTCAGTCATTTTTTTAAATTTTGCACTGGAAAGTGGTAAAACATTTGTTTTATATTACAATTTAGTGGCAGTGAGTGTATCATAGCTGTCAAGATACAAGAAGCGGTTCAAAGACCAATTTAAACTTTTTGGCAAATTTTCCATAGTTATCAGATAGATTGGAATAAAATACACACAGAGTTTTCTAGGGCTATAAAATTTCCATGGTATTTTCTTGATGAATCAGTCAAGTAATAGATAATGCCCACGTTTTCTTCGACATGGGAGTTATTGCGAGGCGTTAGCCGAGCAATAATCCCATGTCGAAGACATTTCAAAAGCTACTGGACGACATAGTACATGGTATTTAGTTCATACAATAGGAGTTGTTACAGAGATGGCAGTGTGCATAAAAAAGTTTTTCAATACTTTAATGTATTTTGAAAATAGAGTTACATCAAAATTCTACAGAAACATATTGCGTCAGGTTAATTTCAATTGTCAAACTCAAAAAGAGATAAATTTAAGTGCAGGAATAAAGCACCTATCATTGAGTAATAAATGATAATTGTTATCTATCAAATGTAATCATATATAGATTTTATTCTGTAAACAGTAAAACAGCGTACTCAGACTGAACAGACAAGGTTTGTATTAAGGAGAAACCATAAACTCTGCAAGTTATGACACTTAATATATCACTGACCTTGCACCAAGTAATCAAAATTTACCTTAGCTCCATGCTGTAAAAGATTTTCCCCGAATGAAAATCCTATCCCTCCGAGTCCTCCTGTTATAAACGCCACTTTTCCTTCTTGAGACATTTTAGATGTATTCTAGGAGTTAGTTTTAGAGCAAATGTTACAATATTCCTACTCTGTATTTCTGCTCTGCATGCAGTGTATATTTTTTTTTAATGAAAGTAGGACAACAAACAAGGCCAAAACAGAAAAAAAAGTTGTTTTCTTTTCTTTTACTAAACTCTGTTTAAGTAGGACATCAGTTGATGTTCTGCTTTGTTTAGTATGTAACAGATATGTCTAGCTCAGAATATATGGCAATTGTCGCACATAATGAGATAAACAAGGTGTGAATATAACATCTATTGGGTTATACAGATTTGGCTACATTAGAAATATTTGATTGAACAATACTATTGACAGGAATCTATTGTCCAATATCAGAATATATTAGTAAGTATTAATAACACAAACACAAGAAGACCGATATTATAAAACGGGTGACTTTTAGAGAGTCATTAAAGACTGTCAGAGACCATATCACTTGCACTGTAGCCAGCTAAATTTAAACTAAATTTAAATTACTTCATGACACTCTTTGATGGCAAATGAAGACCAGAGGGCTTTTGAAATTTGATGATGACCTTTATACTTTGCTCTTTTCATCAGCCAGCACTAAATGTGTGCATATGCTACTGCAAATTTATAACATATCAAAATAGACTCATCAGAATCATACTTGAAAGTTACTCATTTAATTGTAGACATTTTAGAGATTTTGATCCAAAGTTGGACTTTGGCTCTGGGTTTTAATCAGTGAGCTGTCTGTGTGATAATTTACAGTTGGTTATTCGCCCTTTAGGACGGCGAGCGAGCGATTGTTATTGTGCTACATATATTTTTTTGTTTTTTATGGCATTGAAAGTAGAGCAACTAACTAGACCAAGACAGAAAAAAATGAAACAATTCTTAGAACCAGGACCTTACTCAGAATTTGTTTTAGGTCAACTGTTTTAACATTGCTAGGCAACGGTTCAGCTGCTTACAGTGTAATTTCACAAATTATGTTAATACTATATACATATTTCTGCTATAATATTATTGATGCTTTTTTATCAGTATTACTACCTTAATTGTTTAGTATCAGATGCTGTAGAAGTCTCTAGACAGACTATAATTGTAATTATTATTGGTCATAGCACTACTTATGTAATTCTTCTTGCCTGTGACCCATGTATTTCTCTTCTAATTTATTTTGTGCCATGATGAAATTTGTATCAATTTGATATGCAAACAGCATAACATAGTTTCTTGTTTTTCATCTTTGAAAATAGAGCAACTAACAAGGCCAATACAGAAAGTAAAATATTTGTTCAGTTCTTCATGGCAATTCACAAATTATATTATGATGTATTTGCAATCTAGATCTGTCTAAATAGGACATGGGCTGACATAGGTTTACATTAATAATTGACATTATTGGTTGCTTCATGGTTTGTATATCTGTATCATTAGCATCGTTATCATAAAAAGAAAGTTCATGTACATGTATGGATGCAAAACAGAACTGAACAATCTTTAAATTTATCTCTGCCCATTACAAATATTATTAAAAATTTGAGAGTCGAACCAACCATTGCATTGCAATGCCACCTCTGTACAAAATAGGAACTAGTTTTTTCTGATAAGAAACTGAACTGCCCATCTTTTCAAATGAATGAGATATTTTTCTTCGATGTCAATAAGATTATTTCCACAGAACTCCTCAAACTATGATACTGCAAAAGTCTTCCTTCTTCAGTAATTACTTAATTTGCTTTCAGTGCATGATTAATGTTTCCATTTCATTCAATAAACATAACTTACTTAATAAAAGAAGCTAAATGAACAAAAACATAAGGCATCAAATATTCATTAAAAATGCACCAGAAATTTTGCTGCTTGTGCACCCAATAGTATTGCAGCATTCTGCCAGAAGCCACTTAGTGGAAATATCAAGACGCTGTATGGAAAATCCACAATTTCCTTCTCTTCGGGTTGTTTGATAAGACTTTAAAACAGACATATTTCAGTAGAATAGAAAGATATTTTCAGTATGATACAACCTCCTTGTCAAAAATGAGCTACTAGAGTTGCGGTGACATTTGTCTGGTGAAGAAGACAAACTGTTAACTTTATTCTATACCCATGAAGAACGTGGAAGAATTGTTTTCTGTATCTATCACAAATGTCCAATTAAACCTGTTCCATAGAGGACCCCAATTTTTCAGGATGTATTTAAGAACTACTATATGAAGAAGAAGACATGCAAAAGAACATTTTCAGATTTAATGCTGTCTATAAGTTGACCGCTCGTGCCATCCATAGTAATTTTAATTACCGGGCGAGGTTGCAGCGAGCGTCATCAGATTCTCACCAAATGTCTTTCACAACTAACATAGGCACTATTGACTTATGGTCCTCGATTCAAATTTGCTCAATATTGGGCAAGGAATAGATGACTGCCGGAATTAGGATATTATGCGCTCTTTGCAAAGAAATCTGCAGCAGTGAACATTTATTTGGCCAGCAATAAGTTGAGCGGGCATAGAAAAATTGTAAAAAGTAGGTCTTTTCAGTTTCTAAGGACCCTGAAGATTCAAGGGTCCAGAGCAGAGACATGATTTAATGCCTCAATGTTCATCCCCTCAAGTTGTTTGAGTAAACTTTGCAAACCTCCCTGTCAGAAGAAAGCCACAAATTAACAGGACACATTTTTACTTAAATTTTATTTTACTGTAATAAAAGTGCCAAAATGGTTTGCTGTATCTGATACAAATATTGGAACTGAACTGTTTCCACAAGATCTGCGTATGTATTAAGAAGTAGATGAACATAAAGGCTTGAGTCACTTATTTCTCAATGTTTATTTTCTTCCCCTTCAAATTGTCTGGATAGGTGTACTGAATGTCATCATGTGTAACCTCAATGATTGATCCGTGAAGGTCTGGTTCTTCCAAATATTTCAGCAAAACATCAGATATTCTTTGAGGCCTGGAAACACAAGGAGAAAATCCATGTGAAAAACTAAATTACATTTTAAGATGCAGTATCACAGTATGCAATTGACATATGATGAAAAATCAAATTATGCTGACAAAATGTAATCAGAGATCAAACTGTGTTTACAGCAAGTGAGGAGGAATCACAGAATCTTGCTTGCATTAATAGCATCAATGAAGAGTTTACATGTTCATACTTATAATACAGCCCAACATTTTGGAACAAATGACTATCAATCTCAACCTTTGCCCAGTGGAAGTCAGACAAAGGCGATGCCATACCAAAGAACCAACACAATCTCTGGAAAGTATAGGGCAAGTTTTGCAGGGTTCAGCTCGTCAGGTAGAGATTCCATATACATAGAGAGAGTTTATTCACCAAATCCATATACACATAATGAACATCATACTTGATTTGGTCAAGACATGTCCTTTGATATTCTGTCGAATATCTATGCTAAACTATATGAATTATCAAGGATGCCACTGGTATTCTTTCGATTATCTACGCTAAAGTATATGAATTATCAAGGATGCCACTGGTATTCTTTCGATTATCTGTGCTAAAGTATACGAATTATCAAGGATGCCACTGGTGTTCTTGCGATTATCTATGCTAAAGTATACAAATTATCAAGGATGCCATTGGTGTTTTTGCGATTATCTACACTAAAGTATATGACTTATAAGAAGCACAACGGCCTGGACAAGATAAAAATTTATTAACGAAGTAGAAAAAAAAAAAACTAAATGCAGGAAAACAAGCAAACAAAAGGAAATGAAAAGTTGATATATGCAAGGGAGAAGCTTCAGAAAGTCTTTTGAGACCAACAATGTTTCATTTTGTTGACTGTCTGCTTGCTGAAATGTTTTGAAATGGTGATGTCTTCACCATGACAACATTCAGTGTGAGGCAGAACAGAGAGACAAACAAAAGATCCCTACTCAATGCTGCAAATTAGTTCCAATGGAAATAGAGGGGTTATTGCGGGATATAAATGATGATGAGGTTGGGCTGGAGAACCCACTCGTCCCTACGGGACTCGTTGGTTCAACCTCATCACTCATGAAGTTCAAGGCTCTGAACCACACAGTTATTAGGTTTTATTATATTACCTCATGTATGTCAGTGTTCTTGTCCATTCCAAAAGTGCATCCTGGTTTTCTTGTGCTTTAGGCTGTGTTATATCATTTTCCCTGAAGTTGCGATTCTCCAAATGTTCAGTGATACCAGTGTCCACTGCAGATGGGCAAATTGTTCCTATTTTCACCTGAATATCTTTATTGTCTCCCAGGTTTGCCTGTAAACCAGATAAGTATACTACATTATTTACTATTTGCTTTATTATATCAAGACAAACTATTCAAGACTGTGTGAATGGTATGAAGTTTTTTCAATGCATGGAAAATTTGTTATTGAATATTTTCCTATTCAGTTAGCTTTTAAGATAAGGTGGGTGAATATTGGCATCTTGTTTAATTTTACAAATAAGTGCCTTTATCCTGTCACACTAGAGTGTGTCATTAGTTTAATTATACTTTATATGAAGATATTTACTCATTAAATACAGACAAATGTGTGTCTGACTTTAATCATCAATGTAATATTTTCTTTGCCTACTTTAGAAATGCAAGTGCTTACATTAGAAATGAATTATTTTTTAAATATTATAAATATATTTTATTTGACAGCTTCATGTCATTCATCACATATGTGTCACAATGTAAACAGAAAATACAAAGTAAATGACATACATAATTAAAAAATAATAGAAAAGTAGTAAATAAAACTAGGTTAAAGCTATGATAAAGATTTGTTACCATACAATAGCAACATAATAATATACAATTTTCAATTTAAAGTTCAATCTTGTTATATCTATATATATATATACCTAACAGCATTATCCATAACAAATGATCTAACACACGAGTAATGAGAACATGTATACATGTACAAAAAAATATACAAGATCGAAGATATGGTATAAAAATGCTTATAATGCAGAGACTATCAGAATGATGTTCAACATGTATAAGGGCGGACGATGGTTGATGACTCAAACATTTATTAGGCATCAATATTCACAAGAAATTTTCCCCCAAGGGGTTTTAACAGTTCAGGCTCTTTTGATTTCACTGTTTCGGTCTCTCATGGCTGATAAACAAAGTGATATTGTAAGGCAGTTCAAATTTTCCCTTCTTTTATTGTAAGCCTGCTCAGAATGTTTAATGTAAACATTCTCATTTAATAATGAAATTGACATTCATATCTGAATTCTAACTTGAGAAACTTCTTACCTGTAAAGATTTCCCAAATGCATTGATGGCTGTTTTTGTTGCACTGTAGACGAGGAAGTAATTGATGACCACTAAAGCTAAAAAGAGAGTCATTCTTTTCATTTGTTTGTCTTAAAATAAAATATATATTGTTAGATAAATCATCCTGTTGAGCAAAATAGCTTTAATGTTGTAATTTTCCGTGATATGTTTTTTTTTAGTTGTATCAGAACTCATAGCAAGTTCTGAAAAAGGATATCAAAATATACAAGATCATTTTAGCCCTTCTTAGACAGCCATGCTGTCACTGGCGAACAACGATGTGGTCTTATTTTCTTTCATAAATATTGAAAGCTATACGATGAATGTACCTGCAACAGAAGAAATGTTAATCAAAGTTCCTCCTCTTCCTCCCTTGTCCTTTCTCATTCTTTCAACTGCCATGTAGGAGCTGGTAATTACTGAAGTCTGTATTTAAGTAATTAAAACAAATAACTTTTCGTCAAGAAAAACGCTAAAAGCAGTATGATTAGGGGCATCAACAGTTGTGGCTTCATGCAATGTGAATGCTCCCTCTTTTCATAAGTTATGTCCTAGTGAGAGAGATTTTGGAAGGAACGAAAAGATAAAATTTTCACATTTCAAATAACACAAAAAGTGCCTTAAGTATCTATAAAACATTGATGCTTACATACCAGTGGAGTGATTTTATAGATAAACTATCGAAAGCTCACCACGTTAAGTTGAATAGTTCTCCCATAATTGATTTCATCTGCAATTCCAGCACAGTTAATGACCAAGTCTATTCCTCCAAAGGAATCCACAACCTTTTGATATGCCTCTGTAAGAAGAAAATGATGATTCCTATATTAAAAAAAATACCTAAATACCTACTTACAAATGTCAATGCATTTTTATCTTTCTGAGGTTTATTCCTTTACAGCTACAGCAAGGCCAAGTAACTGTGACTAAATCTGCAATGTTTCATTGCCTATCAAACAGCAGATACATGTATTAAGGGATATATCAGAGACGTAATTTGCTTGCCGATGTATTTTACTTCTCAGTTGTTCAGTTTCTGTGACATCACATTTTAGGCTCATAACTCTATCTTCTCCATGTTTCTTTTTGAGGTCTTCACCTCCATCTCTCATATGAAACAGTTGGATTATGTATTAGATTTATGGAGTGTCTGCTGACACAATACTGTTCTCTAGTTCATCCAAGGGTGGAGTGAAACAGTGGTTTATAGATGATCTGCTCAGTTTATCCATGCAATGGCTGGGTTTGAACCCACAACCGTGTGCTTATGAGCCCAACATCTTATCCACTGGACTAAGCATATTGAAAGTGTTGTTTGATACTTTCACAAGTTGTTATTTTAGCACTATTTTGCATTTATAAATATCAATTAACTGGCACTGCAGGTGCCTGATTTCCAGCAGATGGCTCTGATGGCAATTACTTTGTGATGCAGTGCCCTCTTGTGTTAGAGAAAATTACTGAATGCTACTGAGGGTTGAAGAGTACCAAAACATTTACTTATATATATATAAATGTACAACTGACTGTTTAATGACAGCTGGAAAAAAATAGAAAATAGCTTCTTATTCATCATAAATAATATGAGACAATTCTCAATATCAATTTAATTGGGGTTAATATAGGTGAAGCGTGGGGTAATTAAGCACAACCCACCTGGAAAGCAATGCTCTCCAAAATTAGTAGCTCTGCGATGACAGGGCCTTGAAATTTTGTTAAGTTTTTAATCACCCACAATTCATGCTAAGTCGGTTTAATTTTTATTTTTCTACCTGTCTTCATTCAGTCTAGGCCCTAATATTAATCATCAAGCCCATATCAAATGAGAATTCAGCTAATTCGTAACTTCTTACCAGAAGCCAATTGGTGTTGCTCTCTGACAATACCCTTGTGTTGATTTTGGGAACTTTTATCTAAGTCTGAAGCTTATATGACCAGCAACCAGAGGCAGACGTAATAAGGCTAGCAAGTGGGAGTCCATGCCACATCAAGGCACTTCCAATTTAAAATCTAATGCGTTCATCCAGCTGGGATGTAGCTCATGAATAGTGCCGGGCTGGGGATCAAACCTGGACCTTCAGCAGAGCTGGCCAATGTGGAATTGGTGGATGCCTTGAATGGTTATAAGTCTCTTAATTTTGGTGCCAAAATTATAATTTTACCCTCATAATACCCTGCAGGGGCACCTAGGATTACATATTAGGAGCCATGAAGATAAATTTGCACTTTCTTCTGTCCACTAACTCGACTTTATATTCATCACTTAAAACTAACAATTTTCACGACATTTACATAATCATAAATCAAAACAATACAGAATTTTCATTTTGAATTTTATTAGCATTATAGAACACCAGAAATTATTACAACACATGTGTTTATGAATGGCACAGGAAAAGGTCCATCTATGATGTATACATCACTGACTCATGCCTAACAAAGTCATAGCGTCACTACAAAGTCATAACAAAGATGGCTGACTAATAAGTTATAACATTGTTATAACATTGTAACACAAAATGACCAGACTTACAATGACTTAGATACAGAATTCAAATGAAGGACTATATATAGCTATGTTATAACAACAAGAACATATAACAATACACATAGCCATGATAACAAAGTTATAACAAATATTATTCTACTTATAATATTCATAACAAAGTTGAAGGTTTGATTTTTATCATATATAGATAAATATGGCTTATTATGAAATCACAAGAATAATAATAATGAAATGCATTATTTCAAAATATTTCACATGTTTTGGATTATAGTAATACAGTAAATTATGATAATTAGTGCTACAAAAAATTTAAAAATTAATCTTTGCTAATAATGTTTATGTCAATTACTAACAAAACATGTCATATAACTGAATGAAATAACAGAAAACCAAAACTCAATGAAATACAAGATGCCAAATCACTGTAAAACTCCACAATATGAAATAAAGTAGAATAGATGTAAATCTCAGTAACAATAAAAATAATTTTTCCAGGTCTACATTTTATGTAACAAATTGTCGTGTTCCACTTTCTATGTTTAACTACCAAATTAGATGACAGTTTGGAGTCTAATAAAGAATAATTATTATTATCAATTAGGCCTATTATGAATTACTACATTCGTGTACATTTGTTGTTCTGGCTCTTACAAGCAGAACTTTAACATTGATGTAATTCAGCCTATTTGTAATATCCACTTTCGGAATTACTAATAAAAAAGCAAAAGGATGTAATAAACAATTGCAATCAATATAATTACACGGATTCAATGTGCTCTTAAAGTCGACAGCACACAACAAAATTTCCACATCTTCACTGAGTGCAGTTTAAACGAAATAATGTGTTCTCTGATAGCTACTAAATTCATATTGGACTGGGAGATTCATCATTTTGGATATAATAATTGGGTAGGTAGGCTACTTGGCAATTAGGCAACCACAAGATGCAACTGGTGTGTCTGTCGGTGGGTGGGTGAGACAGGCTTTATGTCCCATATTTTTGCACCAGATAGGGCTGATCAGGACAGGCAGGTGCCACGGCAATGAGGCGAATGGTGAAGCAACCTTCCAACATGGGCTGCTGGATTCGAACCCAGGACCCAGTGGTTGGCATGGCGCTGGTGTGACCTGTTTGGGGTCAACTCAGGTGGAAGTCTTAACAATCCAGAATTGGTTTATAGCTGTGAAATATTGCGCTATAATAGATGTCCATATATTACATGAATCAACATCGCCGATCAAAAATCTCATTTTATCGATGAAATGGTATATCAGGTCATATAGTATGCCATATACTGCACATGTCTCGTGCAATACCAGTTACCTCGTGTAATATTAGTTGCCATGGTATAATATTGCTCTCGCCACTGTGTAATATTATTATAATAATGATAATGAACTTCCAGTCCAGACTGAATTGAATGTAGCCACGAAATGTGCATAGTGCTAGAGAACAGCAAAAGTGAGAAATTTAAACTGCAGAAAGTCGAAATAGCTCATAAGACACACAGCTGCGAAAAAAACACATGTGCAAATGAGGGTATGTGTTGTGCAAATGTGGAAATTGTGTTCTCCATGTGTTTTTACATGCGGTGGAAACAGACATGTCAAATTATGAATCATAAATAATGGATTACAGGATACAACATAATTGCTAGAGATACTAACGTGATGTGGACACTCATATTGCATGTAATATGTGTCGAAATATAAGTATCAACGTGTCAAATATTAAAAGATAATTTTGTCACATAAAAATACAAAATATTCCGAGACTAACAAAATATGTGCAAAATGTTCAAAATAATAATTATTGAAAGGTGTATTGAAATAATCTGAATATGAAGCAAAATTTATATTAATCGTGAAAATATCATAACTGTTTATATATAGGCCCCAAATGATTTCATCTATAGCATGGCAAAGTTCTACATTCAACGAATTGCTTATAATAATTATTACACAATAAACCCATAAGTCTTGCAAAACATGGAATGATTTGATAGCTATAATAATAGTAATAGTATCCCAATACATGTGAATACAATGCTAATCACTTCATAATCATACACAGGGGGCAGCACAGAATCAGGGAGGGGGGGGGGGGGGGGGCACTCTTTGAAAATTGTGAAATACTTATTTTCGAAATTTTCGATGAGATTGATCTTTACCAAGTATGAGTGATGAGTGAAAATATAAAATTCATAAATTCAAATTAAGGTAATATGTGTTTGGATTTTTAACGAACCTCCCCCCCCCCCCTCCATAATTTTTTTTACTACACTCACATAATTTACAAGTGATCTGTGCAATAGAATGTGATTGGGGAGGGGGGGGGGGGTCTGGTCCACTTTTTAAGTTTCAATATTAATATCATATTGATAGACCCTCTCATAATAATTATTTGCTTCAAAACATAAATTTTTATCTGATCATTGTTCTTCTTTTTTTCCAGTCCCCCCCCCCCCCTTGCCAATCCTAATGCACTGCTTCCAGATTAACATAATTCACAGTAACCGTATGAATCCTGTTAAATCATTAATAATAATTAATATACAAGCCCTGTCATAATATGACTAGATACAATGGTGATAGATAAATGGCAGTTACTCTATATAGGGTCTAGGTTCCACGTAAATGGGTATATAGATGCTAAAATGAAACATACATATATAATGCTTTGTCCTTGTATGTATATAATATGTACAAAGTTTTGTAGAATCGTAGTGATCCATGTCAGCCATTATCATGATGTTATCCTCATTTAACACAATCTAAACAGGATGGATTCCTTTTAACACAGATATTTTGGCCCACCAGGAACCAAACCTCAAAATAATTCGATTATAATCCACACTTTAATGTACAGTTTTGCTCACATTGGTTTTGTGGACTTATTTTACAGCAGTATAGCATAGGTTTGATCCAGCAACGTGTCTTTTTTGTGGAGAATTTAATTCTTGCGGATGACAAGATATCTCATTATCCAAATTGACAGTATATTCCTCAAATCCATTGAAGATATAATAGTTGTATTCCAGATACACTATAAGTCATTTACCTTGATATATACAGTTTAATCATCAGCCAATAACTCCATAACATCCATGAGCCAATCAAAGTGGTCCTCACAAACGTCTCCAACAATCAGAAGAGTTGTTACATATTTGAATTAGAATGGAGCTTCCTGGGCATCAGCTGCAGATATTTCATGCGCACTCATGTGTTTTCGCTGTCGGATCATGTGTTTTTGCATGTGTAGCACTGAACTGTACGTCGATTGAAGACGCTGCGATTGATTCTCAAGCTTCATCTTCAAATCCTGCAACGTGCTGAGTAGCATCTGTTTCCGATGTTGTGTCACTTGTTTTTGGAACCTCATCTTTTCCTGCATCCTGATGCGGTCTTCCTCTTGTGCCTGGCGGATTTTCTCGTCAACTAATAACTTGTCCTGGCGGAGCTTTGTGACTTTATCCTGGAGGCTTGATCTCACTTCCCCTACACTGCGATCCAAACTCACACTGTCCATAGAATACAGGCCAGAATCAGCTCCAGAGTCTAATGAACTGACATCGCTTAATTTAGACATTATCTTAGGAGCAGAATCTGAGGGGACATCATTGTCATTAGGGTCGTTGACCTCAGTGTCCAGGGGTTCATTAGGTTTAGAATCCTCCTCAAGTGTTTTAGAAGTTGATGACTGAGGGGAATCAGATGGAGATGAACTCCGCGAATGAGGGGCCAGTCGATGGGCCCGTCGAATTCTCGGCGGGGTGAATTCAGTTATCATCGAGCTTTGAAGGTCATATTCACCTTCATATTCGCAAATCGTATCGTCTGTATCCGCTGAAGAATCTTGGCGAATCTGCCAAACGTCGAAGTCGGCATCTGACATGTTGTCCTCATAGTCAGATACAATCGCGCTGACTTTACTCAAACTTGCTGAGTCAAGACTGTTTACATCTGATGCTGATGTAACTAAAGAACATGCACCAGATGCTAAGAATACATCATCTTCATCATCAGAACCATATCCATCTGATAGGCTCTCATTTGAGCTCAGAATGTCACAGTCATCCTCCATCTTTGACTCAAAGACTTCTTCATAATGGAAACTGACTTTTGATGTAATGCTCTTCGTATCACTGGTGACATCATTGATGTCATTGTTTTCACTGTCCTTCATATCAAGAATATCTGGATCCTTGAAATCATCTTTCGTCATCAAATCATCAATCTTTCCATCATCCATGGAATTGATCCGTAAAGATCGTTCGTAAGATGGAGGACAGTCAACCGACCATGACATAAGAGAATTGTCCGACTCAGAGACTTGAGATCGTTGAAGCGAATCTGTGTCAGAGTGTCCGTCTGAGGTGCGCGACCCAACCCAATTTGACGGTTTAATGTTGTAATGAACAGGAGACTCGTTGCACCCCGGTATTTCCTCATAGATCGCTTCTTGTGCAAAGCTTTTACCAGCCATTGGGGAATAGATATCGGTTGGTGAATAGGCTGGTGATGAGCTTGAGCTTGCTGAAGACCCTTTCGGCGATGGTAGCCAGGGATTGGTCTTTATGCGTGTCCGCGGTCGTGTGAGGGAGTTACTGTTGATGTCTGAGTTTGAGTCGAATGCGGGTGAAACGCTGTAGTGCAACTCTGGTTTGTCATAGCTGTAATGCTGTGATTCTGACTCTGAGTGTCCCTTGACACTCAAGCATTCTTGATGAGGATATGTGGGAGATGTTGTGTAATGATCTGGCGAGTAAACTTGTCGTTCGGGTGTGCGCATGTGTCTTGCGTAAGTCGGTGGTTCTGGGGTGAATGAGTGACGCTGCTGCGGTGCGAATGATCGCCCATGGGGTATGAAAGTTGAAAGTCTTTCGTCGAACGATTGTCTGTCTGATTTGGGAGAGAATGTTGAGTGGATGTGTTTGTAACATGAGAACTTTGAATCTGGTGAATTCAGATTGAAGTTTAGAGAATAGTCTACAGTTTTATCAAAAGAGGGGGACAACGGTGACAGCGGAGAAGCTGGTGAATGATCGGACATTTTGATGTTTCTCATTTCCGTTATCAACTCCAGTTCCTCATCCATATAAGTCGTCTTTTGTGCCGGAGTCTTTACCGCATTTGAATAATGATTGTCCGGGATTTTAGGCGGTGCTGCTGGCACTGGCGACCTGTGCCTTTTTGGAAACGGCACGTGGTAGTTGCCGTTGTATACACTAGAGGGCGTTGTTGACTTAGATCCTGCCCCCTGGTGCTTATCTTTTTCTTTCTTCTTCCGGTTCCTGCCCATGGGCAAGGAATTGGCCACGAGTTGCCTTAGTTTCATCATAGGGATGGCCTTTTCTTTGGAACTCCTGAAAACAGATTGAAAAGAATTCAATGTCATTGTTCAACATCTCAATGCTACTGGTCTGAAGCTTAGTCAGCTTATTTGAACAGCTGTTAGAGGCAGATGTAATGATTATATTTGGCTTTGAGTCAAGATTATTTCACATTTACCCCATGGGTGGGGTCTTTTTTTTGCCTCAGCAAAGACACTGAGAACAAGGCACCTCCAATTTAATGTCCCATGCGATTAAATCCAGCTCGGATGTAGCTCATGAAGAGTGCCTAATTGATTTTATAAATTAAACATTTTACTTCTTTTTTTTTATACATTTTATTCATCTCTATTTCTAAATTTAGATCATTCTGAGAATAACCTGGTATTTTAGCTTACGGAGCACACTTTCATATATGGCATATGACTCAATATATTGTGCAGTGTCAAGCTCCAGGATAATAACTTAATGACCATATTTACTCTATACATCCTGGCACTTGGGACATTTGGCAATGCCATGTTGTAGGGAATTCATTCCTCATTATAGAATACCGCCCAGACTTGTATTGTATTGTAAATGTTAAGCTGTATACTATGTATAAAATAATGAGAACTTGTACATCAGATTTTTGTAGATGTAGTTTTAGATAGACGTAGTGAGTAGATATGTGACATATGTATATTTTCTGATATGAAAAAGTGTCAATAAAAGCTATATATATATATATTGTATTGTATTATATTGTATTGTATTGTATTGTATTGTATTGTATTGTATTGTATCGTATTGTCCAATCCGATGCCTTCATTCCTGTCAAGTTACTGTCCAATAGTTGTTATATTGGACAGAGGAAAAAGTAATATCAAAAGCTTTAGCTTTTCCTCATCCAATAAAACTCTATACTGGACTCCTCACTGTCCACTATTGATATTTTCATTGTATTGTATTTTATGGTATTGCGGTGCATTGTATTGTATTGTCAATGAGAGCCTGCCACGAGGAGATGTAATGATGACCTGATAAGGCTTGGAGTCCACGCCTTGTGTATTTTATTGTATATGTCTTTAATATTTTTCGTTATTAAATTCCATTTATTCAGCTTATGTGACCAGCCACCTGAGGCACATATAATGATGAGATGATTAACTTTATATCAGACTTAGAGAATTCAAACAACAGCCATATTGGAGTGAATGGCATGCTGCCATGACATGACAATCCCATAAAAATGTTGATTATTTCTTGTTCAGTGAACCAGCTTTCTATTTTTGATAAAATATGTCATTTTAGAAAAATATAATATATGCAGATGTCTATATTATCAATATTAAAATATCAATAATATAAGTCGATTATCAAATTATAGATGCTGATGTAACATTTTAATTACAATGGACCTGCATGTAGATATTAATATCCATTACTTGTAAATTAGCTCAATTTAATTTCTGAGATACAATTGATAGCAAGATTTGTCATAAAATAAGGTTTTAACGCAAGCAATTATTGAGGCACCAGCTTACGGTTGAATTTCAGGTTTAATTCATTAAGAGCCTCGTTATAACATCACTTCGTAATTCGGTCCTACTGTTTATTAAGTTTCATACCAAGTCTATAAGTTTTAAGCACCTAACTAAGAGACAAATCTCTGTATTAAAGCTTTTTCGAGAATCATGAGCTGTAGACAACTTAATAAATATAGCGTATCATTCTATGAATAAATTAAATTATCTCTTTATCTCACTTAACATTGCAAAATATCTTTAACGATAAATTATCATCTACATTTCGATATCATATTACAATAATATAAAGATGAAATAAGATAGAAGCAACCCACCATTTTGAGTGTTAAAATATCCATAAAATATACAACAGAACTTGACAAAAGATTTCTGTATACTGGTGTAACTCAATGTTGTGCAGTTTGACCCACTCTTTTTGGCAAAATACTCAAATTATCCCCTAAAGGTCAGGCTTCGCATATATATGGAACACTTATGTACACATGAGTTGTATATTCTAGGTGGCAGCACTGTTTATCCCCTATTCTCGCTGCGGGCGAGATCTCATGGGATTACGCGAGATTACACAACAGAGCGAGACTTCAGATGTTGACTTCATACGTTGACCTGTCGCATACCAGTCTTTCATTAGGGAGATTACAAAGCACATATGAAAAGTAATTAGAATTTTTTATGGAAATACAGGAATAGGAAGAACAATATTGCAACCTTAAGTAATTGGTATATAGAAATATGGAGGATATCTAATATGTAAAAATGTGGCTTCGATCATGGTAATGTGTAATATTCTAATCAAGTGAATTGAAAAGGTCTTAACACTGATAAATGATGGTACCTCATAGAAAATCCATACTTCAAAGAAATGTCTATTATATATTTTATTTTATTGTCATCTTCAGGGCTACTGTAAAACATTATTTTATCCGTATTGTTGCCCTGAATAAATATATTTTATCAATCCATCAATAAATCAATCAATAATCAATCAAGTGTGATACATAATCATCATTGTGAAATACTGTTACTATAAAAAGTATCTACTAATCTAATTCTAATGTTGTCAGTGAAATAGTTCGGCTGGCAAAGGTAATGATGAACTGACAAAATATCTCATTCAATATATATTTTGGCAGTCTCATGTTATTAACCACGGATTATAGTTTCCTTTATTTCTTCCTTTGTCTCATTGCCATGGTCCCTGCCTGTCCTAATTAGCCCTTCAGGTGCAGAAATACTGGACGTAAAGCCCTAATCCACCACCACCACCTTTATGTCTTCCCTTATGTAAAATCTCTTGTAAATTGGGTGATTTTCTGGGCAGGAAATTCGCTACCTTGGAGTGACTGGCGATCATCAAATGCATTGTTTGGTCCAAAGCACTTTATCCATGTAATATCCGACACAATTTCTTATGAGCTTACATGCTATAAAGCATAGTAAATGCCATGTAATTTTGCTGCATTTCTGATAGGTTATTAGCGACGTGAATGCATGCATTAATAAAACTCTTGCATCCTATATCCTGTTGGTAATGAACAGTTTTATGAGAAAATCCCTGTTTTGCATTTTCATTATAGTCTACATATCTGTCTTTCTGTCTAGTTGTCTATCTTTGAAGATTTTGTGAGTGTTATCTATCTATCTATCTATCTGTATGTCTGTCTGTCTGTCTATCTGTCTGTCTATCTATCTATCTATCTATCTATCTATCTGTCTATCTGTCTATCTATCTATCTATCTATCTATCAGGCCATCTAGCCATCTATCTATATAGCTATCTATATATCTATCTATCTGTCTATCCATCTATCTGTCTATCCATCTATCTATCAATCCATCTATCTGTCTGCCTGTCTGTCAGTCTAGCTGTCTATCTATCTGTGTGCACTGTTCGTCTGTCTAGCTAATTAGATGTCTGTCTAGCTGTTTGCATGTCTGACAGTCTTTCTGTCTTTCTATCTTTCCATCCATTCATACATTCAATGCTCATAATAGAGTCCCATTGCAGCTCCTTGCTATACAACTTAAGTACAAATCAATTATAGTTTTACATGCATGTTAATTTATAATAAGTAGCAATAATATTCATGAATGATGTGAACATATGACATTGTGTATTGATTAATGTTATAAGTGTGCTATTGCCATGGTAACTGAATAGTCAATGCAATCAATTTCAATCCATCTCGACTCAAAATGTGCAGTTTGCATAGAGTATGCTGAATGCATAAGGTAACATGCTGAAGATATAATTTCTGCATTTGGACAGCTATGTAAGCAGCCATTCAAATTTGCATGAAAGGGAAAAATGTATCACAATCTGGCTAAAGTTGACTGGGGAAAACTTACAAGAAAATGTTAATGGTTATCTCTTAAGCACATGGTTAACCATTTTCAAAATACCCAAATTAAGAAATTTTATGATTTTGGTATTAAAACACCAAAAAACTCAAATAAAATTCTAAGAAAATAGAATATCATAATATACTTTAAAGATTGCTAATTTATTTCTATACAATATTCTGAATCATAGATTTTAAAAAGAAATTTAGGTTTACCTTTATATGAGACTAAAGAACATTTTATTCATTTTTAAATTCATGATTTTTTTTAAATACTTAGTGATTTTTTATATTTTCTTACCTTTTCCCAGTGCACATGGCTAGGTTGGTTGATTGAATAACTCCCATATTGACTTTGATCTTAACCATGTATAACTGATTATTAATATTAATAATTTATGTATCCATCTTTAGTTTGTGTAGCATAAACAATGCCCTGAGTCCAATTCCAATAAAGTTGACATTCAATGTTTGATAATATCTTTTTCCCAGAAATTCCTAGAACCCAACTGATCAGTTTGGTTGATCCAAACCAACTGCTTCATTGGTGGCTCTTTGGTCAACACGTGTTTATGTGATCATGTGACATGTTTGGTCACATGACCAATTAGGACATCTGCCGCCATTTTCCAATTCAACTGGCGCCTCCCTTAGCAGGTGATCCAAGTAGACCAGTCGAAAATAACTAGGGTTCATGATCACCGATCGATCAGTTATGGTTAGAGAGAGTAATCTTTTTTTTTTTTGGGGGGGGGGGGGGGGAGGGTGCAGAGAAAGGGGGGCAGAGAAGAGCAGGGTGAGAAATATTTTAAGTATTTGTTGACCTACTTGTTTATTTAGTATATTTTTATCTTTAGGTATTGATTTATAGGTTTTCTAGTTTTAAATCAGATTCTAATGAATTTTATTGATCCTTAGAAATTAATTAAAAATCATATAAGAATCCTTTTATTTGCTTTGTCTGTTTTCTTTTCTTTCTTTCTTTTTTTTATTTTTTTATTTACTTATTTGTGAAGACCCTTTCATAGACTTTTTTGTAGGCCCAATTATTCCTACCCATAGGATTTAAATTTTACCTTTAAATTAAATATATCATCCAATATATATAATGTGTGTATCTAGAAAAACCTCGAGCCTTCCATAGTGTGCAAATGTATTGCAGCTTTTGCTACATCGGCTTCCAAAATATTCCTGATCCATTGTTGCCATAACAACGCATGACAGGGACATGTGCAGCGACACCTGGGGTTCATACAAGTCAGGGGGGTCATTTTATAGAGCACGGGGGGGGGGGGGCTAGTTTTCTTTTTATTCGGGGGTGGGGGGGGGGGGGCTGGGGTCACGGCAGCTGGTAAAGGGAGACAGTCTGGCGGAGAAAATACCCTCGGAGACAGAGTGGGGAGACTGTCTGTCTGTCTATCTGTCTACAGACAGTGTCTGTAACCCCCCGCCCCTCCCCCCGATAATTCTTAAAACACAAGTGTCCGTTTTGTAATAATTAAGTCATTAGGGGGGTTTATGTTTTCAGGATGGGGTGGGGGTTAGCTTGAAGAAAAAATGAAAAATACTACAAAATACTGGTATATATATATTTATAAATGATCACATTCATTGATAAATAGGCCCTTTAAATAAATAATTTTATGAGCCGTGTATGGATAGACCCTATTTGCACTTTTATAGTAAGTAAATTATCATGTATGTAATGATATTAGTCTCAAAATATATAGGCCTATGGTAATTCCTTAAAGCTGTTTTTTTTATCTATATATTTGTTTTCCCTTCTTGGTATAATGACCCCCCCCCCTCCCCCCTCAATCCCTTTTTCGTACAATGCAGCTCTGTTGCAGTGCGCTCCTATTAACCCCTTAACCCCCGCCCAACCTCCCCCCCGCCCCCAGCAATTAAATGTCTGAGACTAGTCGCCTGTCGCCTCTTCTGCTAACAACAGAAGGGCCCCAGTTAATTATTAAGCAATTAGGGTTCATCTGGGGACAGAGAGGCTGGGTGGCCCAGTGGTTGAACTTATAGGCCTATATGGTTTGTACCCATGCATCCACAGTCACTGCTATCACGATAGAGATAGATAGATAGATAGATAGACAGATAGATGGATAGAATAGATAGATAGAATAGATAGATGGATAGAATAGAGAGATAGATCGATAGATATATAGGTAGGTAGTTAGGTAGGTAGGTAGGTAGGTAGATAGATAGATAGATAGGTAGGTAGGTAGGTAGGTAGATAGATAGGTAGATAGGTAGGTAGGTAGATAGGTAGATAGATGGATAGATGGATAGATGGATAGATAGATGGATAGATAGATAGATAGATAGATAAATAGATAGACAGATAGATAGATCGATAGGTAGGTAGTTAGGTAAGTAGGTAGGTAGGTAGATAGATAGGTAGGTAGGTCGGTAGATAGATAGATAGGTAGGTAGGTAGGTAGGTAGGTAGGTAGATAGGTAGATAGATAGGTAGATAGGTAGGTAGGTAGGTAGATAGATAGGTAGGTAGGTAGGTAGATAGATAGATAGGTAGGTAGGTAGGTAGATAGATAGATAGGTAGATAGGTAGATAGGTAGATAGATTGATTGATAGAGATCATTGTGTTATGCAGGCAAATTGAGACTCAAGCGGTTTCTTGTGGTAAAAGAAGCAACTGTGGTGGTGGTGCTGTATATACTGCATGTATTATCTACTTTTGTTTTCAGTAACATTGATAAAATTATACCTCTTGCATGACAATAAGTTGACACACGATCATGACGTTAATTGTTATCAACAAGTGTTCACCCATGCGTGACGGCCTCAGCTGTGCAATTTCACCAGTTTTCGGTAAAAACATCTGTTTTGAGGAAATGTCCTGTTTTTGGTTGATTTATTGAAAATATGTCGAATGTGTTTTTGACAAAGCACAAAGTTAGGTCAATGGCAATTGATTATTCGTTGAAAAATCTTTATATTTAATATCATAATTCATAATTTTTCAGTTTTTATTTTTCAATCATCCAATTCAATATGATATAGGCCTATCTTATGTATTTGCTTCATGTTAATATTGCCATTTCAATTCCAATGTTATATTGTGAATTCCGCATCTTTCAATAATTAATTGACGCTTTCATCCGTCTCCTTTCAGTTAAAAGGCCTAATCTCTAAATGTTATCTTTGACACACAAATATTTTATTAATGGGTCAAATTGGGTTCAATGTACTATAAAGCAATACAGTACATTCGTCATCACAATAACACAATATTGATCTTCCATGAATCCATAATGTTGTTATCTGCCAGTAGTTTCCTGATTTTTCTCCATTTTTCCTTCAGAAGTCCAACATCTGTCGTCTGCCCAGTCATCATGGCGCCAAAAGTGTCCACCAGGGGTCTCTCACGCGCCCTAGTGGCGACACCATCGACCATAATTGTCCAGTTAATTAGAGAGGGTTTCGAGTCTGCGTTTCTTATGAAATTTTGGAACAGGAATCAATTTTAGGGTAGTTGTTTGTCTTTCATGTTGATTTTTTTTCTGCTGTTTAGTTTTTTAAGTTAGCAATATTGGCGAGTTTACGCGGTCAATCAGGTATTTATCAGACAGTCAATCAGTCAGTCAGACAGTTAGTCAGTATGTCAGTCAGCCAGCCAGTCAGTTACTCGGTAAATCAGTCCACCAGTCAGCCACCCAGTCAATCATCAGTCAGTCATCCAGGCACTTGGCCAGCCGGTCAGCTAATTTGTCAGTCAGTCAGTAAACCACCCAGTCAGTAACCTAGTCATTCAGTCAGTCAGTTAGTAAGCCAGTCAGTCAGTTAAACAGCCAGTCAGCCAGCTACTTATTCACTCATATTGACACGTTTATCTCCCTGTTCTAGCACCCTCAATCACCGTTCCATATCAACCTGCTGTGACACGTGTGTCATGTGATCAAAGGTCTGTGACGTCACAAGCCAAGCGGAAGATGAAAGTCTATCTCCTTGACAGGAGATCAATGCCATTGTTGTGTCCGGACAAAATGTCTTGTCCAGGGGGTGGCTGTGTTTAGCTTGTCATGTGCTGCAATGTCACAAAGATTGAGCTGTCAGTATGTCTTGTATGTACATAGCGGCCATATATTTGTCTCATATATTGCTGTATATATATATATATATATACATATATATATGCTGTGGTCCTACAGTGTTAATAAAGATACAGATTTTTGCATTGCTTGATATAAACAGAAAACGGCCAATTGCCATTTTTGTCTCAGACTTCATAAGTTAATCATAGAACCTACATGTAGTAAGACAAAAATAAGAATATCTATGTAAATATCATTTGATCGTGACATATATTGCATTAATCATACTGTAAGCTAATACTGTAAGGTAATAGAGAACTGATAAACTCACAGAGTTCATTTACAGCTCATTTAGCTATAAACTTCATGGGTGGGGCATTTTGCTTGTCCCAGCATAGGCACAAAGTACATGAGATCATTGATGTCTGGTAAATCTTAGATCACTGGTTATCTGGTGTGCATGGGCAAGCCAGCAGTGACCAATGATCCAAATCAAGCCCAGAGGTTTCTTTATGCTAATGTATTCCAGTTCTTGACCACAATCAATGGTCAGGGACAATTTAGGTAAGAATAGGCAAATCCCGAGTTCTTAATCTCTCCCAGGAGAACTATCAGTAACAGGGAAGCAAATGCCTCGGAATATCTCAGCCTTTGTTATGCAAATGAGCCAAGAACTGGGTCACCGCTTCAAATTGAATAACAGGGAAATTCACAAAATTCTAGGATTCATTTTCATTTATATGTTAATATATTTATCATACTGTGACATAAATGCAATTAAAGGCTGTTATATTATTGGTTTGTTTTCTTTCTGTTATGGTTCATTCTTCCTCTATTTTTTAGGAATATTTGAAGGAAATTGAGATGGAGTATAATTTTATGGGCAACATTGGCTATTTTCTGTCTTTCTTTATGTCTTTTTTTATTTTATTTTTATTGTTTCTCCTTTCTTTCTATCTTTCTGTCTTTCTCTCTTTCTTTCAACACTTAATTAACATGACCCGTGGCTCCCTCTCACGGGTTAATCTGCATATTTTTGCGCCCTCTGGCGTAGTTCATGGCAAGTCGATTCACTAATGAGAATTTGTTGCTCTGTTGTGATTCGATCTCTTCTACATATCACCCAGTTTTAGCTTCTGATCTGATATTGCAGTTATTTACTCAAGAAATGTACAGACTCTGTTGTGGCTATCTTCAATAGTGAGGTGGCCTTAATTGCAAGGTTACTTATATTAGCATATGTATGAACTATGCTATCACTACTGCCAAACTTTATTCCAAGTAGCTGAGTGGCCTAGTGGTTAAAATCTATAACCAGATCCATCTAAGGTTGTGGGTTCAATTCCTGGGCATTCTTCATGAGCTAGGCCTGTATGCTTGTAAATTGGAGTTGCCTTCTATTTTATGTCTATGCTAATTGCCATAAGTGTGAAAAATGGCGTGGACTCCGGAAGCCCATACATCTCATCATTACATCTGCCACTGACAGCTGGTATAATGCAATACAATACAATGTAATACAATAAAATACAATACAATACATTACAAAAACAACCATGAGTTTCTGGCAGTGAGGTGGTTTTATTATGAAAAACAACTGACCCAAATTTAGTAAGTTTTTTAAGAGGAATTGATATAACCATGATTCAGCGAAGTTAAACCATATTGTTTATAATGATATATATATAGATATATTTGAGACAGTTTTATGCAGAAGGAAGACAGTTAGTTCAGGGATGTGATATTTGGACATGTGAAGCCCAAGTCTTTGATTAAAGAGAAATTCTGACAGCCTCGCTCATCTATTTAGTCCTTTTGAAGTGGCTAGATGCAATCAGAATGCTTCCATGAGGATCTACAGACTTCTAGAGGCGTCAAGCAAGTATTCAAGTGTGCTTACATGCTCAGCAATCAGGCAAGAGCCTCTTGACTTGATGTAGAAGACTCAACAAGATACGAGAGAACTTTTAATGAATGCTTGAGTGGAACTTGATATATTGTTATGTGATTGTTATGGGATAGAGAGAGAGATAGATAGATAGTAAGATAGATGGATAGATGGATAGATTGATAGATATATAGATTGATAGATAGAGAGATAGATAGATAGATAGATAGATAGAGAGATAGATAGATAGATAGATAGATAGATAGATAGAGAGATAGATAAATAGATAGATAGACATATAGACAGATAGTTAGATGGATAGATAGATAGATAGATAGATAGATAGATAGATAGAGAGATGCATATCTATCATTTACAACAACTGACAGAAGCAATGACCATTGTGTTGCATTGTATTGCAGTGTATTGCAGTGTATTGCAGTGTATTGCAGTGTATTGCATTGTATCACTACAACAAAACATCACCATCACCCTGCCATACCCAGCAGCTAGTCAGTGCATATTTCTAGGCATTTTTTCTAGAAATTAGACAACTCTGTGGTAGCATATTGCTATATTTATCATTTGGGCAATATGTATCGGAATGAGCTCCCTCATCCATCACGATTTTTTTTCCACGTCACGAGTCTGTAATTGATACAGAGAGATTGAATCTCATTTCTCTACATCATGTATCTCTCTAGCTGGGGGAAAAGAGATGGGGGAAAATAATGAGGGACAGAACAAACATTCGGATGCAGGAGGCTGGCTGTAACAGCTGCAAGGATGAGTTGAAATAGATTCAGAAAACTAGGATTTGCACAATACAAAATGACACTCTGTCAGAATTCTGTGTAGTGGGCTGTATTCTCCCAGATGATTGAGAAAGACTCATGTTTGAACAGGTATGTTACAGACAGCGGATAGATAGTAGCTGGGTGGACCATAGTAGTCTGTGATCACATAGGTCAGCTCTACTACCTTGTAATCGGTGTCTGTGCTGAGGCAAGTAAAAAACCCCGCCCATGTGGTATATGTATAATGTCCATCCATCCATCTATCTATCTATCTTTCGACCTATCTATCTATCTATCGATCGATCTATCTACCTATCTATCGATCGATCTATCTATCTATCTATCTATCTATTTATATATCTGTCTATCTGTCTATCTATCTATCTCCATCTATTTTTTTCTGCAGTTAACAATATTTTGCCTGGAATTATCAATTGCCATAATAATAAATGACATTTTGCAGCATGGAAAAGATTGCAGATAAACTGTTGGCAACTTGTAATCTGATAACATCTTGTTTGCAACTTTAAATTAATTCTCGGAAAACCCTGCTTAAGTTTTATCGATTCGAGGCTTGTGGGACATTTTTGGTTCAGCTCCGGGCTTAATTTAATCTAAAAACATTAGTTTACTCTCAATTTGTCTGCTTAGGTATGATCAATGGAAAAGTGCTAGTGTTAGGTACATGGCCAAATGTGCCACGCGCCTTTTCCATGAGAAGGATAAACGCATGGAAACGCATGGTTTTCGCCTAAATATAATCAGGTGAAAACCATGCGTTTTCCATGCGTTTATCAAAATGCATGGAAAACGCACGTGGCACATTTGGCCATGATATATATATGATACTTTTTCTTCAAAAATGGATTCTATATATGCTAGCAGATAATATATATGCATAGTTACTTTGACAAAATCACTTTTGAATTAGTTATTATAATTACCAATGCAGAACAATTTATATAATATAATTATTATATGATAACCTTCTGTCAAATCATCTTTCAAAATAAAACATTATTTCTAAATCACCACTACTCTCTGATTTAAATGTGTTTGAACTTGACAAGTGGGCCTGTCAAATTGACAAATAAATTCATCATGTTTACGGTTTGTCAAATTGACAGTTTGCATGTGCTCTTGAAAGTCAATTCACTTGACACACGAGCAAATTTGAGGCTACCCGAGTGTGTCATAGGACGATTGAGAACATTAAAATTATTGTATTTTGCCATTTTCAGTGAGAAAGTTGGGTTTAACAAAATATGACAAAATCGTGTGGGCATTCTTGCATGATATTGCTGGCTATATTGGTAATTCCTTGACCTCTATTAAAGAGGTTGTCTTAATAGAGAGGTGAAGTCCATACTAGTTCTTTGTGTAGCTTTACACAACACAAGTTCAGCATGCTGTCTGTGACAATACAAAACTGACAAAATTGCCAAATTATCATTTGATTATATGGTAGAAAATCTGTTTTTTGAAGGGTAAGCCAAATTTGAGAAGTAATGACGCAATTTTCCCACCATGATGACTGTGTAAATATGTTTTCATTCATCCAACATAATTGAGTTACTCTTGTGTTTGGTCAGCCAACATAGAGCTGGGATACATTGAGCACATTTACTAGCCTTTGAGTGAATATCAAACAATGGTGCTCAATAGAGAATAGAATAGAATAGAATAGAATAGAGTAGAGTAGAGTAGAGTAGAGTAGAGTAGAGTAGAGTAGAGTAGAGTAGAGTAGAGTAGAGTAGAGTAGAATTTTGATACTGTTCCATATCAGTGCAAAAAATAAAACAGAATAGAATATAATCTTGATAGTTTTCCATATCAGTAAACAAATAAAAATAATATAATATAATTTTTACCTACCTTACAAAGATGAGATCTTCTGCCTCAAGGCAGACTTAGGTTTCTCTCAATTCATCCATTTTTGTTGTTTTCTGCAAAAAGAAAAGAAATTGAAATTGAAATTCTGTGAATATGTCTGGTTGCTTACTACACACTGCTTCTAAGTTTTGACCTGTTTTCAAATGTTGCTCACTATTTGTAGTATTAGTTAAAGTTAGTTAGTTAGTTAGTTAGTTGGTTAGCTAATTGGTTAATTGGTTAGTTAGTTAGTTAGTTAGTTAATTGGTTAGTTAGTTAGTTGGTTAGTTAAATGTGGTCATTTAATACAGGTGGTCGTTTAATAGAGGTAAAGCAATGGAAATTCAATCTAGGGCATGTTTGACTGTATTTAATTTCGTTTATATCATAATATAATATTATTCATCCATATTTCGAAATATGACCCACATCTTCAATATGTCTGTTCTGTCTTTTGTGCCCTTGATAATTCCCTATACATAATTCCCTCCATAATTCACATAATTCCTATATCGACAGCCAAACCACAGGAGGCGCTGCTGCGCCTTTACCCCCATCTGTCACGTGACCTTTGCTACATCCGGGGAATTAAGAGATAGAATGATTACGTAATTAGGGCAAGAAGAGCTTTCCATCAATATTGGCCCACGTGAGAGGTTTATGGTCGCAACATGTCTTCTAGAAAGAATATTTATAATTTCACCAGGCTGTTAAGGATTGTGGCTAATATGATATGAAGATTTAAGGTCACTGCTTTTACCGTAGGAAACGGCAACAAACTGAACCCATGCACGCACAGTCATTGTCAGAAAGTTATCTATCTTTATCTTTCTATATCTATTTCTCTATCTCTCTATCTCTCTATCTCTCTATCTCTCTATCTCTCTATCTATCTATCTATCTATCTATCGACTGACTGACTGACTGACTGACGTATTGACTGACTGACTGACTGACGTGCTGACTGACTGACGTGCTGACTGACTGACCGACTGAACGACTGACCGACGTGCATGCTGACTGACCGACCGACTGACCGATTGACTCACTCACTCACTCACTCACTGACCAACTGACTGACCGACTGACTGACTGACTCACTCACTCACTGACCGACTGACTCGCTGACTCACTGACTGGTCCTTTTTTCGATGTTTCCCCAAATATTTTCATATTCATTCCTGACTTCCATCTTTTATGAGCCCTCATTCCCCCTGAACACCAAACCAGTCCCAAACCACAAATGAAAGACAGGTGAAATGACGCAACGTCATTTGGGGCGTAACACGCAACAAAAGACGCACGAAATGCTGGGGACGCCGCGTCAGAGCGTCGCAGAGGGCGTCATAACGCTGCCAGGAGCGTCGTAAGCAACGTCGCCGACGTGTCTGCATGCTATCTCCCAATGATTCGTCAGAAAACGATAAATAAGTGTGAAACAGGGCGCCCCATTGTCTGCCGTGTTATTCCAGGCACCAAAAACGGATTTCAACTTTGTTTTCATTTGCAGTTTTTGCCAAATTTGAGACTGTGAGGAATGGTGATAATTCAGTGACATGGCCTGTTGATCAGTTGCTGTTAAATTAGGTGGTAAATCATGAATTTAATTGGGTGTTCTGCAATTATCCTGTGGATGATGGTTGCAATACCTCAGCTGCTGTCTTTACCTCGCCATCAAGTCCATTCATGGTGCCAATATGACAAACTTCAATGGTGAATTGGTATCAATATAAATAGAATAAGCAAGAACTCAGTTTTTTTCAAAAATGGCGATTCAATTGTAAATTGGACCTTTCCTACCCTATCCTATCCTATCCTATCCTATCCTATCCTATCCTATCCTAGTAGCTATGTTCTACAGTGCAATCTGAATTATACCAATTTCATGCTATGCTATATCTCCTCTCCTCTCCTCTCCTCTCCTCTCCTCTCCTCTCCTCTCCTCTCCTCTCCTCTCCTCTCCTCTCCTCTCCTCTCCTCTCCTCTTCTCTCCTCTCTTCTCTCCTCTCTTCTCATCTCCTCTCTTCTCCTCTCCTCTCCTCTCCTCTCCTCTGCTCTCTTCTCCTCTCCTCTCCTCTCCCTTCTCTCTTCTCTCTCCTCTCCTCTCCTCTCCTCTCCTCTCCTCTCCTCTCCTCTCCTCTCCTCTCCTCTCCTCTCCTCTCCTCTCCTCTCCTCTCCTCTCCTCTCCTCTCCTCTCCTCTCCTCTCCTCACCCCCCTCTTCTCCTCTTCTCTCCTCTCCTCTCCTCTTCTCTCCTCTCTTCTCTCCTCTCTTCTCATCTCCTCTCTTCTCCTCTCCTCTCTTCTCCTCTCTTCTCCTTTCATCTCCTCTCCTCTCCTCTCCTCTCCTAATGGACATACTTCTCTATCAATTTGAATTCCCAAATTTACCTTTATTCTGCATTGTAACATCAAAGGTCCCCATGTGCATTGTATTTGTGGGCAATCGTTATTATTTTGCACAGACTCACATGTGAACATGTCATTTCTGTACATGTTGCCAAAAGCAAGTAGCCCTAATCATTACCGTAACCATTTGGGTCTATTGATTCCAAATAAAATCGTTAGAGGGGGCTAAACAAAGGCAGGAACTGGGTCAAGCACCCCCAGAATGCAATGCAAATCACACACTGAATTTACCCCAATGTTGTATTAGAATTTTTATTGAAAATGTAAAGTTCTTACATTTTTCATTGAGTTGTTAAACTCCCAAATTAAATTCATTCGTGCACAAAATGTTATGAAACATGATAGAATTAAAAGTGGGTCAATATAATTTTTGATAAATATGAAATGAAAAATTGTGGCAGACATTTAATAAAGATTTCATTCATGATATATTTGAACAAAAAGAAGAAAAAAAAAGTTGATATTAATATCCTGAGGCAATTTTTTGTTTTATTTTTGATAAATTACAAGTTTCCTTTTCTTAAACAGATTTAACTTGAACAAGATCTTTGCAAAGCAATCAGTCAATGTTGTGTTTGAAATTCATTATGGAAAAGCTTTTGTTATTTATTTCGTTTTTAGGTCAGTTGAAAAAATGGTAAAAGACGAGGAAGCTGAATGGAATCAAGGCGTTTTAACGATCATGTTGTAATGGTCGCCTCAAATTAAGCTAGTGTTGCTCCTTAAAATGTTTGCTTCAAATGAGGTTGCTCTTGCTAAGATTAAGGTTGCTTGCTCCTGCTTAAATTAATGGCTCCTTTAAAAGGCTCCTTCCTTAAGGAGGGGAAGTTGTTATCAACAGAATTGATTTTATCTGGGAATTAATTTCATGTAGTAGTTTCCAAAATCATAAATATGCATTTATCAGGGTTTCTAATAAATTTTTAATTAGTAAACTTTACGATATTTCCCTTAACCAAGTTCTACTGTGTGTTTATTGAGAAATATTTTTGAAATGTTACTCATACTTTTGTATTGAAGGTTTTAGCAGCAGTGGCCTAGTGGTTAAGGTATTAGCTAGCTACCAGTTCCTGAGTTCAAATTCTCACCCAGGCACTCTTCATGAACTACATCTCAGCTGCTGGATGTCAGTTGCTGAGATTTTAAATTGGAGGTGTACTCGGTGTCTATGCTGAGGCAAGTAAGATTCCCCACCCATTGGATAAACATGTAACATGTTGTGGACTCCTAGAAGCCTTATCATTACATCATTACGTCTTCCTAGGGCTGATTATATAAAATGACTATAGGTTAGCTATCTATAGCAGTGGGGCAATGCCATACATATTTTACCTCTTATAAAAACTACAATTATTGCCCTCGCTAATAAGGCAACATTGGTATTACGACCAACGAAGTAATTATGCCTCTGTTTGTCTGTCAATTTGTCTGTCTTTGCACTACACAATTTGTGGCATAAACGAAACTTCTTGAGAGATGTTGATTGTTAAGGACATGCCTTCAATGGGAACATGTCTGCATGTTACTTAAGCTGTCATTAAAGTTTTGATGAATGAGGAAAATGAAGAATATGGCAAAGAAGACTTGAAGAAATGATTAAAATGGCAAAAGATATTACAACTGAAACAAAAAATTAATTAGAATTTTGCTAAAGTATGATTTTATATCGAATGTTACAGATTTCATATTTTAATTTTATTATTTCCGCAGTTATTTTTGCAACATCCATTGTGTATCAAACTTTGTTATGACAAAAAAAAAGAAAGAAAGAAAGAATAAAGGAAAGAAAGAAACACTGATAGATAGAGAGAGATAGATAGTTAGATAGATAGTTAGATAGGTAGGTAGATAGGTAGTTAGCTAGATAGACAGATAGACAGATAGATAGATAGATAGATGGATGGATAGATAGATAGACAGATAGATAGATAGATAGATAGATGGATAGATGGATAGATAGACAGATAGATAGATAGATAGATAGATAGATAGATAGATAGATAGATAGATAGATAGATGGATAGATTGATGGATAGATTGATGGATAGATAGGTAGATAGCTAGAAAGATAGATAGGTAGATAGCTAGAAAGAAAAACTTATAGATAGATAGATAGATAAAGAGATAGATAGACACATAGATAGAAGCTCTGGAAACGTACTAATGTAACTTTGCCGTAGCTATATATTTTATGTTCTATATTTATATCTAATAAGATTCGTGACAAGAACGCTGCATTAATAGGAAATTTAATTGGAAAATTCCAAGCTATTCTAGAATGTTACAATAATACTGGGGCGGAAATATTAAATTCATGCCATTTGAGAATTGAATACTTCTAATATTTGTAACAAATGTACTGCGGATATTAGGCATGCTAAGACAGACAGTCATGCTGTTAGATAGATAGATGGATGGATAGATAGATAGATAGATAGATGGATGGATAGATAGATCAATAGATAGACAAGTACACATTAATGAAGATCGATATACTTCTAGACAGAGATAGACAGACAGCTAGTAAGACATACACTGCCAGGCAGACAGCTGGAATAGAATATAATATAATAGACTTTGTTTAAAGTCGACTTGACACAAAAATAAAATTAGCTCAAAGAGCAGTTGATTGACTATAAGTTGCAGAAATATACAGTTCAAATAAAACAACAAATAATAACATCTAGACAGACTGACAGACAGCTAGACAGACAGACAAAAAAACATCTTTATCCGGATAATGGCATGGCTGCCAACTGTATGTATGTACACCTGTGTTATTTTGCTCCATCTCTTGTAGTAACTCGTTTTTTCTTTCTCTTTTTCTTCTTTTTACAACGCCTAGGAGGAATTTACTGGGTTTATGAAGCAGTGAAATAATGTTTGTAATCTTTTTTATGAAGTAAGCAATGTTGACTGACAGGTTGTATGTTGTAAATGTGATAACTATTTCTTTCTGAGAGGGTCTGACTTCTGGATGTTTAGCAAAAATATGGCAGGTATAGCAACATAAGTCATGAAAATATTGGAATAGAGTCTTAGTTGCTTGATAATCGTGTAATTTGATCATGAAAATCATCGTATATTTATCACATGAAGAAAGAAAAAGAGAGGATAACGTTATCTTAACACCAGTTTACAAGTCTAGATGTGTTTCCCAAATGTTAGCAAGTTCAATTGTAATTCCTCAATGCATGTATAGTTATACACCGTACATTATTGCAATGTTTTCTTCCCATTTCTCTGACATAACAAATTTCCAATACCAAAACATGACTCCAATTAAACTCCAACGTTATTGCAACGTGACTTCAACATTTTAATTTAACCTGATAGCAACCATCCCCATGATCACAGTAGTCACCTTATCCAACCTTTTGCCAACCTTATCAGCCTCAAGGTTTATCCAGGGGGACTCCCCTTTTGCTGGCTTCATTGGAGATGGTGATAGCGGAAGAATTCTATACCTCAAGGGGCAAAAATCTCTCCTCACCTATTTGCTATTAAGCTGAGAAGTGTGAGAGCATCTAGCAAGTGAAGGAGCTAGATGATTTGTAAAGGTGAAAAACTGGTGCAAAACATAGTACAAGTACAAACGGACACCACCATAAGATCACTGCATAATTAACACCACCTCACCATTAAGACTACCTCACTATTAAGACCACCTCACTATTAACACCACCTCACATTTAGGACCACCTCATTATTAAGACCACCTCATTATTACAACCACCTCACTATTAGGACCACCTCACTATTAGGACCACCTCACAATTCAGACCACCTCATAATTCAGACCACCTCATAATTCAGACCGTCTCACCATTAAGACTACCTCACTATTAAGACCACTATTAAGACTTGATTTGCCTCACATTGCAAAATAGTTATTGTAATATTTGAATATAATGAAATTCTATCTTTCCACTTTTCTAATTACTAATATTTGCCTTAACAAAGTTCCATTATAATATGATACGATAGAATTACTGACACCATACCTGATATTTTCTTTTTCATGAGTATTCTCTGATGCATTTTTTATTCAGTTTTAAAATTGTAGATAAATGTCTTTTATTGCTAAGAGCATTATTATAAAACCACATCTTATTTACTGAATATCCATCGCTTGTCCAATATTGTCTTAAATATTATATATTAAGCAAAAAATATATTCTTCTATATAAAGAAACCCCAAATATGTCCACAAATCCCTCTATAACAAACACCTACTATGGTATAATCTGAAGCACATTACAATATTTTTTTTTAATAATTTCTTTAGTGCACGCTATGGATTCGTCTAATTTAGACAACATCAAAAATTGAAAACAAAAAGGACAATATACTAATGTAGACCAATATACGATATCACAGAAAGAGAGGAAATACAGACCAGCCACATGTTAACAGTTGCACAAACACAGTAGCTACTGCATTACAATATGCAAATGAGGGGGTCTCTAATCCCAACAACATTTTAATATTCATTGCTCATTAAGGGGGAGCTGCTGACACACCCATGAACTCCATAGGAATCTAACTCATTAATTGCTAGGCTGACTCATTAATCGGAGGAGCACTGACTCATTAGTTGACTCACTGACTCACTTGTGACAATTCTCTAAGTCCAGGGACTTGTCACTTCCTGTGAGGTTGATTGGTGTGATAAACAGGAAGTGGAATTGATGTCAGATTACCTTCCTCTGGGCATGCGCAATGAAACGGAGCTTGTTTCCGGTTGTTTGACATATCTTGATATGAAACAAAACAGCCAACGACGTGAGAACAATATGAGATATATCCATTTTTGTGCTGTTTTCAATATTTATGTCTCAACGCTACTGGGTCTGACGCCTAGTCAGCTTATATGACCAGCTACCAGAGGCAGACGTAATCATGAGATGATAAGGCTGCTTGGAGTCTGCATATATTTCTGTCCTTGGGTAGAAATATGTTGCTGATTAGAATTTAGAAGTCTGTCTGTACCAGGTCATGGCTGTCTATACTCGTTTGTCTGTCTGTGTTAAACTGTTTTGCTGTCTGTCTGTCTGTCTGTCTTTACTGTCTTTACTGTCTGTCTGTATGTTTGTCTAGCTGTCTGTCTGTCTTTACTGTCTGTCTGTCTTTACTGTCAAGCTGTCTTTACTGTCTGTCTGTCTAGCTGTCTTTAGTTCCTTACAACCATCATATTCTGTGGAGCAATTTTCTTGCATTATTTCTGCCATCATGCTTATCTATGCCTATTATTTCTGCTTTATTCTCTCAATGCTGTTTGATGTCATATAATTCCATAAGAGTGATATTTTCCAACTGGATGCACTTTTCTGCCTATTTGCTTATTAATGCTTCTATCAGGTGTACTGCAAAAGATCTTTTCTTTCTTTTTCTTATATATATGGGTTTGGAGCTTTAAGAAAATTGTGCAGTCTGCTTTTTATGTTGTATATTGAATGAGAGATATGATATATAGTAATTATAATACCAGTATTATATCTTTATATATCTCCTTATCCTCTGGTATAATATGAATATTATCATCATTTATAATCTATGCATTATTCATGATCGCACAGATAGATAAATAATGTGACACTGCACTGTAGCCGTTTCCTGTGGTATAAGCACAATATAAAAAGTTTACTGTAAAATATAGTTATTTTTGGTGAAGGTACAGCAAGTTATTACAGTGACAAACTACATTTACTGTCTATGAAAAACTGCATTTACTGAAACTGCCTGTAGGCAAAACCATATACGGTAGAAGTGTTAAAAAGATATAAAGATCTAGAAAAAACATCAAATAAATTCTCTTTTAAAGTGCCACATCTAAAAATGTGCTGAGTTTGAGGTGTTTTTACGTGTGCTCAGTAGATTAGACACAGTCGATTTTCAGGGAAGGCTAGACTGAGCTTCTAAAAGGAATGATTACAGCCTCCCGGAGAGCCTCCCCAGACAGCTTCCCAGAAAACTTCCCAGAAAGGAAAGCTCTTTGGGCTGTTTCTGTCTTCTGTGTCTCACACTAGTCTGAGAAAATGGTGAATTGGTATAGATGAATGCTGGAAAAAATGTATATGGAACAAATACATTTATGTAGGTAATGGAAATGAAAGAAAGAATACGTAATGAGTAAATGGATGTGTGCAGAAACAGAAATATGAAGACGTCAGGTGCAGAGCTAGAATTTGTTCATTTGTTTTTTCTTTCTGTTGGAAGGAGGGGGGGGGGGGTTAAAAATTATACAAACACAATGGCCAATGACGCACATGCCATGTTCATTTTTATCGAGTAAAATGCAAAAATATATTGCATATCTAGTAGTATCATTTAAATCATATTTTGTCTATTTTACTTATGAAAAATATACATGTATTTTATTTTATTATTTATTTATTTATATAGGGGGGTGTATCGCATAATGCTACTCCATAATCAATCTCTCAATGATGTAATGAAGAATGAATATCTACAGGTGAATGTCTACACCTTAACTACAGGTGGATTCTACGCAGGACACAATCCTAATTAATGCTGACAGGTAAATGTCACGTGCAGTTACATAATCAGTGAGGATCGGTGTCACCATGTCTCCAAAATGTCTGTAATTTAGCGTTTTCATGTGAAAGGGCAGAAATGTCAGACAATTACTTGACTTTTAAAAGTAAACTAAAGACATTTCTTTTTCAATCGATTTAAATATCATTGTACAGCTTGAATTACCTTTGTAAATAGTAGCGCTATAAAAATTTAATAAATAATAATAATATCTATTTCATGTTTTTATGTTGTTTTTACCTTTATATTGCCTTTGCCTAAACTCCCTTTGCAGCAGATTGCAATATTACTTGTTTCTATCTGTCTCTCTGTCTGTCTTTTTATCTATCTATATATCGCTCTATCTATCTATCCATCCAGCCATCTACCTCTCTATCTATCTACCTATCTACCTCTCTGACCGTCTGACTGAAACTCTTCTCCCTAATTAGTTTACTCTGAACCTGAATTCCTGGAACCAATTATGGAGAGCTCTATCTAATTGGGGAACAATCGGAGTATTTAATTGCCTACTTGTATGGCTGTGATGGCTGTGATGGCAATTCTATCCTATCTGATATTTGGGTATCTAGTTCTCATTATGAACTCATTATGGACTCAGCCCAGATCCACCGTGTAAGCTGGAATTAAGATTAGGATTAAGATAATACTGAGTGATGTTATGGTAAACTAGAAACAGTGGCTATGCAGAGGCAGGTGCAGGGATCCACAGATCCATAGACACACCCTACAGTTCCAGCTACTCTGCAACCCCACCATGAAGGTATATCTCTTCTAGCAGCCACCATACTATTGATACCCCTGTATTTTGGCCTAACTGTATTTTAAACATAATTAATTCACAATAAGACTGCCTCACTATAAAGTCCAAAAAAAACTAAAATAATGTAGCCAAACTAATGGAACTGTCAGTTTGCCTATTTGTAGTGATTTGCACTTGGCATTCATCAGAAGCAGCTTCAAGTAACATGGATGCTCTAGATTTCGAACCCAGACCAGTTTGAGTTCTACCATTGGACCACTAGGCCACGTAACATTACATGCTAGGCACAATACACTGCTGAGCTTCTCCTGTGCAACCATTGTGGGTTCTGGGCCAATATGTATGTATGTTTGAATTAACTTGCAATTTGGGGGAAAAACCCATGCGGTCTTAATTTGGAGGTAGTCTTATAATTGAGACTGCCTCATAGCGAGGTTCTTTTCTTTCAGACAAGATCCTATATCAATACCAGTCCCCATACAAATCGGGTTCTATTCACCGAACCTTATTACATTTGGCTCAGAACCTTCCAGGCACCGCATTTTTTTGTCCAATTACTGAAGACCTAAGAGTCACATGATCAAACTAGTGTACCGGAAGGTGTGTGTGAAAAACTCGTTTCCGGTTGCTAAGCAACCAGGGAACAATGGCATTGTGTAGCCTCGTTCTGATCTTTGGGCAGTGCACTGGGTTGTGAGATTTCGAATTCTGTGAAAAGAGTACAATACTATTGCTTGACAACCGTTGCTACGTTGAGAGTGGACGTCAAAAAGTGCACAAGCTAACGTTAATAAAACATTCTTTCATTAGAGTACTTTCACCCAGATCATATCTATGTTGCCAGGTGGTCATTAAATGACAGTATTTACCATAAATAGATTATCTTAGAAAGGTTGATTATGTAGTTTGTATCTAATAGTGTGTTTAATTTACTTGAGTGAGTGTTAAGTAGTAATAGTTTATGGACTATAGAGTTGCTATGCACTTCAATAGTCTAGCTTGGTCACAGTATAGAATTTAATATTAAGCTTTTTAGACCAACAACACGAAAAATAAGAACAATTCAATGAAGTGAGATAGACAATCTAATGCAGACAGACAGTCAGGCACATTGGAATAATTGTCCTAGAATGAGTACAACACAGAAAGACAAACATAATTCTGCTTACAAATAGGCAACAAAGCTCTGGTGTAAGTCAGGGCAATCCTGTTTTAGCTACTGCTAATCAGCTTATGAGAGAGAATTACAAGAGCGTGTGGGCAGAAATGCTTTTACTCTTTCCAATGTACTCCGAGTAATATACTATTTTGAACCAGCAATGCAATTACACTGATAAAAAAGCTTTTGCATTAAACTACACTAATAGATGTATTTTTCTTGGAAAAAATAGTTACTTTGATAGTTTCAAGTACTTTGTTAGTTGGAGTTTGGCTGTATTGAGTTAATTGTACTGGTAAGATATTAAGATGAAATTGCACCATGCACAGATGAAGCCTGTTGTGCATAACCCTGCTACATTGGAGTTCTACAAGGGGCTACAATTACAGCACCACTATCAATCATATAGACGCACTGCATCATACATCACAGATGCATCATGGGTGCTTATAATTTGATAACACATTGTATTTCCATAATGTACACAGAATTGTTTCATGCTACATTGCTCTTCCATGGGCTTATTATTATCGCATGATGAATATTATTGTAGATGGGAAAATAATCTGGTTATGTAGTCACCAATAAATGTAATCATGTAAATTGTATGGTGCAGCAATTTTCAGATAGAGGGCGAGATAGGATGATGACATTGCAATGCACTGTTTGAATATTTAGCAACTGAAATATTGTTGACACTGTGATACCATGTTTTGTCAATTTGAGTTATTCTACAGAGAAAGCTCATTCCATAGAGACTCAACAAGTTTGGAAGAAATTGTTAATTAAGTACAAATGTGCTAGCTGTATGTTGCAACCGTTACTATACTACACTGGAATGCCAGTTGCATGTGTATGTCTGTGTCACAATGCTACTGGGTCTGAAGCTTGGTCAGCTTATGTGACCAGCTGCCAGAGGCAGACGTAATGATGAGATGATAAGCCTGAAGTCCATGTAATGTTAAACATTTACCACATGGGTGGAGTATTTTACTTGCCCAGACATAGACACTGAGTACAAGGCACCTCCCATTTAACGTCTAGCGCGCAAAGAGTAGTTGTTCCTACACTACCCAGATAGCATTCCAAATCGTTTCAACGTCAGCGCGATGTCGGTGATGTCAAAACGATGTTGTACCAATGGCAGATAATATAGAAATGACGTTGGCTCGATTTGAAATGCCATCTGAGTATGGATTAACTAATATTGAGCCTTCTTTAAAAGTTGCACTGTACATATCATCAGATAAGCTGGTATCTCTAGATAAAGCTACTGTTCTGCTTGTCGACCCAACTGTTGCTATGGAGATAGATTTATTGACATCTCCTTTGTGGTGACAGGGAATTAACGGATTTTCTGCAGGGATGGGCAAATTGGCTTAAGTCTTAGATCATCTGTCATTTTTGTCAGATGGAGTAGAAAGCAGAGACATTGCATCAAAGAGCCATTGAGAGCACCACTACACCCTCTGCAATAAATGGAACAACAATTTTATCAACAATTTCTCAATAATCTAGCAGGTTCATTGTATGTATGCTGGTATAAAGGTAAGGGCAATGCCCAGCTTCACAGAAGGTCCAGGGTTCAATTCCTAGCCCAGTAGCACATGGTTAGAATAAATGGTGCTAGATGGTTTTTTACAGTGTCACTACTGAGACATTTATAACAAGGTTGGTTCTGGCTATAAGGCATTTATATCAAGATTGTTTAAACAATTCGTTCATTGGTTCAGTCTGTCAGTCAGTCAGTCAGTCAGTCAGTCAGACAGTCAGACAGCACGTCAGCCAGTCAGTCAGCACGTCAGTCAGTCAGTCAGCACGTCAGTCCATTGACTCATTTACTCATTGACTCATTCAATCATTCACTCATCACTCATTCATTCATTCATTCTGATTGGCCAATAAATTCTTTATTTCTTTCAGCTAAGGTAGGAAATATAATTAATTCATCCATCCATCCATCCCCTCATTCATTCATGAGATCATTATCGAATTCAGAAATCTGTGCAAATATGACTGATTGACTTACACTAGTTCTAAGGACATTAACCCTTGCAAATTCCAATTTAACTTTCATCAAACAGTTCCAGTCACTGACAATCACTGACAGAAAATCAATTCGGATCATTTAATCGCTTTTTGTGAAAACCTTCAATTTCCGCGAACTTTTAAACCAATTACATCAGGGCATGAAAATGGTCCAATTAGTGAAATCCATTCCATTTCTGGTTGTCGTTCATCTTATTTGAGATTTTTTAATAAAACTGAATTATTTCAAATCTTCAAAATGAGCTCAACAGGTAGTTATTTTGATCAGGATGTTTGCCTAATTTGATTTAGTTCACATTCTGCCTTGTGCACGGGTTTAATTGGGGAAAGAAGCAGGTTTTCAATTTAAGGGCTGTTTGGAATTAAGGATGTGTCATGGCCGTTTTCTCACTCATCCCATATTGTTTAGTGGTTAAGGTATTTGCCAGCTGTCCAGGTTATGAATTCGATTTCCAAGCAAGACCGTTTTGTGAGTATCCTATAGCTGGTGTCAGTCACATGGGTTCCTTTGATGAGGCAGATAAAACCCCCACTTCGTGGTTAATCTAATCAATCAAGGGTGTGGACTCAGACACATGTCATCATGCTATAACCAGCAAAAGTGTCTGTATTTTAAACATATGATATCTGACAGTTATTATATGGATTTTGCTGTTGTTTTTAATGATAATACTTATTTGACTTTAAAGACTTCATCCTTAAACTTTTCATGCTGTGCTTTAATTCTAACTTTGCCTTAAGATATATATATATATATATATATATATATATTATAAAGTGCATAATTATGGATTGATAATGGACTCTAAAGATGTAATTAATATCAAAATTATTTCGCTGGTTTATCAGTAGTATAGTAGTGTTATCAGTAGTTGCAGTAGTATTATAAGTAGTAGTAGTAGTAGTAGTAGTAGTAGTAGTAGTAGTAGTAGTAGTATAATAAGTAGTAGTAATAGTAGCTCTAGCCTGGTCTGGTAATATTACATGAGATTTAGGGTAGCATTTAGACTATGGGATAGATTCCATTCACAAACTGAGTCCTGATTCCACCTAATACACCACCAACATAGTTGAGTGTCAGGTAATATCGTCTAGGCGAGATATCAAGTCGAGAAACTACGAGAATTGCGCTCTTTCATGTATTATCGCTCACCCATCAAGCTCCTATGCGATTTGGCCGTAGCCCGGGGCATAGCGCAACTTCTGATCCTTGCGCCCAGGAATATAGTCCCACGGGAAATCGGATTTTCCCAAAGATACCTCCTATCCTTCCGTTGGTGCTTGGAGGTGCATAACAGGGCAGCTTCGGTCGTAAGATCAACTAGAAGAACATATATCTTGTCAATTATCTTGAATAATGTGAAATATGGCAAAGTATGTACATGAAAGACGGCCGTTTTATTGGTAGTAATCTGTCATCATTAGGTTAAAACAAGATAATAGTGGCAAAAACATGGCATTTAAGACAGCACTGACCAGGCTGGTGTTGTTTTTGCAAATATTCTGTCAGTTCAGTTTCTCCTCTCATCTCCTCCCCTCCCCTCTCCTCTCCTCTCCTCCCCTCTCCTCCCCTCTCCTCCCCTCTCCTCCCCTCTCCTCTCCTTCCCTCTCCTCTCCTCTCCTCTCCTCTCCTCCCCTCTCCTCTCCTTCCCTCTCCTCTCCTCTCCTCTCCTCTACTCTACTCTACTCTACTCTACTCTACTCTACTCTACTCTACTCTACTCTACTCTACTCTCCTCTCCTCTCCTCTCCTCTCCTCTCCTCTCCTCCCCTCTCCTCTCCTCTCCTCTCTTCTTCTCTCCTCTCCTCTCCACCCCTCTCCTCCCCTCCCCTCTCCTCTCCTTTCCTCTTCTTTCCCCTCCCCTCCCCTCCCCTCCTCTCCTCTACTCTCCTCTCCTCCCTAAACACGAATCATATCGTCATATTTTTTTGCCTAAATGAATTTCTCTTGCTATAAATATGAATTATTATGATTATGTTGTGATATATATGACATATATTGCAAAGTAATAGAGACGACATACTCAGTATGGTGAGATAAACATACCAGGAGTGCATCAAAACTCCATAGATAATATGGAGAAATACTCTCTCGTTTTTTACAGTCATTATTTGCAGATTATCAGGGGCCTAGACATGCAGCTTGCTCAGGAAAAATTACGACTAGACCTACCCCGAGTCATTTTTTCATGCTCTCCATCCCTGGAGGTAAAGAAGCATACTACACCAGTTTTAATGACGTCATCAATCTTAGCGTACCTCGGAGCAAGGTCTGCAAGATGTTGGTGGGAGCAAAATTTGCCTAATATGAAGTTTACTGCCAGGGCCTGGGGTAACTCATTGAGATAGATTACTGAATTTTATGATGCTTTTTTGCTTTCGATAAACTTGATAAAAAAAAAAAAGCTTTTAATGGATGGTTTGATTTCTTAGCTCTTAGCCATGGACAAAGCATGTGTAATTGGGGTCCAGTGGTAAAGGTATTTGATGCTGAATTTCGAGTCTCGGGTTCAATTCTGTGTCCAGTCACTGTCACTGCGAAGTAACACGTGTCACTTCACATGTATTTCTATTACTTCCTATGCACACTGTGGCCTAATGGCTAAGGCATCGCTGAAGGTCCTGGGTGCAATTTCCGACTTGGGCACTCATCATGAGTTGAGATGGGCATTCTTCATGAGCTGAGATGGGCATTCTTCATGAGCTGAGATGGGCACTCATCATGAGCTGAGATGGGCATTCTTCATGAGCTGAGATGGGCATTCTTCATGAGCTGAGATGGGCACTCATCATGAGCTGAGATGGGCATTCTTCATGAGCTGAGATGGGCACTCATCATGAGCTGAGATGGGCGCTCTTCACGAGCTACATCCCAGCAGCTGGATGGCGATCGCATGAGACGTTAAATTGGAGGTGCCTTGTACTCGATGTCTATGCTGGCAAGTAAAAGACTCCACCTGTTGTATACACTACAAGCCTTATCATCTCATCATTACGTCTGCCTCAGGTAGCTGGTCTCATAAGCTGACCAAACGTCACACCCAGTAACATTGAAACCATACAATTCCAGGTCATTCGACGATAAGGGCGGGGGCCTAGCTCAGAGGAAGCACTCTGGGTTTCCAACCGCTGGGTCCCGGGTTCGATTCCCGGTCGAGCCTAAGTTGGATGGCTGTTTCCTCCTTCGTCTCATTGCCATGGTCTCTGCCTGTTCTAATTAGCCCAACTGGTGCAGAAATACAGGACGTAAAGCCCTAATCACACACACCCACCCACCATTCGATGATAACAGTAACAAACTGTCTTTCACAAGATAGGCCACAAGACAGGCAACAGGACAGGCAACAGGACAGGCAAACAACACGACAGACAGGCAGATTAATTGTACAACAAAGCCACAGAAATACTATACACACAGTGAAAGTGTGAAGACAGAAATAATGTCTAACAGACAAAAATGACGGTACATTCTCAAAAAAAAAAAAAAAATACATTCTCGGCCACTTCAAACCAGAGTTGAATTCAATTGCACAGTGCAGAACACTCTATAGAAGTGCAATTAAATTAGTCTAGAAAGTCCTCGGCCAAATATACTTAGGGAGAAACTTGGAGAGAATTTGAAGGAGCTACCCACCACTGCTAGAATTGTATTAGACCATAGAATTGATTCCCAACTCAAATTCTTGTACAACTTCAGAAGATTTTTGAAATGAGGGTGCAGTACACGAAATACAATGCCATTATACAAAGGAAATTGAAAGATGGACATGAATATTAAAATGATATAGATGAAATAGGAGTCAAATGGAAATGACCCTATTGAAAATATTATGAATATTATGTGTGCACAATCAAACTTTGTCATAATCCTATCAAATAGGATTGATGAATAAATAAATAATGATTTGTTTTATATATTATAAACATGACAAAGAGTGACAGACAGACAACACAAAAAGACAGAGAAATCCATAGGGACAGGAGCATAGACAGACATAGATAGACAGCGATAGACAGACAAAGAGATGGACAGACAGACAGACTGTACAGCAGAACATATTACAGAACTGTCAAACACAGCAAGATTGTGTTGTTTTTTATTATCTACATATTTCGGTTTGACACCGAATTGTCGTGTATATATACTTAATTCTCCGCCATATTGGAAAACCTACATGTCCTTAAACGAGGTCAGGACTTCTAAAGGACTTCTTAAGGGCTGCAACACCACCCAGAGGCAGTGGGGAGAACTACATCTAACCCTAAGATCTATATGTCAATAGAGTTATTACTGACCATCGCCAGATGAGTCTGGCATAGAATTCTGAGTTGCTCTCAAAAATACAGGGCCCTGCTCTGGTGAATAAAGGATAGCTGCTCGGTGAATTAGGGATAGCAAAAGAGATATCTCTGTGAATAGGGGATATGCTTAATAGCGGATAAGGAGTCCCTCGCCTTTTTTGATTGACACAGCCATTCAGATAGGAATCTGCCCTAGCCTAAATCAGTGAGTTTTTGCCAAAGACGAAATTGGATAAAATGGCATTTTTGCCCCAAAAGGATATTCACAGTAATGCAAGAAGGGTTATCGATGCATTCAGAATGTCAGAGGGAATTGAGGGAAGGGTGATACTGTTCGGAATGTTAGTCCTGGTCTGTCAGTTTGTCAACCTTTCTGCTGGAATGTGGTGTGAGTCAGTGAGTTAGTCAGCAACTGTTAGTCAACCACATGTTTATTTTGGTAGTCAGTCAGGCATTTATTTGTTTTACCAGAATAGGTTAACCTTATCATTGTATATATCTATTCCGCATAATCATAGTTTTCAATTACTAATTCCTTTATTAATTAATTTATTAATTTATATATTTATTTAATCAACCAATCAGTCAGTCTGTCTGGCTCTAATTATATAGCCAGTCTGTAATTCAGTCAGTCAGTCTCTCGGCGAGTCAGTCAGTCAGTCAGTCAGTCAGTCAGTACGTCAGTTAGTAAGTCGGTCAGTCTCTCAGCACTTCAATCCGTCAGCACGTCTCTCAGTCAGTCAATCAGTCAGTTAGTATCTCAGTCAATTTATCAGCTAGTCAGTCAGTCAGTCAGTCAGTCCCTCAGTCAGTCAGTCAGTCAACTTCTCCTTGCCTGTCCTCTACATCTTCTAATCAAATGATCATCCGGTAGTTTTGTTTCTTATAAAACCACTGATTTTTGTCTCATATGTTATTCGATTTCTTTGTCACTAAATACATTTCTGCAATTTATGTACCATTCACATCAAAGAGTACCAGACTGTGTGCACTACTATCTATTCTGCAGCCATCCCGTGAAGTCTAGTGAAGCCCAATAACCTAATATAGAGTTCTGCAGCTACCACCTGCCCCCACAGCTTATTAGATGAGGTATTTTGACAAATTGCGTTACAGCATCATGGCTGCTACTATGTGAGACCACGTGCTGAAATCTCGGATGGGACGAGACTATGAGAGACTCTTATGCAAGATCACATTACAGTGCTAGATCATCTAAATGAGAAATGTCAGAGTTTAATGATGCTTTTAACCTTTAAATGTGGGAAAATTTTGATTCCAAATTGGCATGATACTGTTTAATAATCACATTATCAGTGAGATACTTATAAAGATTTGTATAATATAAGCTATATCCTCTGGTTTTAAATGAGAAGTGATCTCATTACTAAAATGGCAGTTTACTTTGAAATTCAAGGCTGGTGTCTTTAGACTGCCTTAGCACAGACACTGAGTTCAGAGCACCTCCTTTGGTCAGTGTATCATATAGATAGTATCATTTATTTCGCATTTGAGACATATAAAATATATCATAAGAATGACAAATAGTTTTTAAAATTTGAACCTGAATTACAAATTTAGAGCCATAATTACACACTAATTATGAAGACAATGATATTGTTTTAATTGATACAAAGAATGTATCCCTCAAAAATAGGTCTTAGGAAAATGCTGCTTCAAAGTTACGACTGCAAATCCAATTTAGAATATCACTTTTTTACTGTTCAGGAAGAAACTGTTAAAGCATTACACACTCCCCCTGCAGTTATTTATTGGACTCGATTTATCGATCTGGTGTGGACTCAAAAAATTAGGTCAATGTTTTCACACTATGGACTAGGAAAGCACTCATGCGATCAAATTCACTTCGATTTAATCGATTTAATGACAATACAAATTCCATGGCAGCATGTGACAAAATGATTGTTTACAGTTTGTCGCCTTCCTGCCAATAGAAGTCTATTGATAATGATGGAATTGAGATCCATTGGGAATTAACAATTGAGTAAGGAGAGGAATTAGTTGGAAATTGGGAATAAACAAGGAATAAAATCAGAATTAATATGGCTGGTAGAATGCAAATTGTTTGTTTGTTTGTTTGTCTTTCTCAATATTTGCCTGTTTGACTGTCTCTGCCTATATAACTCATTTTACTCTGAGTCTATGCTGAGGTAAGTTAAAGACCCACCCATGGGGTAAATGTGCAGCCTGGATGGACTCCTCTCTCTATCTCACCTCATTAATCAACCCTCGATAGTGGCAAGAATTTGCCTGAGAGGGCTGCACTTCCCATATCTATCTATCAAACTATCTATCCATCTATCCATATATTTATCTATCTACCTATCTATTAACTATCTATCTATCTATCTCTCTATCTGTCTATCTCTCTATCTATCTATTTATCTATCTATCTATCTATCTATCTGTCTGTCTGTCTATCTATCTATATATCTATATATCTATCTGTCTGTCTATCTATCTATATATCAATCTATCTATCTATCTGTCTGTCTATCTATCTGTCTTTCTATCTATCTATCTATCTATCTATCTCTCTATCTGTCTATCTGTCTATCTCTCTATCTGTCTATCTGTCTATCTATCTATATATCTATCTATCTGTCTGTCTATCTATCTATCTATTTATCTATCTATCTATTTATCTATCTATCTATCTATCTCTGTCTGTCTGTCTATCTATCTATCTGTCTATCTATCATTGCATCTGATGCCTTTCATTTTGTCTATCTTTGTCGTGGTATGATGTCTGTATTTCACTTTCCTAGATTTTTAACCTACATGCCTTATAGATAATTTTATATTTAACAAATAAATTTTCTTCAACCAAGTTTAAGATTTACACCATGTATGTTCCTTTATAAATCCTTCAATTCTACATCAATATATTTGGGGCTGAACTTGAAATTGATCACATCAATCAATTCATTCTCCCCTCCTTTGAAATTTCTTGACAACCAAGTTCTTTGGAATGGAATAAATAATTCAATATAGATTGTTCGTTCTTGTGGTAATACGATAGTTCTACAATGCTTTCAATGGTAATTTTCAATGTTTACATGTCTATAACTACAAAGACTTTGGCTATTCAAAAGATGTGAATATATTGAATTGGAAGCATGTGAATAGAACGAGTATAAATCGGTGTAATTTTGGACCCTACTTTAAATCTTTTGGCTTAAATTGAATTGCTTTGAATGACATCTACAACAATCCATCTTATTTTACAGACAGCTATCTATCTATCTATCTATCTCTGTCTGTCTGTCTATCTATCTATCTGTCTATCTATCATTGCATCTGATGCCTTTCATTTTGTCTATCTTTGTCGTGGTATGATGTCTGTATTTCACTTTCCTAGATTTTTAACCTACATGCCTTATAAATAATTTTATATTTAACAAATAAATTTTCTTCAACCAAGTTTAAGATTTACACCATGTATGTTCCTTTATAAATCCTTCAATTCTACATCAATATATTTGGGGCTGAACTTGAAATTGATCACATCAATCAATTCATTCTCCCCTCCTTTGAAATTTCTTGACAACCAAGTTCTTTGGAATGGAATAAATAATTCAATATAGATTGTTCGTTCTTGTGGTAATACGATAGTTCTACAATGCTTTCAATGGTAATTTTCAATGTTTACATGTCTATAACTACAAAGACTTTGGCTATTCAAAAGATGTGAATATATTGAATTGGAAGCATGTGAATAGAACGAGTATAAATCGGTGTAATTTTGGACCCTACTTTAAATCTTTTGGCTTAATTGAATTGCTTTGAATGACATCTACAACAATCCATCTTATTTTACAGACAGCTTGCTTTAATTCTCAATTGTCTACAAAGGCTCTTTTGAAATTTCTCAAGTGTGTGAGAAGGGTATTCTATTTTTCCCTTCCCCCTTTTGATTATTCCGTTTCTTTATGCTGTTCTCCCTTTTTCCATTTCGTTTGGCCTGTTTCAATTTTCACCCAAAAGATCTTTGAGTTGTTTGATGTGCCTGTAATTGGCATTACCCTGTGTCTGAAGGACAAAGAACTTTCAAGTATTGTTTTCAAGTGCTGTTTTCAGAAAGAGGCAATATAGACAGACAGACAGCCAGAACAGAGCAGAGACAGCAGCAAGACAGACAGTTGGGGACACAATATTTTTAAATCAAAAATATCTCATGTTTTATGGAATATCTTGAATAGATAAATATGCAAAAATTCATTTATTATATTAATAATGCGATTGTAATTTTGGTCAGTTAAATGGACAATATTCCCAGTGATTCCACATTTTGCAAAAACTAACAGTAGAAATAACAACACAAAAAAGAGGGGCAGTGGAAAGCAGGCTCTTTAATATGGTGAAGAATCTAAGAACCCTGCTCAGAGAATATAGGCCAAACATAAACTTAATCGTGATAAAATTGTTAAATATATTTCATCTTTACTAATTAATCTAAGAATAGTAATATTTAGATGTCTAATATCTGAATATGTATTTTGACATTTGACAGATTCTTATATATCAAATACATGATTTTAGGCTCAAATACGTGATTTTATACTCATATTTTTAATGATCATAATAATATTTCCTGTGTTATCCTTTAACGATAGATCAAATATCCCAAGTTTGCAGAACAAAATCAACATTTTAGCCTAAAAAGAAGCAGTACAGATAGCAGTTTCTTTAATATGGTTAGAGAATCCACCTAGCTGCTAGAACAGCTCATGACTCATGCCTTAACTGCGGATGCCTTAAGCCCAAAATCACTTAAGCTGAATTGGCCTTAAGCATGGCTACTGTCAATGTCACCAAGTGCATCCAGGCTTGTTTGCAAGCCTGAGTAATAGGCGGTAATATGACAATACCCATGACACATAACTGTCATCAAGATGCACCATGATGTCATGCAGTGATGTCATGCAGTGTTATCATGCAGTGTTATCATGCAGTGTTATCATGCAGTGTTGTCATGCTGTGCTGTCATGCAGTGTTGTCATGCAGTGTTGTCATAAAATTATGTATTCTGACGATTTTCTTGTTGCTTAGAGTATGTTAAGATTTTCACATACATGTGGGTCATATTCTATATAAAAACTTGACAATTTGAAAACCTTTAAAATTTTATTTTTTTATTTTAGTTAAATTATCTTGATTTTTTTTCTTACAAATTTATGCTTAATTTGTCACAGAACGCAGGTTCATAGATGGAGTTATTATTATGCTATTGCTAAACATATTGTTTACATATGAATAAAACTGAAATGATATTTAGTAGTTAAGCAATTGGATATATGTTATGATACTTTACATTTTTCATGTTTCAATCAACAATCATCATGGTTTTAGGCTCATATTTTTCATTTTCATGATATCATTACACATGTGATTCTTTTAAAATGAGAAAAAACATTGCAAATATTTCCATGAAAAGCATATTGTTCTAGGAAAAATCACTATGGCAAAGATATTCATATTGCACAGGCTTGTCATTTAATCAAATCAAGAGACAACTGAAGTCAGACTTGTTTTGTGAAGGAAAAACAAATGGCACAATGTGTTGTAACTCTCATGTAATTCCAGCAAGCTGCCCGTAGCAAAATTCAGAAGTTGTAGCAGGCTGACATTTTGACAAAACCCAGATATCCATGGCAACCGTCAAGCCCTTAATAGGAAGATGCCTACTGGACATGCCTTAAGGCTAGACCTAATATGGTGAATTTGTTGTCTTCGAGTATTGTCTATATGCTGACTCTGGTTTTTCGTTTACAGCTACACAAAATATATTGTGACTTTTTTTTTTTTTTTAAACATATAATTTTCCATAACATGTTAACTGTAAGGAACGCCACTTCAGGATTGCTTCACTATTAAGACCACCTCACCATTAAGACCAGTAAAATGTGCACCAAGGGTGGTCTTAATGGCCAGGTTTCAATGTATAATGGTAGAGAGATAGAAAGATAGACAGATAGACAGATAGACAGATAGACAGATAGACAGATAGATAGATAGATAGATAGATAGACAGACAGACAGACAGATAGATAGATAGATAGACAGATAGATAGATAGATACACAGACAGATAGATAGATAGATAGACAGATAGATAGATAGATAGACAGACAGATAGACAGATAGATAGATAGATAGATAGATAGATAGATAGATAGATAGACAGACATATAGATAGACATATAGATTGATAGATAGATAGATAGATAGATAGATAGATAGATAGATAGACAGATAGATAGATAGATAGACAGATAGATAGATAGATAGATAGATAGACAGATGGATAGATAGACATATAGATCGACATATAGATAGATGGATAGATAGATAGATAGACAGATAGATAGATAGATAGATAGATAGACCCATTCTGGAAGGAATTATGGGAGACTATAAAAACTATAGTGAAGCCATAGACATAAATGTTTTTAATGACCTAAGTTAATATGATACCATCTTTAAGCTAGTTCAATTATAGTTTGAAATTACTTCAGTAATCCCCCAAAGTTCGTTAGCCAACTTAAGTCCAGTACAATCTAGCTTGGTTTATTAATTATGGATTACAAGGTATGTGTTATAATGTACCAAGAAAGTACAAAACACTAAATACTCATGAATAATTGAGTACCTAATCAGAGTTGTACTCAAATGCACTATAAATATACATCCATTTGTTGTTAGTTTATCATACAGAAAAATATTTACATCAGTTCTCTATTAAACTTACAAAAATTATATTTTGATACTTTATATAGAGTCATTATACATAGTTATAAAGTACAAAAGAACTTCGCCATTAAAGCTACCATTAGTTTAAAATTTACTGGTCTTAATGGTGAGGTGGTCTTAATAATGAGGTGGTCTTTTGAAATAGTTAGTACCACTGTATTGTTTAGCAAGGGGGTCATATCCTAAACTGTCTAGACAATTTATGATATTTCTTTAATATTAGCTTTGCATAAATATATATTTTATCATGCTTTTATTAATGTGCTTTCACCTATAAGCCCGGCGACCTAATTATGGACACTCTTTGCTAGTTTACCTAGTTAAACAAAATGATTGGTTAAACTATGTAGCCGATAGGCTGAGTATAGACTTAAGAAATCTTCTCTTAAAAATACAAGAGAAATTGATTAATATTTTTTTTAGTTTAGGCAATTTTTTCTGAATTGCCTGCTTGTCAGAATAATAATTGCATAAACTCAGCACATGAACATCTAATTATTCTGTAATTACATTGCAAGACCTTTAATGCCATAATTTCTCTTATAGGCTACAGGCCGGCTTATGGTCTATAAGACTATAAGAGAAATTGAGTAATTTAGTTTAGCTTAGTACACAAGCAAAACGTGTCCATAATTAGGTCCCTTGGCTTTGAGGTGACAGCATACAGTGTGATGTATAGTTAAACCATAATAAGACCATCTTACCATAAAAAGCATCCCAGCCAGATAGCATTCCAAATCGGGCCAGCATCGTTTCTATATCGGCTAACGTCGGTACAGCATTGTTTTGACGTCGCCAACGTCGCGCCAATGCTGAAACGATTTGGAATGCTATCTGGTGGGATGATCCCCAATGTGTATTTATTTCATTATAGCATCCCACAATGAACTGCCTATTATAAGTAGGGGCTAGGGGTGGTCTTAATAGTGAGGTTTTGCTATAAATATTATTCCCACTTATAGATGACTGCAGTTTGAACTATACTTGTCTGATACAGAGATATTAAGTCTCCTGTTTAGGCAGAATGAAAAACTAGATTTGATATTTCTCCAGCACAGAACTCATAACTCAATCCTGAGCAAGAATCAGGTCCCGAAGTCGCAAAAGCCATTTTGGAAGTTGCTATCTCGCTTCTAAGTGGCAAGTCACGTGGCCCACGCGAGATCTGAATGAGATTTCGAGGTGTAATTCAAAATGACTGCTGGCTGCATTTTCTGTGTTTGCTTGGAAAGAAATATTATGTGTACCAGTAAAGCATTGTGTGTAGACAGATAATTGATTAAAATAACTATCATCTTCCTTATTACAATATCATAGCAATAATGGACGGTGAACAGTCCAACATAGAATATTGTGGGATGAGGCGAAGTTATATTGGCCAAAGGGAACACCATCCACCATTGTTTATATTCTCAACTCATGTACAACTTACACTGCAGCTGTCCAACATAAACTCCAGCCATCCAACATAAACTCCAGCATCCAACATACACTGCAGCTATCCAACATAAACTCCACCATCCAACATACATTGCAGCCATCCAACATAAACTCCAGCCATCCAACATACACACCAGTTGTCCAATATACTGCCACGCTGGATGACAATAAAGCATTTTGATTGGCTCTCAGCAGTGAAGTGGAGAATATAATAGATATATATGTACTACGGGATATCCAAAAAAAAAACAGCAAATTCTACATACGGAATAATTCACATCAATATTTACTCTCAAAAGGCTAACTTTTCTGATCTTAATGGAGAAGTTGTCGTTATTTTAAGAACTAAGTATTGCCTTATTGTTGGTCATGTTCAAAACCAACACTGATGGGAGCAGTCTTTACGCTTTCCTTATTAAGGCCCTTTCACACATAGCCGGATCAGACGCCGGAGCGTCCCGGAGTAACATTTTATTACCGGGGGGTTCCGGGATCAAAGAGCTGTTAAATGTCAACAAAAAATAAATGTTTGGCGATGTGTACACGATGTCAATACGGTCTCAACAAGGAGCTAACACGACTGTCCCGTTTAGAGTGCGGAGTGAACCGGATTTTCACGGTGCCTTCGGGGATATCACCGGTCTTTACACTGTGTTCATTCGCGTGGAACCGTGTTGCTCCTTGTACTCTCCGGCATTACTGGTGGCGAAATATTCATGCCCGGATGTAGCCGGAGATATGCCGGAGTCAATACGGAGATTCCCGGAGATCGGCGGAGTATATTGGGAGTCTATACGGATCTACACGGATCTACACAGATCTACACGGATTAAATTACTCCGGGAACTCCGGCATGAAAAATTAAACATGTTTAATTTTTTCCCCCGGAGTCCCAAGGTGGTCCAGGAGCGCCCCGGACAATGACGGACAATGCTGGACAATCCCGGACATGAACACGATGTCTACACGGCTTTCCCCGGAGTATGCGGGAGTATTCCGGAGTTGTCCTCCGGTACGCTCCGGCGTCTGATCCGGCTATGTGTGAAAGGGCCTTTACTTATATAACGCAATAGAATCTCTCTAGGTGGCCCCACGGTAGCGAAAACTCAAGTTTTCTTTGTGGGGTCTTTCGTCATAATGTAAAATTGTTGTTATTTTCATGTAAAATTGCAAATAAATGTTTGAATCTGAATCTGAATCTTATTGGACCAATTGTTCGTTGGACTTAATGTTGAGGTGGTCTTAACAGTGTGGAGGTCATATAGCGGAGTTCTACTGCATTACATCAATGATTGATGGAACTCAGGTCAATTCGCCCCCATAATATCACACAAAGAAAAACCTATCTCAATGCCCCTGCCTTAATGCACACAACCCATTTGGCCACTGGCAATTTCGTCCTCTGACAAGCGGTCCAAAATGCCAGGGGCCGAAATAACCTTTTAACACTGCACTCAAAGAAAATGCCTTATGCTCTGTCTGCACATGCTGTATGTCATGTATAAATGGCTATTAATATCCATAAGGCTGCCCCAGGTCTAGCAACATGGCCTGAATAATTCACTGCCACAAAAAACTTCTCATGTCTTCTGGTGTGATATGCACGGAATCATTTATTGCTGCATGTGATTTAGTGTTAGGCACATCCTCAATACAGGATAAATAGTGGGTATATAGATGCAAGGATACTTCAGATGATTTTGTTTGACAGCAATGGCTATTCTGGTAAATGGTATATTGTGACTTGGTTATGCAACAATTTTACAGACACCTAAAATCATTCATCATTACAGCTGCCTCGGACAGCTGCTGCACCGAAACATCGCTGTCATTTGCAAGCGAGTAGTGAGACAGTTTGTCGGACTGTGGTGGTGGTGGGTGGATTAGGGATTTACGTCCTGTATTTCTGCACCTGATGGGCTAATTAGGACAGGCAGGGACCATGGCAATGAGACGAGGGATGAAACAGCCATCCAACATAGGCTCAACCGGGAATTGAACCCGGGACCCAGTGGTTTGAAGCCCAGCGTGCTACCACTGAGCTAAGCCCCCACTGAGCTAGGCCCCCACCCCACAGTTTGTGGGACTAGACAGCTGCATGATGGCATTGTGAAAATAGATCACAATACAAATGCAAAACTTTAAGGTATGATTGTGTCACAATTCCTAACCTACGCTCACACTTCGTTATAATATGTAAGCTTATTATTACGAAGTCCATATACAAATATTGTACATGACATCATTACACAATACCAACCAGCATATAATGAAACCCAGTTATTGCAAAAACCTTGACATTCCCAAATACAAACATAATGTAGTTTGTTACCCAGATTACATTCATGGGCCATCGTCAGCTGACATCGCACTGATGTCGAGATGATTTAGCATGTTATTTGGATACCCAGATAGCATTCCAAATCGGGGATGTTGATACAAGGTTGTAACGATGGCGGCCAATATGGAAACAAAGCTGGGCCGATTTGGATTGCTAGATCTGGGTATAAGCTGGTCTGACTGTAATGTTTCTGCCTGCCCCCGTCTCTTCCAATATTCTGGTCCTGCAGTATTCCTAAACAGGATGTAAAATTAGCATACAAAACACTCGTGTTGTCATGGTGTATTTTTAGGACAAGAAGATGCCACTAATTGACAGCAGATGGCGTCCTCAGTTCTGTATGCCCGTAAGGACGGCATCATCAGGAAACTAAGTAAGGGCCCTTAAAAGAATGCTATAAAGAACACTTTTGCCTCACCGGACACTTGGGCCCAACACACAGGGCTAATGGAATACGTGCTGTAGCGCAGAGTTCCCGGGTAACACAACTGATGGTCAAAAAGGCCTCATTACGAAGTCGCCTCTATGCAAGTCGTCCTCACAAAAGAGTCCTTCATGCTCATCCAGGACTGTTACAATGTTTCCTCGTAATTGGAGTAGCGGAGTAATTTGCGAAATAGAAGAGGGAGAAGAAAAAAGAGATGACAATTTAAAGGATAAATAAGATTGAATCAATAGTTGCATTGAATTTATGCTGGGAAGGCATTTCTTGTAAAGTCTAATTTGGCGCTGGCAGGAATAAAAGATGCATGCATTGGCGGCTGGTGCTAAACTAAAGGTCAGTGACCTATAGGTAGCATTTCTGTGTAATGTAATGAAGGCAGTAACTGACGAATGTACAAAAAAATAACAGGAATGAAGTAAATATAATCGTTATGTACCATTTCGAAAAAGAGCGCAAAAGCAGGTTGACAGACCAAAAGTGACTGGTCTGTTGTACAGTACTAATCTTAAAGCATGTTGAATTATATCTATCCAGAGCTAGAAACAACTACCTAAAGCTACAACAAGCCAAACCTGGCCGAACCTAGCCTCATCGAAAAATCGGTATTTATGAAATTAGCACACTTGACAAATATCAGTCATGGAATGGCCTTGCACTTTACAAAAACTGAATATATTAGACTGCAGTATCCGAACGACATCCAGCTGAGATGTTGCTCATGAAGGGTGCCGGGGGCCTGGGATTGAACCCGGGTCCTTCAGAGGAGCAGGCGAGCGTCTTACTACTAGACCATCCAGCTACTACATGGCCAATTGTGCCACGTGCGTTTTCCATGTGTTTTCCATGCGTTTATCCTTCTCATGGAAAACGCACGTGGCATATTTAGACATGTATACATGTTACATATATACCCAGGGTCTTTTTACTTGCCACAGCATAGACACTGCATATGCATGAAGAGTTCCTTGGTTGGGAATCTAACCAACACCATAGTTGGCTAATTGGTTAATGTGGAATTGGTGGATGCCTTAACCACTAGGCCACTCAGTATACATGCACATACAACAAACTCCCTCTAAGACTGTCAAATGAAAAAGTGCTTTGGCAAAACTCCATGTATCACAGATCTCCAGGAACATCTTGTATTCAGCTGGGCTGGCGCCTGCAGCTGTTTCTCGGATGAAAGATGCTTGTAAGAAACAGAAGATAAGTTATCACTATGTTGCATCTGTCATTCTGTAACAATGGAGTTACCCCATTGTTGCTGTGACGTCACCCATTGTCTTAGTTAAACACGTGTCAATTTCCAAACACCTGGAAACGTCGCGATGGTCCCTGGGAGTAAAGAGGGGGGATGTCTCAAAAAAGACAAAGGAAATAAAGAAATAAAGATGAGTGGGAGAGTGGAAATTATCCAGGATTGTCTATTCTACTCCAAATTGATTTTGTTCTGGTATTTTTTCTGAAGAAAAGACACAACATGATGTTATGAAAATGAGTTTTAAGATGAAATGTAATGTTTATGATTCTGCTGCATTTCGTCTATTGTATGACTTACTTCAGTCAAATCCGAGTCTAAATTTCATACGGGAAACTACATGTGTTACTTGGAGTGTTTGACTTAAAGCCAGTAGGGGTCATTTACTTGCCTCAGGATAGACACCTAACAGCAGACACCTAAAATGTAAGGTCTCATGCAATCAACATCCAATTGACATTAAAAAAAATCCATGGCATATTTCTATTTTAGTTGTAATAGTGTACTGTCACCTAACAGCCCAGTGACCTAATTATGGACATTCTTTGCTAGTTTACCTAGTTAAACAAAATTACTATGTAGGTGATAGGATGAGTATAGGCTTAAGAAATCTGCTCTTACAAGAGAAATGTATTCATATTTATTTAGTTTAGGCAATTTTTCTGAATTGCCTGCTTGTCAGAACAAGAATTGCCTAAACTCAACACATGCACATCTAATTATTCTGCAATTTCATTGTACGGACTATAAGAGAAATTGATAAATTTACTTCAGATGAGTAAATGAGCAAAATATGCACATAATTAGCTCGCTGGGCTGTGAGGTGACAACACACAGTCTAGAATTTAATTCCGGACACTCAGCAGAGCTGGCCAATTAAGGAATTAACTTTCATTTTCCCCAACCATTAGGTTACCCAACTGAAACATAAATACTCACCTACAAATCTACATATGAGATGAAACACTGATACTTCAATACACGGTGTAATCATCTCATCATTACATCTGCCTGCTGTCACACCTCATATAAACCTTATGGTGAAAGAAATAAAAAGAATTTGAATCTGAATCTGAGTCTGAATCTATGGTCAATATCGCTGAATATAGTAGACATCTACAATATTCCATGCGGTTTCAATACGGACGTTTCAAATAAGTCATACTCCAATATAGTCTGAACCACTCTCAGCTCTCATTCAATACAGAAAGCTCATTCAAAGACAAACAGACCAAGTTCCCCCCTCAATATACTGAAGCCCAGAGAGAGGAGCTTAACAAACACAACACAATATTGCCACAGAGTCAAATATCGCTCGCTCCCTTGTTTTAGAGGCTGCGTTTTTAACAGGCGCTGCTGTGAATCTTCGGCATCTATTAGTAAGATATAGTTCTATGGATGGCTACCGTTTATTGAATATATATTGCAATAGGTTATTGCGTTCTCAGCATGATTTTTCATATATTGGCAAAATAATTTGGGATAACATGGAAGTTTAACACTTTTTATCTTAATGACGGCTACCAACTTAACACTATAACATGACGTTGCAGCATAGGGATCATTTTACTGAATGCTTACATGTCGGACATGTTCACTGGTACCCCACAATTAAGACCACTTTGGATTGAACACCACATCAAAGAATCTCCCAAACTGGTCTGCATTGTTAGCTCCCCCAATGTCATTGTTATAATGTGACGCTCAGTACTTTTCACAAGAAACACTGACGTGAGTGGCCTTCTTTATGGACTATCTTTTTCTGTCCTTTGATATGTCTTCCTCCTATTTCACAAATTACGCTGCTACTCCAATTACTAGGAAACATTGTTACACTCATCAAGCAGCGCAAGAGACTCTTTGTGAGGACCACCTGTGTAGAGGCCATTTTGTAAGGAGGCCTTTTTGACCATCAGTTGTGTTACCCGGGAACTCTGCGCTACAGCACGTATTCCATTAGCCCTGTGTGTTGGGCCCAAGTGTCCGGTGAGGCAAAAGTGTTCTTTATAGCATTCTTTTAAGGGCCCTTACTTAGTTTCCTGATGCTGCGTCCTTATGGGCATACAGGGCTGAGGACGCCATCTGCTGTCAATTAGTGGCATCTTCTTGTACTAAAAATAGACTATGACTGTGATGTAGTTTGTTTGGTAATGGTGTGTCATGAAGAGAGCCAACAGAATGACACAGAAACAGGAGGAGAACATTTCTTCGGAAAACATAGGTTAGAAATGTAGACAAAGAGTTGAGTTCTACTAATCTGCACAGGAGTAAAGATATATTTATCAGTCTTCTTTTTACTTGCCTTGATTTGTAGCTGTTTGACATATGTATCCTTTCATTCTTATTTACTGTCTGACTCTGAGGTCTTTATGTGTCTGTCTATCTGTCTGTCTTCAATGTGTCTGTGTCTATCTGTGACACTGTCACACTGTATAGCACCTACCTGACAGTGCCTGTCCCATTCTATTTCTTCAGTCTTCCTTGAATACACCCACGCTGTATTAATAATATCTTTATTCGTACCATAGTTAGATATGTAGCGTGTTCGATAATTTCCATCCGAACCGAATTGTCTTAACGCCCTGTGATGTGTCGATGAAACAATCTTGTCCGATGCCCCATACCGCATTATATCTCTCGCAGTCCTCATTCCTTAGTAGATTGTTCTATCAAAGATCCATCATCTCGGATGCTATTAAATGAGGAATTATGCAGGAGGTAGTCACTGCATCATCAGCTGACAGCAAGGTTAGGGGATGGATGGCTTATAATAGAGAAACAGAGGTAAGAGAGAAATAGAGGACAACAATAGATAAGACGGACGGAGAGAAATAGTCTCAAATCGACAGAGAAGACAAAGGAGATAGAGATAGCAAGAAGTCGGAAAACACTTCTTCAAAAATACTTCAGGTAAAGACATTTTTATTTTATTAAAGTTTTTACTTTCTTTTAAACCTTTTATTAGTTTGAGTAAAACAAAGAAGGCTTTAGTTTTAGGTAAATAGGAATAGAAGAGCGAAGGTTTGTCAAAAATTGAGTAAGCAATTCACAGTTATGGTTATGGCAGTTTTCTGGTAATCCAACCACATTGTTTCTAAGGTAATTTATCCTCACCAAGTAATATGTGTAAGTGAGTGAGCAGAAACAGAATGTGGAAATAGAATTTCAGCCAAACAGAGTGAAGCGACAGACAGCTAGACAGCTAGAGAGCTAGACAGCTAGAAAGCTAGACAGCTAGACAGCTAGAAAGATGGCCAGCTAGACAGCTAGACAGCTAGACAGCTAGAAAGACAGCCAGCTAGACAGCTAGAAAGACGGCCAGCTGGACAGACAGGTAGACGGACAGATGACAGACAGACAGCCAGATATGGAGGGCATCATAAACTGGGACATGGTGAGTCAGATGATGAGGCTAAGTAAACAGCAATTGATCTGAATATGATATATAGAGAGCACACATGGTGTATCAATCAAATATCAACATGCCCAAGCTTTGATTCCAACCAATATTCTGTGATCAACCAGTCCATTACTGATCCAACCAAATCACCAACCAACCAACCATCAAATCAACCACCTTACACCTGCACTGGAATGACCTGTCAACCAGCATAAATAGCAACCAATTCCTTTGAAGCAGACAGCCTGATTGGTGACCATTCTTGGCTGTGAATAGCAACAATTTCTTGGTCAAATAACTTGATCGATCCAATAGCGCAGGTCACAGATCCCACAGTGGAAAGAACCTAGGAAAGAATTTGGTCATTTCTCATTTTTGGCCCCCAGAAAGAAATATTGGGCCATTACTTGGTGACATATTTGGATTTGTAGGTTGTCAGAGTCTGTAAAAGGAAGATATGGCCTTTATGTTAGCCTAAAGGGGAAAGGTGAAGTTTTGCTGTTACGATGATATCGTGATACATAGAGTCATAGAAAATGGAGAGTCAGGCATTGTGGCATAATGGTTAAAACCTAGTAGCTTGCTTCTGATAAACCTAGGTTAGATTCCTGCTCCTTGAGTCGGTCCAAAAATTATGTCTTAATAGAAAAACTTGACTGGGAAACCTTTACTTGTACAGCTGTCTAATAAGCAAAATACTCTACAATAACAAAAATATCACTTAACCATATCAGCTCTTCATTACATTTGCCCTTGGTTACATCCCCCTTTAAGAACAAACTTAATCTCGTAACTAACTGCAAACCTCAAACCTCCCATAAAGATTCAAAACAACTACATACAGTAGAATATATAAGTTACCTTAATCTAGGGGTCTATGAATGACAAGGAAAAGACACCACTGCTAGGATTAATGCAAAGTTCTGTGGACTCAAAACTGCAAGCCATATCTTAATATAGCACCAGATTACCCCCTATCCATTGTCAATGACGTGCACCACATGTCAGAGATCCACAAGATCAAACCAGAAACACATGTCACTGTCAAGCAGACCACGTGACCAGAGTGCTAAGTCATGTGGTCATGTCACATGGCTGTCATGTGACCCTCCAGGTTAACCTAAAGAGCATACCATTAGGAGGCATGGAAGCAGGCTGACAAATTAGGTTAAAGGTCAGAGGAGCCATGTCAGAACTAGGTCACTCTTAGCATGTCACTTTGGAGTTCATCAAGGGAGTTCATTACAGCCTACACTATTTATGCTAAAATATGCTAAATTCATTATTTCGGGGGTTTTTGGTTAGAATCATGAAACGAATTGGGTATTTCAATTACAAATGGGTTCAGTTTTTTGCAGGCCTATTTTAATTGATATACAGAAATTTCTTTTTAAGAATGCTTATTACCATTAAATACCTTAAAAAACACCCGATTTAAGACTCTTATCAATATTAAGACCTTCTCGAAATTAAGGTCACCAATATATGGACACAAATATATTAATGCAATTTGGTTCTTTCTTATATTATATTTGAAAATTCTGCCTTGCATAATGGTCATTTGAAGGGTCGTTTCAACAAATTTCTGTAAATATTTTCACTGCTGTCTGACTTTTTCTCTTTCTGTCTGTGCAGTCAGTCTTCCTGTCTGTATTTTGTTCTGTCTTTGTCCATCAGTCTGTCTCTGTGCCCCCCCCCCCCCTCCCCTCCTTATTTAGACCTAATATCAAAATCACTTCCTAAAGCCCTCCCTGTAAATCACCGCGTTTTCCGCATCGCCGCCCAAGTGTCTTCGGGGTGATGTCACGCATCAGTGAACCCGTCACACTCCGGTGATTATCGCAATGCCTTGTGGGATCGTTAACTTCCGGCTTATGTCTTGATGACCTTGGGGAACGGGTCAAGGTCATTTGGTATTCATTTCGTGTTTGCTTCATGTCTGATTCATGAACGGTGTCAGCCTGTTGATGAAATATTGTCATGGGCGGAATCATGCCTAAGATTTAGATGCACGCAGTTCAAATTGGGGTGTATTCTGTCTATCTCCATGTGTGGTCTGTCTGGGTGGCTGTATTTTTGTCTATCTTATACATTTCCCTGTGAATAAACCTTACGTGGTTTTTTTAATATCGAAATTTTCTGTTTGAGTTATCTACAATTGCTCATACAGGTATATATATATATTATAATTCTATTTTTTTCTTTTCTTTTAAATTAACTTCAGCTATCCAGAGTTAAGAACAAATGACCTATAAAAACAAACCAAGCTTCTCCTAGCTGGAGAAACCTATAGCCAGCACAAAATCCTAGATCAGCAAAAATATTGTGTAATGACTTCTTAACCAAAATAGAGCCTTGTGGTGTGCATGTGTTCTGCTATTGAAACAACAGCCTGGTGCAGAAATTAGCACTGGCTATGTTGATCATTATGAATATTTAGTAGTAGACAGTTTGGTTAAGTGGCCTAGCTATCTACAGTAAACTGTAGGACATTCATGATTCAAAGCTGTTCTAATAAATCCATGCATTTTTCATACTGAAACGTAATCCTGCTATCTCAGAGATTTGATAAAATTTAATATTCTGTGTTGTACTGAGCAACATTGTATCTTAAGTTATATTCCTAAACCACAAGATGTCAAAAAGATGATTACTTGCAAGAAATTATCATCAATTATCATACCACTACAACATCTGTTTTGTATTTAAAGCACACTTCTTACAAATTTAAGTGCTTATTTCATAGAAAATATTTATCGACATTTGGACGAAAGACCTGCATTTGTATTTTCATTCTCTAAATTCATGGTAAACAACACTTCTTTAATTTCATTAACAAATTTCAATTTTTATAACAATATAAAAAGATATTTAAGATCTGCATTTAAGCCAAAGCAAATACCAATAAAACTTCAGCACTGGTAATTATGCATGTGATTGACACAATAAAACTTTTTTTTCAGAAATATCCATAAAAAGCACACAAAAAATTGTCCCTGTATTTACTAACATCAATGAGCGAAGTTTATTAGACATTGTTATAGCAACCGTGTTGCCAAATAACTGTTATTTACCTCATTTAAAATTTATTAACATGCTTGCTCTTTGGTCGGGTCTTTAAGCATGTCAATAACTATGTAATATTAATGCTTAGCATGTAAATAATGTTCTAACAGTATGAACCAGGTACATATTATACTGAGTTAATAGATTTGGGTAGGTCTATGGATAACGTGATGATACAGTGTTGATACATCATATCAATGTAACCCCAGTATCATGATAATCACAGGCTATCAAGATACTGTGAGTCACCAGCCCTAGCTAGCCATGCTTGCAGACAGCATGCTCTCCATGCAATGTTTTGCAGCATATCTTCAATCATGTTATTAGTAAAACACCTTACCTTGTCTGTTATGCTATTTCTTCAATGGTGCTGTAATATGTACGGTAAATCCATGGCTCATCATGGCTGTCTCAAATGTAAACAATATGTGATGCTTCTCAGAATTCAAGAATCGTTGATTTAACCCCAAAATGGTTTAGCTGTGAATGCCGGCACTGTCTGTAAGCAACTAGGCCTCTTTGCCTGCAATGCTCATAAGCTGCAGGCCTGCAGGCTCCACTCTCATCACTGCGCATGCGTCAGCAGAAAAATCAATGAAGCAGACGATAGCTTCGAAGGAATAAAATGGCGCCAAATGAAATATGCCTTTTTGATAAGCACTCGCAGGAGCTGTTGTTGTCTGTTAGCCATAGTCAGGCAGTGTAATCTTGCACTATCTTATGGTAGTGTGTTTTTGGGCTGTGTTTATAGTAGAACCTTGTTATTTTTAGACGATTATTTTACTTACACTAATGGAAGCTGATTTATACGAATAATAGTTTATAACATACAATAATTGTGCAAGATAATGAAGTGAATTTGACCTATAATCCAGGACATAACAAAATGTTCTTCATAAAAAAAAAACCATGGTTTAGTTTTATTTCTTATCATTCTGAATGTTTATCACATTTATTATAATGTAATTGTTTACCACACATGTCATGTTTATCACATTTATTGTTTATCACTTTTAATATTCCAGTATAAATTAAGCTGTGAAATTTACAAATGGAAACTTAGTACTGATGTAATTATAAGACCACCTCACAATTACGATCATAAGACCCAATTTACCTTGCTTTATTATACCTCTCTATTACGATCACCTCACCATAAACACCAGAAATTTTTATGATAAGCTGTATAACAGTTATTTAATGTCTAATGTCTCAATACATATGACTAGCTGCCAGAGGTAGACGAAATGATGAGATGATAAGGCAGCTTGGAGTCCACACCATGTTACACATTTAACCCATGGGTGGGGCCATTTACTTGCCTCAGCATAGACACCCAGTGAAAGGCACCTCCAAATCAACATCTCATGTGATTTACATTCAGCTGGGATCTAGCTCATGAAGAGTGTCCTGGCCTGGCCATTAGAAATACTAAATGCAATTTGTTTATAATGCTGAATTAGGTCAAATAATTTTGTATTCTTTTTCAAATTTCTTTCATAATTCATTCATCTCTTTCGTGCGGAAGATCAAAATCTTTTTATCCAAGTTTTTCAGTTTTTCTCAATGGATTAAAGGATGAATAATTAAATGGGTGAATAACGGCATGCATGAAAAACATGTCATGCCATGCTATCTCCTTATATGCATGTTAGGTTCCATGTTAAATCACGTGATTTATGCCAAAGTGCAGTGCACCATTGTAACTAAGAATACTCTATATTCTCTGAACAGCCAATATCAGAATGCTTCATTTTCATCATGTATTGGACGTTGCTAATATATAATTATGTTGGACGTTTTCCGGCTGGTTTGGTAAGAGAATCGCAGCGGCGTCATGAACATCCTCGATTCGTGATACATTTTAAGCTATAACTTAGTCAATTTGTATCCGATTTTCAAAATTTGAAGTTTGTTAAATTGCTGGAATCTTTCTCTACTAGGTTTTAATATTGAAATTAAGTTTATTTAAGACGTATCTTAGTCATTTTCGTCATAATATTAAGAAATTAATGCATACAGTTTCATAAATTAAAAAAAACCACATCAATTTTGAGACCACTAAGATTTTAACGATTTTAACTCTTTATTTAATTCAAAACAGCGATGATTCAATTAAGAGCTTTAGAATTAAAACTACCTCAATATTAGGACCACTTCAGTGATTTCTAAGGTGGTCTTAATCCTGGGGTTTCGCTGTACAGCACAATCGTAGAATTGGCATCTCTTCTTTAATTTTTGGATACAAAAAAAAAGTGAAAAATCTTCATATAAAAAATCATCAGATGTTGCCAAAGTAACAGTTTGTTTGAGGTGTCCTTGACATGCAATTTCCAGGGTAACTAAAAATTAAATAGAAAAAGAAATAAAACGAAAAAAGGGAAAAGTAAAAATTCAGAGAATTTCAGAAATGAAAATTGCATGCAAGAAATTCATTGGTTGGCCGTTTGAATCATTTGCTTTTAAATATTTGAAATTTTGGAATTTTATTCCACAAAAAAGAAAGGATTACATGTCTGCATCTCTGTCTGTGTCTGTTTGGCGATAGATAGATAGGTAGGTATAGGTAGTTAGATAGAGAGATAGAGAGATATGAGATAGATAGGTAGTTAGAGAGAGAGAGAGAGAGAGAGAGAGAGAGAGAGAGAGAGAGAGAGATAGATATATAGATAGATAGAGATAGATAGATATATAGATAGATAGATAGATAAATAAATAGTTAGATAGAGAGATAGCTAGATGGCTAGATAGAATAGATAGATAGATAGATAGATAGATATATAGATATATGGATGGTTAGATAGATAGATAGATAGATAGATAGGTAGATAGGTAGGTAGATAGTTAGATAGAGAGATAGATAGATAAATTGATGCATTTATCAGAGAAACCAAAATTCAATGACAATTGAAGGCAAACGTTATGATGAGATGAGGCTTGGCGTCCACGCCATGCTAAACATTACATTATGGGAGGGGTCTTTTACATGCCCCAGCATTGACTCCAAGTGCATGCGCAAGGCAAGTGAAGGTGAAACTTATGGAAACTACATGTAGGCCATTAATAACTAACATGAACATTTTTCAGTTTAATGAAGTTTTTGAAATATTTACTTTAATCTCTTGAGCTTGCAGATACCTTTGGTGCTTGAAGTCTGGTGTTACATGTGTCTATAGTGGCTTGATCTCATATATCTCCCTGGACTAACATTTATGTTCTAGTTTACCCCCTGACAAAGTACTAGGGTGATACAGTGGAACCCTAGTGGTAAGGCTACGCTTTCGTGACTTTCCAAAATAACTTTTCAAATCGCCAACAAATGTCGACTTAAATCTAATAAACTTCCGCATTAATATGAGTCCAGGTCGGAATCAGTGTAGAATGTCGTTTATTTCCCAAAAAAGCAAATTATATATGACATAATATTATATATTTTCCAATTTATCTACTATATGAAGCATTATGTTTTTACCCATTTTTGATTTACGTCCTTTTTAATGTGATATTTATTTCACATTTGATGTTATTGTTATCAGGGCCAATTGTAAAACAGCATTTTTATCTGAATTGTTACCCTGAATAAATAAGGGTGGGGGCCTAGCTGAATGGTAGTGCTCTGGTCTTCCAACCGCTGGGCCCCAGGTTCGATTCCCGGTCGAGCCTTAGTTGGATGGCTGTTTCATCCTTCGTCTCATTGCCTTTCCTAATTAGCCCAACTGGTGCAGAAATACAGGACGTAAAGCCCTAATCACACACACAAACACACACCCTGAATAAATATATTTTATCAATCAATCAATCAATATCATATAAATTCAAGGTGGCCCTAACACAACCCATTGAGGTTCTTTGGTGTCCCCAGGTAAATATAATACTTATATTTATAATCCATGCAATAAGTTTAGATATATTATGTCAAAATAACAAAAAAAAATCATACTGTAGACTTCTATCAAACTATAAATTGCCAAATAAATTTTTTTAATTAAATTAAATATATGACAAAGAAATAATTGGTAGAAGACATCCCAAGGACATAGCTATCGGGATACCACCTGGGTAATATGTATGAACTCCATAATATTATTTTATCAATACATGTATAGATATTTTCCTAGCCATCATAGTTTTATTTAAATTTTATTTCATCTTATTATAGTTCTTAATTAATTTTTCATTTTATTGAAATGTATATTTCAGGAGATATTGAGGTCTTGGGGCCTGTCAAACTAAAATTTCGATTTTGGTTAAATCCTGTGTTTGTGCGGTTATATTGTCCTGGCTTGTTCATAAAATCTAATGTTTTCTCAGGTTAAAATTTTATTCAGGAATCAATAATTATTTCTTTAAAACTGAAATTTTTATTTTGGAGTCTTGAACTTCGATGTTACTATCTGTGCAATCTTAGGATAATGTCTTACTTTATTTAAATTTCACATTAAATGGGTCTTATGAGACTGCCTTAGGCCTAACTCTTAAATCGAGATTTACCTGGGCCATAGGTGTGAATGCAATTGGAATGGGCATCCCATCAACCCCCCTACAAATAACCCTTAGAAATCATCCCTTTCTGCATTACCTGGCTCTGTCTTACCCCTTGAGATCTCACCCCAGAGTCTTGCAACCCACTAAGGGGGTATTGCATGATCCCCTCACCAGGTGGGGTGCATGCTTTGGGGTAAAGGGGTAGTTAAGAAATCACTGAAGGTACTCTATGGTAGAGATATAAAAGAATAGCATCTTTTCTATCGTGTCTATGCTGGGACAGTAAAAATACCCCACCGATGGGGTAAATTTGTAACATGGTGTGAATTCCAAGCCTTATCATCTCATCATTACATCTGCCTCTGGTAACTGGTCATATAAGCTTCAGATCCAGTAGCATTCAGACAAAGACATATTTTTTATTGATTAAAATGTACAAGAAATCTTAACACATATTGGGATTATTCACTATGAAAACCTCGGTACAAAATTTACTAGATTTAATGGTGAGGCCATCTTAGTTGAGAGGTAAATTATTCTGTAAAATGTACAGTTCTGTTTTTAAACTTGTTCGGATATTATAGTCATATGCAATGAAGCGCAATCCAGGTCACTTAGCAAGTACAGTTAGTTCCATAAAATATGGTCGACTCTAGACAGCTGTATCCACCTATTCCTGGCTGTAGCTAAAGCAAGCCACTTCTGTCTATTCCCTAGCTTATAGTCGGCTTACTGAACAAATATAAACCTCGGCAAATCTAATATATTGATATGTACTTTTAGATCCAGCTTTGAGTAGACAGTCATAGCCAGACAGTTCCATTAAGTGGCAGGTAGCATCGAATAGCAGAAGTTGTCTTGCTTTGACTAGGTTCAATTTGACAGGCCGTTTTTAGTGAAACTAACTGTATGTTTGCCAAGTCACAATTGTTTTGAATACAAGGTCACACATTTGTGATACTTGTTTGATTGTTAAAACTGTCTGTTACCAATGCAATTTGCTTCCTGGTCTTCAAAGATCCACCATCTGTCAACATTACTATTTTATAAAACTTCATCAGATGATTGAAAATCCCCTTATTTGATCAAGGCACACTTAATATGCGTAAGGTAATGAATCTGTCAAGCATTAATAACAAAAAAATAAATGATAAATTGAAAGAAATCAAGAACAAAACATTGGAAATACAATGGAAATGACATCATCATCCATAGTTGAGTATTGTGACGTCATCACTTGGTTTTTTTACATATTGGATTTTTGATGGCATGGAAAATTAAATACTAGGTGAAGTTTATTTATTTTATAGAGAGATAGTGAACCCAGCAAGGTTCTGGATGGTAGGTAATCAGTATTTAGAAGACAATGAAGTGAATGCATTAGATTTTGGTCATTATCATATTGAGTGACAATCCAGGGCTTTAAATTAACTTTAAAAAAATCACTCAAAGCGAGGTCATTTGTGATGTCACAAGACAATGTTTGAGCAGATTTTACTGAACTTGTGCAGCTTTGGGAATCTAACCCAAAACTAGTACTGTCTAAGCCACTGGGCCACCCAGCTGAATGTAACTAATACAAAAACGACCCATAACTTTCTGTCTAAAACAAATTCCTTTGTGTTATGCATTCAATAGATTGCAGGTGCAGTTATTCCGGAGAAATACCCCCACAAAATTCCCGGATGCCACACGTGCACACTGCTGCCACCTACAGGTACATCACGTGATGTTATGCGAGAATGCGCGAGATTACCCATAAACCCCTTGTGCTGCTGAGAATTCTGGGTGAAGTGGCTACATTAGAGATAGGAGATGTAGAAAATAAAGTCAGAAAGTAAAAAAAACTAAAAGGAGGAAAAGAGAAAAATCATGGTTCTGACTTACTTTTTTCTTCTCTCTTTCTTTATTTCCTATTTCGTTCTTTTTTCTTTCTTGTATTCTTTCTTTGCTTTCTCTCCTTCGTTCTTTCTATCTTTCTTTCTTTATTCATTTTGTCCTTCTTTCTTTCTTTCATTCGTTCCACATGTAGTGACTTTGCTATCTATCTATCTATCTATCTTCCTATCTATCTATCTATCCATCTATCTATCTGTTTATCTATCTATCTATCTATCTATCTATCTATCGATCTATCTATCCATCTAACCATCTATCTATCTATATATAAATCAAGAGTAATCCCAGTTGCTCCTACCCAGTGTGATACCTCACAAGCCCCTGATCCACAGACTCAATTAAAAGCGACTTAATGCTGACATGGCAGGCCCTTACCGGAAGGTAAAGATCTTTAGCCTGGTCTAATGACAACAAATCGGCCCAATTAACTCCATCTTAGACTGGTTTACCGACCGACAAAGCTCAAGTAATTCTGGAACATGATTTGAGGTTTTGGCTGCAACTTCTGAATGAATAAATGAATGAATGAAATATATTTCAATCGAATAAATGAATGAATGAATGCAATATTTATATCAAATGAATCAATCAATCAATCATATCTAAATCGAATGAATGAATAAATGAATTAATGAGCAACTAAGTGAATGAGCAAATAAATGAATGAGCAAATGAATTAATGAATGAGCAGTATCTGGAAAGGTGACTGCAATGTATAATATTTTCAGTATACCTGAATCCTATAATAAGCCTTAGCAATTTATACAATTATCTCTCCTTGTAATTACCACTATCTTATCTGGCACTCTATGGCATCTTGTCTGACGAGCACACGTGATTTATTTCATGAAAAACTGTCTGCGTTTATCTTGAGATTTACTTATGATGAGAATTCCTGTACCTGGAAAAGTGGATAGCATTTTTGCATTGCAGGGGAGAATGCCTGCATAACACTGAAGTATAGGGTGGATGGACCAAACTCCAGCCCCAAATCACAGGGTCGTTAACTTCCAACAAAATAACGTAATTCCTGGATATACTTGGGGAAATAAGTTGATTGGAATTGAGAATGTATGTTATTTGCAAGACATTTGCTTATAATTGAGTAAAAGATAGTGATTTATATTTATGCCAAATAACTTCAAATCAGACATAGGGTGTACTAAATTCAAGCCATATTCTTGCAAACAATTCATGCACTCTTGAACTACATGCCTGTGCTATGGAAATTGGAATTGATGGTGCACATGTATATGTGGTGATGTCAGTTAATAGATTACCATAATCTATCACTATCGATCGGTGCCTACTTTTAATATTTGGCAATTTTGAACCCTTTCCCTGAATTCATACTCATTGTAAACTTTACAATGACATCTATAAGATTATGGAGACTTGAAGTGTATGTACATTATGCTATAATTATGCCATTAAATGAGTTTAGTTGAAGAAAGTTTAACTGGCTTTCTATTCCGTTTCAAACCAGAAATGTCTCCTTCTCAAATGCCATCTGGAATACAGACAGATTTAAAGGC